>JAQFVV010000025.1:1608619-2208619 GCA_028023455.1 Epiperipatus broadwayi | reverse complement strand
TGTTAATTATCTAAATAAAATAATATATTTTATAAATAGTATTTTAGCATTAAATTGTGTAATGATAATTTCTTAAGAACTCTTTACAAAAGATAAAAGAGTGTTTATTTTAAATAAACAATATTTGTTTTATATAAATTTTTATCTGTTAATTGGCTGTCTAGACATTACATGTTTAAAATCTATTCTTTGACATCTTAATTAGTAAAAGTTCAAGTTAAATCTATAAATATGGCACCTGGTTAATAAAAAGTTAAAATTGTTAATCAATTTCAAAAATTCCATTGTAATAGTCATTCTTGGGTGTCTGAATTATATCATGTGACAAATTTTACAGTTTTTCTGGTATGCACACACATGTTTACAAACAAAAAACCAGAAAAACAAACCTACTTTTTAAATTTTTCTTTCTTCAACTTAATTAATAACCGATAAAATGCTTATTATTTTATTATTTAAATAGTGTCATGATAGAACCTGCCAAGGTTATTCAAGTAAGTCTATTCTGCTAATACCTGATCATCTGCCTGTAAATAATATCTTGCTGGAAAATGCAAAAGCTGTATTGTTATGAAAGAAATTACACTGTTCTGAATATGAAAATTTATTAGGAAGTGCTAAGCTGAAAAGTTATATACATGTTGAATTTATTATTTCAGACTTTTGTTATCAAGCCATTTTATTAATACTTTGTCATTTAATGATTCAATTAGTTATATATGCTTATTAGCATTATTAACAATATTGTCTTTTATATTTCCGGTACTTGTGTATAATTCAACCGATGACGTTTTTGACTTACCGATTTCCCTTCCGGTAGACATCGACATTTTTTGCATGACAATGTTGTCATGGTAACCAAGTGACTGGCGTGATTAATCCATCAGAGAGTCAATTTTTTTTTTCACCCGCGAGATTTAAAATTCGTAGAGAGGTTTGGGAAATTTTTTGATTTTTCTGTCTATTGCGATTTTGCTATCCACGGCATCACAGTTACTTTTTTGAGCTGTTAATTCGGGTAAAGTGTTTTATTTATCTGTTTATTTTAAATTTACAAAAATTTTTTGTTAATATTTCTACAATTCTCAAACTTCTCCGGTAAAGTGTTTTTTATTTATCTGTTTATTTTAAATTTACAAAAACTTTTTGTTAATATTTCTACATTACGTTTTTAATGTGTAAATAATTTGAAATAATTTTTTAAATCAATTTTGCAATATGCAGTACGTTTTAAAAATTACCAAATGCATGTAAAAGTGCGGCGTTTTCTGGACACCATTAATACCAGATTTGCATTAGATCACATCTTTTTTATTTAGGTGTTTATTTAAAATTTACAAAAAGTTTTTGTTAATATTTCTACAATTCTCAAACTTATTTACAAAAAATATTTGTTAATATTTCTACAATTCTCAAACTTACATTGAATTACGTTTAATGTGTAAATAATTTTCAATAATTTTTTAAAACAAATTTGGAATATATATTACCAAATGCATGTGATAACAAGGACACCATTAATGCCAGATTCGCATTAATTCGGGTAAAGTACTTTTTGTTAATATTTCTACATTACGTTTTTAATGTGTAAATAATTTGAAATAATTTTTAAAATCAATTTTGCAATATGCAGTACGTTTTTAAAATTACCAAATGCATATAAAAGTGCGGCGCCATTAATACCAGATTTGCATTAGATCGCGTCTTTTTTATTTAGGTGTTTATTTAAAATTTACAAAAAGTTTTTGTTAATATTTCTACAATTCTCAAACTTATTTACAAAAAATATTTGTTAATATTTCTACAATTCTCAAACTTACATTGAATTACGTTTTAATTTTATTTTTAATTTCTGAATTATATCATACAGCTATGAGAGTAATACAATGTCTGATATACATGTACGCCGGGCCTGTGGCCCGACAAAAACATCCGGAGGCCCCCCGCCAATTCCAGCGCTACGCGCTGTTGTATTTTAAAATTGAGAATAATATTTTGACGCATGCATGTACATTTTTTTTTTTAGTATTTGCCTGACCTGCGTCAGATATTTTTCATTTTTGAATATTTTTTAACATGTGACCTGGATAATTCAACCGATGACGTATTACCCTGAAGGCATATCAGTTTAACCCTTTTCCCGCCTCCTACAAGGCTCCTCGTAGACATCTGACGTCACTCTAACTCTGCCAGTTCTTATGCTAAAAAATTCGTTTGATAGGTTTTGAATAGGTTTTTAAAAGTTCTGTAAGATGGTGCCCTCTTCCGATTTATTTTACAAGTAAAAAATAAAAAAAAACGCATTTAAACCTAAACAAAGAAAGAACATTACTTGTGATTGGTTCTTAGCATGCTCTCAGCCGAAAAAGACATTCTGATTGGCTGGAAAGAACAAAGAAACCGCCTGATCAAAGAAAATAAAGAAAAACGCTGAGATTTTCATTTTGAATGCAATTTTAAGTATTAAAAAAATATAATTTCAGAAATTAAACTAGTTTTTTAAAAAATATACTAAAAAAACAAAATTATTTTCGAAAAATATTGAAGATTTTAGTAAAAATATTAAAGATTTAATAAAAAGAAATATTTACTTTTCTATAACGTAAAAGTCGACCTTTTTGTTTATATTATAGCTTTTATGTTGCCGAAATTGAATATTTTAGAATAAATAAATAGCAATTTATTTTTGAAAGAACTTTCGTTCTCTTCATAACCTGAAAAATTAGTAATATACTTTTTATAAAAGTATCTGAGTTGAATTTAATATTATAGGCGAATATGTTTTAACAATAGGCTTTGTCTTCAGTTTGTGAGTTGGCCAATTAAAAGATTTGATTTTTACCTCATACAACCAATAATATAATTAGCGGTTTAAGGGTTAATCTTGCGATTTTTAACGTACCGTGTTCACGTGATCTGCGGACACATTTTAGCAATTACATGTGTCTGCAGATCACTTGGAGACGTTATCTTAAAAATCGCAAGATTAGACTGATATGCCTTCAGGGTAATACGTCATCGGTTGAATTATACACAAGTACCATATTTCCTAAATGTTTTACTTTAGAAGAAAAGTAATTTATGCAGACAATTTAATACTGAAATAGTTATTATTATATTAGAAACTATTTTTGAAAATTGTTATATTTTTAATTAATCAAAGGAATGTGATGAGTTTTTTTGAAGCTATCATTAGTTTAAAAGATAAAATCAAATGCAGCATTTTAAATTAATTTATCTAATTATGATAAAAGATGTTATCTAGTTGATTTTCTTAATATTTTGAAAAAATAATTATATCTCTATATTACCATCAATACAAATTAAATGATATCTTAGCATTATTATAATTCAGTCATTCATAATTTATCTATTTATTTATTGAAAGTATATTTTTATTGCTCTACAAAAGAAAGAAATAATTTGAATTTGCTTCATGGTTAAATGTTATCAAAATAATATCTCAATTTTATTATGGAATTGTTTATTACCTGTTTATTGTTAACCTTGCTATATCTACTCTTGGCTCATCTCTTTATTTAAAAATTAAAATTGCAGACAATATTTTGTCAAGAAATTCCTGCTATGAAATATTTGCTTGCTCATTTGTTTTCCTCTACATCAGGGGTCCCCAACCTTTTTGCACTTAAGAGCACATTCTATAATACCGGCCAGGTGGCGGGCACCATTTATTTTTTTCATCTAGATGGCGGGCACCATTTATTTTTCCAATGTAAATTTATAGTTGGATATTGTTAATAATACACATTATGTACAAAAAAATATTTATTTCAAAAATAAAATTTTAACATATAATTAGCGTTTATATTTTTACACTGCAAAAGTATAGTATGCCCTACAATTTGATTACAATATAATACAATAATTTATAAGAAATTTAAAAAATTAAATTTATTTGTATCAGGTAAATAATTTTTATCGTGTTCGGATAGCAGCGGGCACACGTAAAATGGTCTGCGGGTGCTGTGGTGCCCGCAGGCATAAATAGGGTTGGGAACCCCTGCTCTACATTACTAAAACTAGGTTATATTTTTACTGAAAGAAACAACACAAGAACTCTCAATAAAAAGGATTAATTCCATTTAAAATAATGAAAGAACTTTCAACCCGCATCTTAATTGAATAAAACAAGTATAACATATATTTATTATTATGAAATTAATATATTTCTCATTATTGTTTCATTATAGTTATATGATTTATGCATATTTACTTATTATTTTATGTTTGATATTGGACACTTAATAGAAGAGCAAAACAGAGACTTGAGACCACCCAAAGAAGTATGGAGAGATGCATGTTGGGAGTAACCAGAACAGATCGAAAACGCAATATATGGGTAAGAGAACAAACATTGAAAAAATTAAAAAACAAGTGGAGTTGGGCTGGATATATTGCTAGAAGAGATGATAATAGGTGGACAATTGAGATCTTAAACTGGATTCCAAGAGATTGTAAAAGACCCAGAAAGAGACCACATGTGAGATGGATGGATGAAATAAGAAAGTGTGCAGGGGTGATATGGAGGAAAAAAACTAAAGATCAGAGAAGATGGATTGAACTTGGAGAGACCTTCATCCTGCAGTGGATTGATAATGGTTGATGATGATGATTTATAATATACATGTTTTAAAGGGATTTGGTAAGAAAAATTATCCAGGTAAAAGATTTATTTTTCAATTATAAATTATTAAGAGTTCTCAAATTTTAAGCCAGTATATTAAAAGTATATTGCTATGCACAGGGTAAAAACAATCCTTTTTATATATGATATGTGTATGAATGAAATGGTTGGAAATCAGTGTATGAGATTGGATAGCTATTGAAATTCTTAATATTTGATATTGTTTTTCCATTTATAGTATGTTAGTCTGCATGTATTTGTATATCATGTATATGTGTTATTGTGCATATGGATATGTGTGTGTTATTTGTTCATTTATTATTATCAAATTCATGCCTTGTTCAGTTATTAATTGATATGCTTCTTGGAGACAGGTATCAATTTTAGCATTTTATGTGGATGGTTTTCATTACTATTGTATTTGTTAAGCCCATTCATAATACAGAGCATGGCTTACTTGCTTTGGCACTGCAAGATCGAGTTACCAAGTGCCCATTAATCCATGTATCACCATCCATTTTACATTTAGCTTTGTATTATTAGTGTGCATTTTATTATGTGAGAACATTTAAGGCATGCCCATCTATGCAATTGTTTTTCTAGCTCTACTATAATTTAATTTTAGAGGTGTTTGTTTATTGTTAGTATTGAGCTCATTTATTATTCCACTCCTCATATGCATCAATAAAGTTAGACTTATTTTACGTAATATCTAGCTTTCTTTACAATGTCATTAGAATTATATGAACACACTGATTTTTAAATGTCATCATTGGTATTGCTGTTTTTAATATCATTTTTAGTGACCTATCTATAGATTTATATATGTAATCTTATAATTAAGTATTAGTAAATACTGTAATCTAAAATTTTGAAAAGGACAAAAAATATAATCGTCATGTAAGAGCGCTTTCGACAATCCTAGTAGTCTTTGTCAACTAATTCTTTGAAAAGTTAATCTTCCCATCACAAGATTGATCTTTCAATGGGAAGGTTAACCTTTCAAAGAATTAGTTGACAAAGAGAAAGCTCTTCTAAGTGATGATTATATTTTTTGTCCTTTTCAAAATTTTTGATTAGTGTATTTACTAATATTTAATTATAAGAGTGCATATATTGCTTTGGAGAAATACAGACATCGATTTATAATATTATTGAATATATATATGACGTTCTGTATAAATAATTGTTAGATAGTATCAAATAAAAGTTTGAAAACTTCTTAAATAATGCTAATGCCATTATTATAATTTTATAGAGATTATTCAGAAGGGGATATGTTTTATTTTAAATTAAACAAATGTTTGTGTTAGTATAATTTGTCATATTAAAATTACTGCGAATTGTAAATATATTTTATTGTATTAAAATATTATCTTGTAAATAAATATTTTATTATTTATTAAATACATTTATGTTTTTATTGCCTTCATCACGTCCATTATCCAAAAAATCGAATTTATTAAAATTATATAAAACATTATTGTATATGAAAGTATATTTCAAAAGTCACATTAAATTTGCTTACTCAATTTATTCATCATTTATTTCACACGTGCATTATTTAAAAAAAAAAATTATGTTGATTTATTTTTATTACAAGTGTGCTTAATGATATAGTGACAGCATAAAAGTACCCTTTCTACTCGCTGTTTTATTTTATTTTCATTACTTGATACAAGCTCATACATGAAGATATTAGAATAAGATGTATCTACAGGTTATATAAAGATGGAAATTCATACGAGAAGAATTTTCAAATATTTGAAGAGTGTTTTATTGCTAGATGGTTATCTGAAGTATTTAGATACTTAAGTATTTTATGTTTCACTTTTTCATTCATTTTAGAATGTAAGATATACTATTACAGAACCATAAGGAGATAAAAAATCTAAATGACTTCGCAGATGATGTAGTTGTTTTTGCAAATAATGCTTCAGAGCTGCAGGAAATGTTGCAGGAGTTAGCAGATGAAAGTAGAAAAGTAGGACTAAAGATAAATGTTAAAAAGACTAAAGTAATGTTTAATCGATTTGCTCAAAATATGAAAATAAAGATTGATTATGAAGAATTAGAAGAAGTTAACAGTTACAAATACCTTGGTCAGATTATTAATACAGATAGAAACATAATGGAGGAAATTAATCATAGAATTAAACTTGGTTGGAGTGCTTTTGGTAGAAATAACTTGATACTAAAAGGAAATATGCCTATGTGTTTGAAAAGGATGGTTTTTAACAAATGTGTTTTACCAGTTCTTACTTATGGATCTGAGACTTGGACACTTAATAGAAGAGCAATACAGAGACTTCAAACCACTCAAAGGAGTATGGAGAGATGTATGTTGGGAGTAACAAGAAGAGATCGGAAACGCAATGTATGGGTAAGACAACAAACAGGTGTTACTGACCTTATTGAAAAAATTAAAAGATTGAAATGGAGTTGGGCTGGACATATTGCTAGAAGAGATGATAATAGATGGACAATTGAAATTTTAAACTGGATTCCAAGAGATTGTAAAAGACCCAGAAAGAGACCACATGTGAGATGGATGGATGAAATAAGAAAATGTGCAGGGGTGTTGTGGAGAAGAGAAGCTAAAGATCGGAGAAGATGGATTAAACTTGGAGAGACCTTCATCCTGCAGTGGATTGATAATAGTTGATGATGATGATGAAGGAGATAAAATATGTAATGTATAAAAAAATTAAATGGTTATTGCATTTAATAATATTCAAATGTTTAGTACAATAATTATTTTCTTGTATCAAATATATGCCATAATTAAATGAAACTAATATGCATATTTTATTGCACATCAGTAAATAAATGCTTAAATATCATGAGAGTTAAAATATTATCAGGTCTAATTCTATTCTTTTCATCATGTCGTACATAATTCGTGGAAGAGTTGTAATAACTTAAATTAATAATCTCAGCCGCAGAGTGGCCTTTGAGCATTCCATCATCAGATTTTCAATTGGATGGATAGTTGAAGAGTTGGAGTATGGAGTGGATTAAAGCCTGTCCATTAAAATATGAAGATTGGCTATCTTAATATAAACAGAGCACTGATTATATATGTGTGTGGCAGATGGTAATCTGGACCAACTGATGATTACTGGTTTAGCATGAAATACTTATATTGGTGATTATTTATCTTTTCGACATTTATGTGTTCAAGTGTATCAGTGTTGTGAGATAGAGTGGAAAGTGGTGGGTTGTGTGAAAGTCTGTGCTCATATACTCTATTTATTACATATATTGATATAGGTATATAATAAGTCCGTATTTCAGTTAATACATAGTAGAGATGTCTGCTAATCCCTCATATATGTATTAAATAAATTATGTCCTGTACATGAGGGTCAGATTGACTTTAGGTCAACATGAGGGTGACAAGAATCGCAGCCTCAGGGCAGCCTTTGAATGTTCCATCACCAGATTTTCAATTGGATGGACAGTTGAAGAGTTGGAGCGTGGAGTGGATTGAAGCCTGTCCATTAAAAGAATGAAGATTGGCTATCTTAATATATTATTGCATATATGTGTAGAGATGATAATCTGGAACAACTGATGATTGCTGGTTTAGCATGAAATATATATATATATATATATATATTGGTGATTATTTATCTTTTCGACATATATATGTTTAAATGTATCGGTGTTATGAGATAGAGTGGAGAGTGGTGGGTCGTGTACAAGTCTGTGCTCATATACTCTATATATTAAATTAATATTATATAAATTTACTTTTAATATATTCACTTTTTATCTGATATATGTAGAAATTATTAAAAATGAGGCCATTGAGTGTTTAATTGTGATTTGAAAATAATTTGTGCTGCACTTAAATCAGGCTAATAGACAGTTTTATGCTTCACTTTTTAGCATGTCAATAAATGAATGCTTGACTACCATCAGAGGTAAAAGAATATATGTTATCGCTCTAAACGTTTCATTTATCGACATGTACTAGTTACATTTAGTTCATAGGGAAATTGGAGTAATTCCCATTTCAGCTTTATATACATTAAACTACAATTATTTATATTTACATTTATTAAAATGTTGTTTTATTTGGTAGTTAAATCTTCTTAAAAATGAGGCACTTGTTTATATTTTCTGAATATTTAATTCAGAATTTTGACTAGTTTGTACCATGCACTACTTTATAAAGATCAGTAAATGAATGTTTAAACAACATCAAAGCAATAGCTATTCATTGTATTCTTTTCATGTATTGATGCATGAGCATTAGGTTAAACATAACTCACAGACGATTGCAATGACTTCTGATATATATATATATATATTAAATCATAAGTGTCTACATTAAACTGTTTATCACACATAAAACACATTATTGCAACCCCCATGTTAGAATAGTTCAATAAAAATTAGCAATCTATTGTCAAGGCAACATTATGGGTAAGCGCAATTTACTAACTAATTGTAGATTTGACAACAGATTGCTGATACTCTATTGGTTTATTTAAACCCAGGAGCTGTGATAATGTGATATATATGTAAAATCATAAGTAAATAGAATAAACCAAAAACTTTGTAATAAATGCTACAATTATTCAAAACATCAATATATTCAAATATCAGTCTTTTAAGCTAATTGTGCATACGCTTTGCGAGTGTTAATAATAAATGAATACTTTCTCACCAATACAAGATATAGTATTCATGCAGGAATAAAAGGAATCCTCTTATTCCTATGACTCAAATGCTTACATATGAGCAAATCTGAAGTACTGGCAAGTAAATCATGAGGTTGGAACTGTCACTTTAAATTACTATATACGATGTCTGAATGAATGCTTACTTGCCAGTACTTCAGATTTGCTCATATATAAGCATTTGAGTTGTAAGAATAAGAGGATTCCTTTTATTGCTGCATAAATACTATATCTTGTATTGGTGAGAAAGTATTCATTTATTATTAACACTCACAAAGCATATGCACAATTAGCTTAAAAGGCTGATATTTGAATGTATACAATTGTAAACATATGCTATATAAAATAAATGCTTAAAACATCAATATGTAAAAATAAATAATAGTTACATCCAGCTTATAGCTGCCATTATTTCTTTTTGTATATTGTTATTTTAAATATTTTAGAATTTATTTCATTTGGTTATATAGATATAATAGTTATAAATTATAATATCTGCATTTTGCCTGTGCAAAATTCAGTTAATGATAACAACATAATAAAAATATTGCTTCATTTATATATTATTACTCTATATTATTTACCATTGTTATAATTTAAAACTGCTACATATAACATATTTTTAACATATAACTTATAATAATAATAATTATTTGCACTATGTCTACATATTTTACAAATATTGATTTACTTCTAGATTTTTCGTTTCTGCACATAAAATATTTCATAGTTTACTGTAGTAATAGACTGATATATTCGAGAACAAAAAATGCAGCTTTGTCATTTTCATTGTTCAAATGTCAGATGACCTCCAAAGTAATAAACTACTTAATTATTTTATAACTTGATAATTTTGAAAATTTATTCTTTATTGAAAATCTATCCAGGAATTAGTTCAAATGGTAGAAATGGATGACAAAACATTTCAGTGTCTAAGGTTGTTGAAAATCATATTAAATTATTACTATGTAGCTTTTTGCCAACAAGCCAGGATTCCATACGCACACACACACACACATATAATCCTTAGTTGAAGATCCAGAAGTTGCATTGCATAACTAGTTGCTTAAAACAGACATTCAATACGATTCTGGATAGAATAAACTATTTGACATCTTATTTTATCTCTATTGTCACCCATTTCATATGATTTCTGGACTAATTTTCAGTAAAAAAAAAATGTTCAGAAAGACCATATTTGTTTTATCACACCAAGTTTTACATGCAGGGAAACAAATTAAAATCTTTACTTTAAAAACAGGAGCCACATTAATATATATATATATATGTGCGTATAAACTACAGTAATCAATGGTAATTGATTTTTTAGTTAAATTACTTTTAAGAGTCTTTATTTCTTTCAATACTGCTAGTATCACTTTCAGGATAAATTTGAACCATACAACAAGTAAAATATGTGAGAAACATTTTCTGGCATATAGGCATACACACAATGTAAATATAAAATGAGAAACCGTAATTAAGACATTCAGTAAAATCTTCAATTTCATGACTAATAATAAATGTAATGGTTTCAGGTCCAATATAAGCTCGAAGCAGGGAGGTTATAATGCTAATAGATGTAGAAATAACAAACAATAAAGCTGTTATAAGTAATAATGTAAATAACTGACGCTCTCTATCTTTTTTATAATTTCCCTGTTTTATCTGCTGACGTTTTTTCTGAATATTTTTAAAAGCAATCACAGTAAATAGAGTTAAAACCACAATTAGTAGTAGAGGAAGGATTCTGTAAAGAACATTACGCACCCATGTGTAAAAAATATTAGTCAAAGATTCTATAAATTTACTCGAAGGTATGATTTGATAAAAAGTTGAGTTATCATATTCAGATGTTGATGTATGCAGGTTGTAGTACATTGTAGAAGGTATATGAAATATGAAGGATCCAATAGTACATAGAAAACATAACAGTTTTGCTAAATTTGAACTCTGAATTGTTTTACTGTGTAATGGATGACATGTCGCCACATATCGTTCCAACGTTACCATCAGCATAAGATGATTAGAACCATCTTTTGTACTGCAGTTTAAATAATAATTAACATATACAGAATACCAAGTGAATGAAAACTTTTGACAATTCTGATGGATTTGTAAATGATAGGAAAGATTAACAATTTGATTTATTATGTATGTGATATTCATTAAACTGATTTGAACAATGTATATGTAAGTGGAAGCCTTTTTCAAAAGTTTAACAAACACTAATACATTGCATATATTTCCTAATAAGCCAATAATAACCAAGATTAATAATGGGATTTTAACATTGTGTATACTATTCATATTTAATGTTCCATAATGAGTGTGACGAGAAGACATATTGAAATGATAGATGTTAACCATTGTTTCAATTGTGACTTATCTTGAAAAGGATTATTCTGAAAAATAAAAAAAGCAATATTACACTTATTAATAATTGTTATAGTTTTTTAATTAATTTATTATTTTAATAACTAATTAACTAATAAGTACTGGTAAATAAATATGGCTATTTCAGTACGAAGGGAAAAAAACTGTTCTAGAAATGATATTAATAATTTTTATTAGTCATTCATTAGACTAGAGATTATCCAATAATGAATAATGTTTCTGTAGTGTAATTTTCACTACACCATTCTCATGCAAGGTAGGGCTGGCTCCTATCCACTTTTAAAACCTTGTGGAATATTGTAATCATAAACATATGACTAAAGATAAGTAAAAAAGATCTACAATCCCCAAGATACACATTTCATTTATAAGGTGGCCCAGACCACAATCTCTTACACATATTTATCATTGCTTAATATGTGTAGGAAATTATGGTCTGGGACAACTGATGAATGCTGGTTAGCATAAAATATGCATCTTGGGGATCGTAGATCTTTCTCATCTTTGGTCATACATTTATGATTACATCCTTCCACAAGATGTTAAAAGTGAATAGAAACCTTCCTTGTGTGTGAGTGGTGTAGTAAAATTACACTACAGAAATATTACTCATTATTGTTCCAGAAATGAGTTTTATAATGAATAATACTTGAACACATATGTTATTATTATTAATAAATAATTCTGTATTATTTTTGTCTGTTAATAGTTTAACACATATTTTATTAATAATAATAAACTTAAATGATGTTATGATATTTATACTTTATACACCATTTACAAATCATTTTTTTATGTAATAAAGATATGCATATTTCCACTGCTTTAATAGATATATTGTACCATTCAGGGTCTCTTTAACATTTACAGTTGGATTTAGACCTTCTTTTATATACTACACTACAAAATGAAAATTAATCAAACTATGAAAACAAAATATATTCTGATCATTTATGAGTCCGGACTTTTCAAAAACATAGTTATATGGATTTGAAATTATTTTATTCTTAAGTTTCAAGTATAATTTCTTTTTTATATATATTAGCATTACTGATATATATCTGCAGACTCTTCACAAGTGACATGTGGCTTTAAAGTCCACTTTTAAGGGTCTACAGGAATGAGAAATATTTCTGAATTCCCCTGTTTTCTGCACATGTGTAAAAGTAATGATAAGACGACCAAGCACATATAAGTGTTGTTCATTCTTTTGAGACTTATTTTAAAAGTAATGATAAGATGACCAAGCACATATAAGTGTTGTTCATTCTTTTGAGACTTATTTGCTCATGATGCTTCATCTGTTCTCATGCTCTTATAAGACTGATGGGCATTTAAGGATGATCTTATGTTACATACTGGCATATACTTGAGCAATGATTTTTTACTCTGTAGTATCTGCCTATCCAATCACTACTTGTGATTTAATATACATCAGCCACAATCATGTTTTTTTAGACATATTAAATTTTTTTTTATAGTTGTATAGTCTGGTTTAAAAGTTGTAATCTAATTTATTATTTAAATCTCACATTATTTCATTTTTTTTTATAAGAAAGAAACTTTTAAATCTAATGCAATAACTTTTTTTTTACACGTCAAACTCATTTATTCTCTGACTAAAAATTCTATGTTTTAGACCACCATTGTAATTTTTTTTACAATTATATTACAATGTATCTCAGGTCATCGTTATACTGCCAAAGCCTCAAGTTGGTCTCTTTAACATTTGTGGTTGTATTTAGGCCTTCTTTTATGCACTAGAAAGTGCAAGTTAATCAAATTATGAAAAGAAAACATATTCTGATCATTTACAAGTTTGGATATTTCAAGAACATAGTTACATTTCCTGATTAACTGGCACTACTATTTGTTTACAATGTACACTGCTTGTGGAATCAGTTTTTTATTTATTTGGAAAAAGGCACCAGAATTCTAAACAAGAATTCACTGATCCATTGCATTGCATCATCAATTCATAACTAATAACTAAAAGTAAGATCAGGATTAAGTTCCTTGTCAATTTAAAGCTTTTATATAAATCTTTCCTGGGACTTAGCTAAGCATATTGGCAAAGGTAATTAATACATAATAAATTCTAATAGATTACCCTTAATAACACACAATGAAAAGTTGATATTAAAGACAAATATTTTATTATAACAAATTAGAATATTTAAAAGATAAATTATTAAATAAAATTGGAAAGCCCATACATGCTATAATTTAAACAATTTTATTACATTCTTCTTAGGTTTCTTCTAGAATGTTCTTTTAAATAATAAATCTACAAAAGTCTCCATTGGTAGGATATTATAAGCTTATAGTTCAGGTTTGTTTGCAAACATTCAATTTACTCAAAAATTGGAAATGAATAATCTTATCGGTAATAATAGATTATGGTAGCAGGCATGTATTTTTTGAGATTAATGAGCTCATGGCCTTTGAGTTTAATCCCTGTTGACATCTTGTATGTTCCTGGTCCATCCTAAGACTAGACTTGAAAGCTTTTCAGTTCCACACCCACATGACAACTTAATTCAGAATATGAGTAGTATTAGTCCTGCATGTGAGTAGTCTGAGATAGGACATTTTCTCTAACCCAGACCCACAGAACTTCTAGCTAAGGAAAAGACAAGACATTGTTTGAAATTTGTTAGCCTTTTTATATCCCTCTATCAGTTTTGAAGTTTCAGCACATATTATTGTTATTATAATGTGTAAGTTGATAAACTTGTACATTTTTTTTTTTTAGTTCCAAAATCTTCTTTTTTATGAATAATTTCGGCCATCTTTAATTACCATTAAAACTTTTTACAATGGTAATCTATTGCATTTGTACTTCTTTGTTTATCTGGATAAATAATCTGCATGTGCCTACATTCTTTCCAATTTTAACATTTATTTTTAATTAAGCAGATAATATCAAACAAAAACCTTTCATTGCACACATTTAAAAATAAATAAATTATACTAACAAAAAGAAAAAAGAAAACGAAATTGCGTCATTTGAAGAATCTTTAAATTTTACTTTTTAGCTTTTTTAAAAAAAATATCAAATTCCAGTATACTCATGAAACATACGTATGTACAATTTATAACTGTAATACTCTCCAGAACATCAATTAAATAATATCATGGGATACATCTCACAGATGATTTACATATTCATTCTTTCTACTAAAAGTATTTTAGACAATTCACTATATAAATAAATGAGGCACAAGAAAAGAAGGTTGCTCTTTCCTTACAAAATTATTTTTTGATGCTGGACTGGAGAGTATTTCAATTATATATTTTAAAGTTGCATGAGGGATAATTTTGACCATTACAACTATATATTATACATTGGTTTATAAGTTTCAGATTGTTTGCACTCACAACTTTAACACTATCCACTTCAGATAAATATATTATTATTATTATTAATCATTTCTTAAATAAAATATCATCTCTTCCCCCAAATACAAACTTCAAACTTTACTTCAAGTTTAATATATCTATTTTTTAATTATCCATAAAGACACAGGTTAAGTTTAACACTTGTGAATCAAACTTTAATTATATATACAATACGAGTGTGCTAATAGCTCTAAATCAAGTTTTCCAACAAATACAGTGTCTGAATATCCTAGCACCTAGTGAAGATAGTGAATAACTTGAAACTGGTTTGGGAATAGGGATAGTTCTAGATAGAGATTTTAAATGCTTTCTCTTGTGGCATTTGTCAGAAGAGCTTGCTTAGAGCTATTAATATGCTCATTGTATATATACTGTAATGATTTTTTACATGGATGAGTTAATCAAGCTATGAAAAAGAAAAATATTTTATTCATATTTCTAAAAACAGTTATATTTCCTGATTAATTGGCCTACTAATTATTACAATTTGTATTGCTGATGAAATCAGTTTATTTATTTATTTTAACAGGGGTGCCAGGATTCATACAAGAATCCATTGAAATCCATCACATCACACATCATAAATTGAGAATAATTTAAAAGATCAGGATTATAATTTCCCGTAACTTTATTTATATTTCAGAGAATATTACTCTTGGGACTTAATTACTATTGGCAAAGGTAAATTATACATTTAATTTCCAATAAACTAACATTAATAATGTATAATGAAAAGTTGATATTATGAATAAATATTTTATTACAACACATTAAAATATTTAAAGATAAATTGTTAAATAAAATTGGAAAGCATTTACATGCCAATCCAGACAATAACATTGATCAATTAATTACCACAGTTCATATTACACTTCAATTTTTAGGCCATAAATGAAAGTCGCTTGAATAAGAAAATCAATGTCTGTATTGAGATTATATATTTGAGAATGGTTTGCAAACTCTTAATTTAATAGCAAGTTTATGTAGATTGTTGATTACCATGCATGGATTTTCATTAGAGGTAAAATGAATTCATGGCCATTGGTTTTCACTTGTTTTGGTCCATTCTAAGGCTAGTCATGAAAGCTTTTCTGGGGTCAATGTCTTCATGATGAACAATGTTGGCAAAAGCTGCATGACAAATTATTTCAGCATAGAGTGATCCTGGATCTTTTGTGATCCAGGAGCAGCCAAAAGAAAAAACAGACAAGACCCTGATCACACTGGTATATTTTTATACTCAAGCTCTGGCTTTCAGACTTTTGCGCATATTTTTATTTTTGTTTTGTCATAAAATACAAATTGTTAATCTTGTACATTCATTTCATATTTCCCAAGTTCTTTTTTTATATAAATTCTTTCTGCAATCTTTAATCAGCTTTAAAACTTTGATTGTAATCTGCATGTCTTTTATTCCCTCCAATTTTAACCTTTATTCCCAACTAAAGTATTAATTTGAAATAACAAAATTACCTTTCATTGTATGTTTTAAAAAATAAATTATACTAAGTAAAAAAAAAATTAAAATGTGTCTTTTAAAAGATCTTTAAATTTACTTTTTTTTAGATTTTTAAATATCTTACCAAATGCCAATATATTTGTACTATATATAAATAAATGGTACAGTACCACTGGGAACAGGGGGTGAGAATAAAATAGGGGTTTGAACTAATCTTATTTTTAAGTTTTTAATCTGTATTATGGGATTTTTGTTTTGTATTAGCATTGCTGATATATTTGGAACCCTGCTACAAATAGACTGATGGGCATTTATGGATGATCTTATGTTACATACTAGTGTATAAGGACTCAGGGTTGTGATTTTCCCCTCTCCAGTATCTGCCTACCTAGTCAATACTTGTGCCTTAACACCTACATCAGCTGTGATAACATTTCTATAGACATATTTTTTTAAAAAATATTTTTATAGTTATATAATCTGGTTTGAATTTTTTTTTTTGTAAAACTTCTACTCATTCTCCAGCTATGGGTTTTCAGACATCATTGTAATGTTCTTTACCCCATCATGACATATCTCAGGTTGTGGTTTTTTCTAAAGCCTCATGTTGGGAAACCATTGTAATGTTTTTCATGTTCTGGTAGGTCTTCTATTATGCATTAGAATGTGTGAGTTAATCAAGCTATGAAGAAGAAAAATATTTTGTTCATATTTCTAAAAACATAGCTATATTTTCTGATTAACGGACCTACTAATTATTACAATTTGTATTGCCAATCAAATCAGTTTTTTTTATTTATTTTAACAAGGGCACCAGGATTCATACAGGATTCCACTGAAATCTGTCATGTCGCACATTGTAAATTGAGAATAATTTAAAAGATTGGGATTATGATTTTCCATAACTTTATTTATATTTCAGAGAATATTACTCCTCGGGCTTAATTAATAACTATTGGCAAAGGTAAATTATGCATTTAATTTTTAATAAACTAACATTAATAACACACAATGAAAAGTTGATATTAGAAATAAATATTTTATTCCAGCACATTAAAATATTTAAAGATAAATTGTTAAATAAAACTGGAAAGCATCTACATCCCAATCCAGACAATAATGTTGATCAATTAATTACCACAGTTCATATTACACTTCAATTTCTTAGGCCATGAACAAAAGTCTCTTGAATAAGAAAATTAATGTCTCTATTGGGATTATATTATAAGCTTATATTTGAGAATGGTTTGCAAACACTTAATTTAGTCACAATCAGGAATAATTAATCTTAGCTTATTGGTAAGTTTCATGAGCTTATGTAGATTGTTGATTACCATGCATGGTTTTTCATGAGAGATAATATGAGCTCATTGTTTTTAACTTGTTTTTGTCTGTCCTAAGGCTAGCCACAAAAGCTTTTCTGGGGTTGATGTCTTCATGATGAACAATGTCAGCAAAAGCTTCGGTCTACTCCTGCATGACAAATTATTTTAGCATAGAGTGGTCATGGATCTTTTGTGATCCAGGACCAGCCAAAAGAAAAAATAAACAAGACTCTGATCACTCTGGTATTTTTTTTTTATACTTGAAATCCGATTTTCAGACTTCTGCACATATTTTTATTTTTGTTTTATCATAAAATACAAGTCGATAATCTTGTGTATTTATTTTCTATTTTCCAATTACAAAGTTCTTTTTTTATATAAATTCTTTCTGCTATCTTTAATTAGCTTTAAAACTTTGATTGTAATCTGCATGTGGAATTCTCTTTTCATTTATCTGGATTAGTAATCTGCTTGTCTTTTATTCCCTCCAATTTTAACCTTTATCTCCAACTAAAGTAATAATTCGAAACAACAAAATTAGCTTTCATTGTACATTTTTAAAAATAAATTATACTAACTAAAAAAAATTAAAAAAGCATCAGTTCTTATAACCTAATTGGGTTTGGCCACTTGATGGTGTTCTGGCTCGCCAAAACACCTAACAAATGCCGTTTACAAGGTCTGACTTATGGCTATAGAAAACATCTAATGTTTGTCTTAGCCATTAGAAGGCCATTGATGATGATGTAATGCAGAAATAATACTGCCTATTTCTGCTTTGTGACAGTTACTGTGAATCCACACACTTATCTTTCGTGTACAGTTTGATATATATATGTGTGTAGTTTGATTAGTCAATTTTTTACAATATATGTTACACAATCTTTGTATTTGTAAAGAATTGAAGAAACCTGACTTTATAGTAATTTTCCAAATGGCCACACCCTTATTTAGAGAAGGTGTAATGTGTAAAAGCTTGCCAAGGGTACATCAGAATGAATTCGGCCAAGTTCGCATGCGAAATCTTGTTTTCACATGAAATACCATGTCCATAAAATGGCTGGCGATCGCGTAACTTTTTCCGCAGTTGCTGAAAACATAAGCCAAGTATTTCTGCTGTCCAATGAAAATATACACGATTTTTTGTAAATTTCATAAAAAGCACATATTATAAACATGTTTAATAAGTAAAGAAGACATTTATATGTGTTTGTTGTTGTTTAAAAAAGTTTGAGTTTCTTTTTTTTGTCCGACTACAGTTACGATTTTGATATTTTTTATTTTAGCATTACAAGCAATAGAACACTAACCCTAAAACTAACCCTAACCCTAAAACTAACCCAAAACTAACCCTAAAACTAACCCTAAACCTAACCCTAAACTAACCCTAAAACTAACCCTAAAACCAATCCTAAACTAACCCTAAAACTAACCTTAAAACTAACCCTAAACCTAATCCTAACCCTACACAGTTGTTTTGTTATGTAGAAAGCAATAATTAAGCGAAAGACATCGCTAAATAGACATCGCAAAAAAAGTTCTAGCAATCAATCAATTAATAACTAAAAAGGAGGAATGATGATAATTTGTCCAAAAACAGCGATTTAAAAATAAAAAAAAAGGTTGTTGTTTACTAAATACAAAATTAAAAAGGCATGAAAAAAAAATTTATAGCAATCAATAAATTAATAACGAAAAAAAAAACAGCAATTTAAAAATCACACGGCCCCATAAACTATACATTGTATTGTTTTTGACTGCCAACAGTGCCATCAAGTGGCCAAGCTCGATTACGTTATAATTACCAAAGCATCTTTTAAAAGATCTTTAAATTTACTTTTTTTTAGCTTTTAAATATCTTACCAAATGCCAATATATTCGTACCATATATAAGTAAATGGTACCCACTCTTCATTGGTTTTATTTTCTGATGAGCATATTGCAGGAAAGAACTATCAATTGGCATTTTCCAATGCAGATGTCATCCCACATACAACAATATTTCCTGCTCATCAGAGGATATAGCATAATAGAGACTGGAAGCATCTAGAAATTTATGTGTTTGGTTTCCCAAATGGTGCCATTAGAGTTCCATCTCACTACAACCTTACCATTGTCTGGTTATGCTGAACATAGCTCAGGAGGCATGAGATTCTTGTGAGCAAGATGCAATAAATAATTAATGATGCAAAAATGGAACTAAATAATTAGATTAATTTTTAATAACAATTTTATTAACAATAATTCATTAGCAAGTCCTTCTAATATAGTTCATATAATGAGAAGAAGTCTCAAAATATTTCAGGTAAGTTATCCAAGCAAAACCCATTTTTTAGTTCACATGACGAGAAGAAGTCTAAAAATATTTCCTGTAGGTTAGCCAAGCAAAAACCTATTTTTTTAGTTCACATGATGAGAAGAAGTCTAAAAATACATTTCAGGTAAATATACATATACAATTAATATACAAGAATTAATGCTCACATTTTGATGCTGATAGAAGCTTTTTAAGTAGGAATGCAGATAATATATGTGTTCATAATCACCTTCTAATGTTAATAGAAGCATTTCAGATAGATATACATATACAATTAATAAAAAAATGTTTTTAAACATTTATTCCAGGTCTGTAGAAACATTTTGAGTGGATGTGCAGATAATATAAGAAGTATAATTATTATTCCAGGTATGTGAAAACATTTCAGGTAGGTATACATGTTATATTAATACATCAATGTTTGTAATCATTTATTCCGGGTCTGTAGAAACATTTTGAGTGGATGTGCAGATAATATCAGTAGTACAATTATTAGTCCAGGTATGTGAAAGCATTTCAGGTAGATGTACAGATAATATCAGTATTGCAATTATTATTCTGGGTTTGTGAAAGTATTTCAGGTAGATGTATATTTATAATATATGTGTTGTTATTTTATTAAGATATATATATATATAATACACACAAAAGCATTTATGACTCATGTAGGATCTTATTATTTTTAAGAATCATTACAGGTAGGTAATCAGGTAATATCAGCAATTCCATGTGGAGCATTTATAATCCATCAAGTATAGATGTATATGTATACACATACATTTTATTATTTTATTAAGATGTAGCTAACATGCATATAAGTATTTATGATTCATATAGCATTTTATTATTTTTAAGAATCATTACAGGTAGATAAGCAGGTAATATCAGCAATTCCATGTTTGTGGAGCATTTATAATCCAATCCAGTACAGATGTATATTTATACACATACATTTTGTTATTTTATTAAGATATAGCTAACATGCATATAAGTATTTATGATTCATATAGCATTTTATTATTTTTACCATTTCTTTGATTGACATTTCTATTTAGCTGGTTTATGTGAAATAATTATTACAATTATTATTAGAAGTATTTCTATTATTTAAACATATCTTAAATTTTATGAAATAATTGGCATTTAACTAAGGAAAATATATAACACATATATATGTGTGTGAGTGTTTTTAATTAAATAATAACAAATAAAGATTAAAAAAACTATCATCAACTTTTGATTATGAAAACTTTTCTTAAGACTAATAATATAACATTTTCTCTCTTTTGTTTTATAAAAATTAATAGTTATAATTTTAATTCATATCTTATTGTAATTGAATCATTTTTAATTGCTTACCTCTAAATTTCATGTCTTCATTTATTACTGCATTACTAAATAACTGGGGGTCTGTCTTGAATGGCACATTAAAACTTCTAGGCAAGACTTGGAGTTCACATGATGGGCAGATAGAGAGAACAAGTGGTCTCTAGCCGAATATCATATGATGATTTTTCATTAGGCTGTTTGATGGTCTTATTTAGTCACTTTTTTAGTACTCTTATAGCTAAATCTTGTGTCTCTGAATCAATTAGCTATATTAATAATAATCTTCTACTGATTTTCCAGACTATATATTTTTTCTCTGACAAATGGATTCAGCTTACATGTTCCTTTTCTTCCATTGGTAGCAGCTTTTTCATCATTGTCCACATTTTTTAATCCCCCAGATCATCGGACAGTTTCTCTTTAGTGGGAACAGACTTTTAATTAGACTATTTTCGATTATCTGCCTTCATGTGTTGTTGAATCTTAATTTTTTGTTGCCTGCGGCATGGTGATTTGACACCTACATTTATTCTATCTTAGAAGTTTTCTTCAATCTGAGTTTTAATATTTGAAGATTTCTTTTATTTGATTGATATTCTAACTTAAATTTAATAATTTTAATAAAGAAAGGTTTATACTTTCCTTAATTGCAAATATAAACGTATTTGCTATTCTTTTTCATTTTAAAAAGTTCAATTTTCTTTTAATTTGACCAAAGCATTATTTTCAATTGCGGTCAGATGTTATTATTTCTTCCTCTTCTTTAAAATATTTAGAATAATTAGTCTTTTTTTATTTTTGAAATATTACTAGTCTGACTTAAAATATTATTAGCTTTAAATTTGAGGGGGGGGGGAGGATCTTCTAAATATATATGTGAAACAATATATCTGTTTCTATATATATATATAGAAACAGATATATATATATATAAGTTTAGTTATTACATTATGTATCAGGTTCAAATGAGAGATATTTAGTATACTAAGTAATAAATATTATGAAATTTTAAATAAAGGTATATGCAAGAGATTGTGACATAGACCAACCAATAAATTCTATTTCAGCATAAAATGTGCACTTTAAGGATGATATGACTTTTTAAATTGTCATGTGTTTCAAGAATGTGTAGTGATGGGACATTTTAAGTATATTTTAATAAATGTACAAAGTGTGATAATTTAATTCCCAGAATGCCCCTTTATAAAATATACATTTTAGAGTGTACACTAGTTGTTAGTCTTCAAAGTAGGCTCCTTGCACATCTATATGCTGATTAAAATGACATTTTCATTTTTGGTAGCATACCTGGAACTTATTTTTAAAAATACTGTTAAGCAGCTGTCTCATATTCTTTTGGATATCAGTTATAGTAGAGAATGTTTATTCTTTCAGTGCAGTTTTTAATTTTGGGAACAGACATAAGCAAAAATCACAAGAATCTAACTCAGGTGAATAGGCAGGATGGGCTAGTAGTTTAATTGATTTTTTGACCAAAATGTCTCTCACAATGAGTTATGCTGTTTCTGTTCTTCCATCAAAATCCAAGTTCACAAACTTTGCAGAAATCTTTCTCATGCCCAATTCTTTATTTAAAATTAATCTGAAATTCTTTAGCTAACAATGACACAGTTAATAATGTGTCAGACCATATTGCATGTTGCACTTTGTTAATATTAATGTCAGTCATTGTTGTATTGGCAGTCCACTTTTGGGATTATCTGCTACATCTTCTCACCCATGTTTGAAGCTTTTACACCCCTCAAATACACTCACTTTTTTCATGGCATCATTACCATATGCCATTTGCAACAGTTGGAATGTTTCTGTGGTACATTTGCTGATTTTACACAAAATTTGATATAAATACATTGCTCAAAATTTCGATCAACCATTTTTATGCCAAAGCATATGCATGGATATTTATTATCTTATCAATAACTAATTAACAACAAGCTCTACCAGTTTAAAATTTACACACATTAGCTTAAATGTGTTCAAACACAAATACTTAGTTAGGTCGTGCGGTGACACCAAACTTCCATTCCAGGAATTAAATATTCATATCTCACACATATATAATGCTAATTATATATATATATATATATATATATTGCAA
Organism: Epiperipatus broadwayi; assembly: GCA_028023455.1. Taxonomy (NCBI): domain Eukaryota; kingdom Metazoa; phylum Onychophora; class Udeonychophora; order Euonychophora; family Peripatidae; genus Epiperipatus; species Epiperipatus broadwayi. The sequence goes on along the minus strand of JAQFVV010000025.1, from coordinate 2,184,935 downwards.
CATGGCAGGCATAATCAAACCCTGTTGTGATAATTAGACAAATACGGATTCATATACTTAACGCATTATTAAATATATATATATCTTATTACTAACGTATTATTAAAAATATATATTACTTTACTAACAAAACTAATATTTACCAGTTGACATACAATCAACGGTCATTTGCGTGGTCGGATTGGATTGATTTAGTTATTTTAATTAAAAAAAAAAAGAACTCATAAAAGAGGTATGGGGGGGGGGGTTACACATTTGCTCTGATTTTTTCTTTCTTTTGCCAAACCCAGCTATACACATCGCTATGTATATGTGTGAGTGTGTTTTTGAACCATTAAAAATGAAAAATTCACAAAATAAAAATAAAAAGGAAACATTTTGTTTGATAAACTTTTTAAATATATACATATTAAGTCAACAAAAGAACTATAATGTCAAGATGGAAGACTGATTTTGCAGAACAATGGAAGTAATTATTATAAAAATCGTGGAATGTCTAATGCTAATTAAATATTAATTGGAAAGAAATAGATGTAAAAAGCTTTTGTGGTGCATTTCAACAAAAGCATATGGAATGTGAATGGAAATATAATTGAAAATGAATGAAAAGAAAGATAAATTCAATAATTAAAAAAGAAGAATTAAGGATTGGTATAAGTTTGGAGGTAGAAGAAAGCAGACAGTAGACTGATAAACAGAAATAAGAATCGAGAGATCAATGTGATATACATTTGATAAAATATGGTCAGGCTGGGGTAGAGGCTTCAACATGTGGAGGATCCGAATCCCTTCCTCCCCAAATATATAGCAGCTGCCGATATCGGAGAAGGGACATCAAGCCCAGAGAATTCGCCTCAATAAGCAACAATGTTGAATCGCCACAAGTGGAAGAAAATAAATAAATAAATAGACTTTAGCCATGGAACCTGAACTTAAAAAAACAAAACAAAGTTCATTCACCAACAAAGGACCGGAGATTCCCTTTTCACCAAATGAATTCGATCAATTCCCCAGGGAAACACAGGTATTTTTTTTCAAATGCATATATATGTCACTTTTAGTAAGCTTACTCCATGAAATTGGAAAAACTGTTATTTGACACAATTGCGAACTTAAAATTTCTTTTCTTTGCACAGAGAGATCAAACTATTTCCTACAGAATTCATTAGTGTATAAATTAGTCCATAATTAAATTTTCAGTGCAAAATACATATGATAGCATATTTGTGTGTGGGGGGGAGTTTTGGCAAAAAGAGAAAAGAGGAAACAAAAAAAAAAGGAACTGATATGAATCTTTGATTTAAAAGAGAAAAGAGACACTAATTTAACTTAATGTAAATAATATTTTTTTTTATAGATATGTAAATATCATTGCTAATAAATGTGTATAAAATGAATGGTTTTTTTTTGTTTTGTGTTGTGAGTTTTTTTTTTAAATAAAAAGAAAAAGGGAGGGTTAGATCTACTGCCAGTAAATTTTACCACCTGCCCTGAGCAGAGCTAGTCCAGGGCATTTTCATATTGGTATTCCAGCTCTCCCAGCATAATTCATATAGAAATATAGGATTGGTGCTTGAGGTAATAAATTGATGTTCATAAATATGCTGGGCGATAAAATAGAATAATTTTTCGAATTTTCTTTTAAACAATTACGCATTTACGTGTATTGTTATATATACATACACGCAATCTTAAATGATTATACATATGCATAAGATATATATGGAAAACGTCAAATTCCATTATAATATATATATATAGTGTTTTAGTTATTTGTATTTCAAGTTAAAATAATGACAATGATAAGGTTAATGCTGGTGGTGGATATGATCTCCCATGAATCATAAAAGTCACATCATAATATAGTCATTATTTTTTAATTCTTGCAATCAATATATTGACATCCATCTGATTAACCCAGTTTAACACAAGACTTTTATTCTTTACTGACCATTATGGAATGGCTAGTTGGGTTGAATATGGACAATTACTTCAAAAAAATTCTAAATCTATTTTATGACTTTATTTATACCAACCACTATATCGTAAGGACAACTTATATGACCTATCTTATTGATTGTTTGTATGATTGATTTTCTTTTCTTTGAATTATTAAAAATTATTTTAATTTGAATTTAAATATTTTGCAAATAAATGTTTGTTTTTTTTTTAATCGTAGAAAAAAAATAAATGTTTTTTTTTATGCATGAAATACTATTTGAACATACAATTATTTTGTTTTTCTCATTAAAAATTAATTCAGAAATTAAGAAACATTAGAAAAAGCAACAGATATTGTATTTTACCCTATCAAATTAGAGCATTGCATTTAATGACAATATTTCTGCTTTTAACATCTTGTGGAGGGTTGTAATCATAAACATCTGACCAAAGACATGTGGATGTATGATCCTGAAGATGCACATTTTATGCTAAACCAGTGCTCATCTGTTGGCCTAGATCACCTTCTCTTATACACATCTTTATTCTCTCTCTCTATTTATATACATATATTGTAATGGAATGAGATATAAGGGATAGTTATCCTTGGGGTGATGGCAAAAAATATTTCAAAATATAATAAGTAAATATTAAAGTAATTTTAAACTGAGATATTATTAAAAAATGTTAATGTTTAACATCAATAAATATATAAGGAATTTTATATATTAAAGAGAGCATGAGATCATATTAGATATCTCTGTGAGATCAGCCAGCTAGATCAGAAGAAATCAGTTAGTTAACTCCTTAGAGCAAGTATAATTATAATTAACTATACATCAACCAGAATTATAATAAAAGTAAGTATGAGTAATACTCAAAATAACCATTCATCATCATGAACAATCGACATCAAACAAAATCGACAGTCAATCTGGTGACTGGATTGGAAGTGAGTCTACTGTAGACCAAGCTAAGCTTGGACATTTATTTAAACATAACATGGATGCACCAGCTAAGTATTCATTCATTAGAATACATAATCATAAAAACTATAATGCTGAAACATTAAAACATGCTGATCATCATCAATGCTCCAGTCACTTAGTGCCATTTAATGCACTGGCCAGCTATGAACTTCATTTCTAAGGCTAAACTAAAATAAAATGTAGTGAATGAGCTTTAAAGATTATAATCTTAGTGTTATTCCAGGATATATCAATCAATCAATCATCATTATCAATCATCTGGATGCCCATAAGTGCTAAAATAGACCCCCAATTATATATCAGCCATTGTACATGAATCTAGCTTAGAAGAACACAAGCAAATAATTTTCATAATTGAACACAAGCTTATTAATAAAAAAATTAAAAAAATGATATTAAGGTCTAGAATAAGGCTATGCATATCAATTATGCCTTCTGATTTTGATTAACATACAATATTAACAAATCATCACATTGTGATGTACATTTATGTGATTAATAAAAGTTCAAGTTATTACATTGGTTTACATATATGTTCCATTAGCTTTATTTAAAACCCATTCAGCATACAGGCATGTAGTTTGATATAAAATGAACATGTTTGAATTATCAAAATAATAAAATTATTAAAACTGTATTTCATAATTAATTCTATTTGAAAACTATACATAAATTCACACATACATGTACATCTATGAACATGTAGATGATATGAATTGATACTATTAATTAGTTTCTTTTTTCAGTCAATACAAATATTTTCTTTTACTATCTTTTTTAAAAAAATAAAGTCAATTTTTTGACAGGTAACTCAAAAGTTTTTTTTTTATGACCCGTTATTCTCACTTAATTAATTACATCTTTAAATTAATCTAAAAAAAGATTTTTGAAATCCTCTTTTTCTTTTTTCAAAATAAATTGTCCATGAATCAATCATTACTTTTAGATTTTAATTCAATTCAAGCAAAATTATTTACTTGTGTGTCATATAATAGACTTACTATATAACTCCTTTCCTGGGAAAAAGGAAAATAAAAGACCTTTCTAACAATATTTTACATAATCTATATATATATATTATAATGGTCAGGGAAGTTGGGCACTTTTTTCTATCTGCCATACAGGGTGCCTCAAGGCTATTTGAACCTAGAAAATTTATGCAGTAGGCAGATACACCTTGGGAAAGATCCAACTTTTTATAAACCATTAGCCCTAGACACTAGCTCAAGAAGTAGCTGAGATTTATAATATAACTTTTAAAGATATATTTTTAATAAAGAATAAAAAAATAATCAAATAAGCCACTACAAATAATTATCACACAAACATTTATTATGCACATATATAATCTTAAGGAATAAATTAATAGTGCTTTAATTTTTTATTATTATTATTTTAAACTTAGGTTTTGGTATTTTAATAAATTTGCACAGATGGATTATTTTATATAATTTAATATTTGATAAACATAAATATGCTCCATAGATTACGCATTTATATACTTGATTCTTTTTAACTCCAGCTACAAATTTGCACCCAAATCAGCTTATTGATATACTGATGAGATCAATGCAAAATGAGGATGTTAGCATACAAAAAACCATATTGGCACAAATGTGCATCTGCAGCATAATATCACTAAAAAAGGAATGACCCTCATCCAGTAGAGGAATGTGCATTTGTCTGGTGAGGTAATCATTTGGAAAAATAGATATATTAAGGATGCTGTATAATGAGAGATTGTGGTCTTGGCCATCTTAATAACATCACCTAGAGCAAAATGAGATCAATGGTGCAGGGAATATGTCTGCATTCATTGGCAACATGATGGCTACACTTTTGGCCATGTGTTCAATTGGGATAGTACCCTGATGCTAATGTTGTACAAGGAAATGAGAATCCAATGTACCTGCCGACATCACATTGACATAAAACACCCATATGTACATCCACCAGCACTGATTCAATGATGAGATGAATAGTCTGAAATTAACCCACTTAAACTAACAAACCTACGAATCTATGCAGCCATTTATGCCTAACTTTAAATTTAATAATTTAGTTAACAATAAAAAAAAATGGAAATGATTAAAGCAAATGTTATACATAAAAAAAAAGTTATTAATGGATTTAGAATTCTTTTGATAGTCAGATAAGAGTTCATTTAGAAGTTACTATTAGGTTACTAATTGCAAGTTTGTTTAAAATATCTAAAAGTTCACATTGAATATCAGTTCATTCTTCCCATGATAAGGCTTTATGAATCCCATGGATTTCTGCTGATTTATGGAAGTTGTGCACTATTGCTAAATACATTAAATGTTTATCTTTTTTAAATATCTCATTCTAAAGCTTCTTTGATACATCCATGAATTAAATCAAATAATAAAATAATTAAAAATATTTGTCCAATTATAGATAATCTGAATTAATTCCATTCCAATTGCAAATGGAAAAATTAAAACGATTTCAATATCAACAATTAAAAAAATAATTGCAATTAAAAAAATGCAAAGAAAAAGGTAGCTCTTATTTAAATGCATCAAACCCACATTCAAAAGGTGAACTGTCACAATCCATATCACACTTTTCTGACAATAAAACTATTAATTCTAATAATAATACAAAACAAAATCTAATTAAGAATACTAACATCTGTGATTCCCACCACTAAATTGAAATAAATAAAAATAATCACACAATATCTACAAAATATAAATATTAAGCTGATAGTTTAAATCCAAAATGGCGAATTTTGGAATAATATTAATAATACTGGCGAATTAAACAAACTAATAAAAACCTTCACATTAAATAATTAAAATTTTAAAAACTGAATAATAGAAAATCACTTATTTGTAAGTATATAGTAATTAAAAGTATTGAACAGAAGTCCCTAGTTTAATTATAACTTTGTATATTCATTAGTTTATGTGTCCATGACTTGAGAATTCTATTATATGTCCTTCTGACTTTAAATTCCATGTATGTAAGCCTGAAAGTTTGATGTAAAGAAGTAGCTTGAATGAGGAAGAAATTTATTCTTTTTTTCATCATGAATGCCTGAAACTTGAATTATCATTGTAGTCATTTTGGCTGATGATTAAATTTCTAGATTTCATATCATTACGCACACACACACATAATGTTGTTATAGTAAATGACAAAATTAGATAGTTCATAAATGAACAGGCTTAACCTATAAAAATCTTAAATCTGTTGTCAAAACAATATTTATATATTGTAACCTAATTAAAGTATCATCAAAAAATAGATATTACCATACCTGAGTAGTCCACAGAATGATTATAATATATAAGAAATAATCATATATTCAAAAATTAAATGATGATCAAATATCAAGATATTAAGTAAATATTCAAATAACTCATTGTAACCTAATTAAAAGGAGTTCAAATATCAAACTATCAAGAATTATAAGCAAATTGTTAATAACCAGTATTATATGAAATCACGTGAAGTGAGTACACTAGTAATTCAATAAAATATAACTCAGGTATACAGGCAGTAGATCTTATCCCCTTTCATTTCTTGGTTTGATGTTAAGTGCATGTTTAAACAAATACTAAGTGAATATGGTCTAGCAGGGCGCCACTAGATTATCTGAATCTAGACACGGTTATATCTAATAACCTTTCACATGTACTGGGTTTGAATCCCTTTTGGTACTTTATTTCTAATAAAAATGAGAGATTTTGCTTTTTGAGCCATATCACTATAAGCACTAATAGTTAGGTAAAAGTAAAACATCTTTAAACCACAGTGGAGTTCATTGAACATAAATCATTTCTCAGATCTTAACATAACAAATGTGTTTCAATATTTTTATAAGTTCACTAGCTCAGATTATATATAACTAATTTAGGATGGCAATTCACTCATCCTTGCATGAAATAGATGATGGGATGTGGTTATAATAATACTAAGAAATCACTAAATATTATAAAATCAATATTTATTTATGGCCTTTAAACAGTTAAACAGCTCATTAATTAAAACGTTGATGACGATGATGATGATGATAATAATAACAATAATGACAAGGGTTTCAACTACAGCTCTAGGACTAAGCCTAAACATAAAACTAATTTTTATAAAGAAATTCATAATTATTGCTTAATTTTAGCATATTTACTTATATCTTAAATAACTAATATTCAACCATTGATGATGATGAATAATCACACTTAACAAAGACTACACTTAATGAAATATATACGCCTCGTTTAATAAAACAAACTAATATTTATTACTACATTTCTAACATATACATAAAAATTTCTAGATAAATATGAAAATTGACATGAATAATAATAATAATAATTGATTATATAACAATCCTCAGATTAATTTTAAGTTCTTCCCCCTTTCCCTTCAAATGTATTTTGTATTAAGTTGGACGTCACATTGACCATGATTTTCACTCCATGAGAAAAGTATTTCAAGAAAAAAAATATTATCTGCTCATTAGCACACATACTTTAAAAATCCAACATGTAAATAGAATGTAAAAAAAAAATGTTAGTAAAATTGAAAGAGCAAGTTTTAGAAAAGAGTTTTAAATTATTTTCTCCCCCTCCCTTCCAAGCGCTGAAATCTATACTGAACTTGAAACAAAATAATCTAATATTCTAATACTACTCATTATTTCACATTCACTCCCAATTATACACATATAAAAATATTATTATGTATGTGCGTGTTTTATCCCATAATAACAAAATATTATTAAAAACCAAAATAATAATAATATATCAGTTAAAACTAAAATCATAACACCATAAAAAAAAATTGTTTTACACATTAATATTGTAAAATTAATAAACAAATAATTTTCATACATTCAAGGTCATTTATGAAGCTCAAAGTTATTATTAGTAAGACATTCTTGTTTTTAATCGATCTGAATAGTCTTTAAAAGTTCTTTAAATAAAATATACCACTTTATTGCTAAAATGTTTATTAAGACTGATATCATAAAGAAAATAGATATAAAAAGTCATATTACCGATCTTTTGTTTGTGGCGAATTTCCAAGGGTTCAAACTTGTCTTGTATAATGTTTATATTTCTGCAGCTACCATTTCCGTTTTATGTGGGAACAATCTCTTTCTTGAGGTGTATAACTATTTGATGATGATGACTCTATTGAGGTTATTTGCTTTAGTGGACAATTTGGAAATCATTATATTAATTTTTCTTCTCTTCCTGTCAAGCATGTGGATGAAATACAGCAGTTGTTTTCCCATTTGTAAATTTTCTTGAGTTTAAAATCAGTTGTTGTAACAATTAATTGGACTTGATGATTAATATTTATCAGTAGATTAATTCATCTTCTTTGAATGCAGGTGAATGCTTTCTTCCTTCTATTAAAAACATCTTATTTCTCTGGTCAGTTGAAAGGTGTAGAATATTATTTTAGACACATCTTTTCTTTCCTATGTGATGTGCAGCTTCCTCCAGATGGTCAGCAAATGGGACATACATATAATTTTTCTAGCCAGCCATTTCTTATATTTTCAACATTCAATTTGATAGTTTAATAATCTGAATCAAAAACAATAATCCTAATAATAATTCAAGACAGCTTTTTATATCCAATTTTTAGCTAACTTAACCAATCAGAGATAGCATCACTTGCTATTTTTGGACAAATTTGTTTTAATTAGATCTCTAATTTATTTTCAACTATATTATTTTTCAACTGAAAAGTTTAATCCTTTTTCCAGACACTTTTGTTTTAAAAAAAAAATAGACTCAATCCTTATTTCCTTTCTTTTCTTTTTTTTTTCTTTTTAACATCCAGGTAACACTTCAAATCTTTGAGCTTCCTTCTTTAGATCTTGAGATAAGACAATTTCAAAATTAGAGCTCTGACCCATTATAAGCTTCCAAAGTGAAACAATCATTTACAAAAAAAAAAATTGCTACAAAGATCGATATCTGATTAAACAGATTTCCTCTTTTAACAAAAAAATTGTACAAAAAAAAATAATTTGACAGATTTAATACTTCCTTTTCTTTCAATATTTAGGAAATGTAAATTTTTGTATGTAATGTACACACATCCTTCATTCTTTCAAATCATTCATAAACTAACCTTAAATAATATGATTGCTAGCTTAGTAATTATAACCCAATTATTTAATTAAATCTGTAACTTTTAAATCCCACTTATAATTAAAGAAAAGCAAAATAAAAGTATAGAATAAAATATTAGAATTGATCAAGCATAGGTTAGTTTTAAAGAAAGTTAAAATGTTGAATATTTGAAATATAAAACAATTAAATAATTTACACATACATTGCCTATATGTATGCATTATAACTTTGCTTTTTAAAGAAAAATTAAATATTAAATAGTTTAAATGTGTGTATTACCTTTCTATCAACACACAAACAAGTAAAGCATGTAATTGTTGACCCATTCTTTCTCTGTTTAAAGCTTTTAGAACTGGACCTTGTAGGGTTTGAACTTGGATGCCCTACAGCTTCATTTATGATTATATAAAAATGTGATGATGATTTTTGGTTTACCTTTTCTACATGCACATTACTATAAATTTAGCTAGTGACTAAATTGTAATGGCACAACTTTCTCCCCCTTCGGATAAAATCATCAGCACTTTTGTTTTAACTATATTTAAAAAAAAAAAATCCTAACTAATAAATACACTAATAATAATAAACACTTATAATATATATATAAAAAAAAATTAACTACTGCTAAATATATTTTTCATTAGAAAACCTAAAAGTAATTTATTTGGAGATCTTTGCCAGGCTATTCTGCTGAAGTATAAGGGATCAAACTCCTAGCATTATAGGTCCCCTTATTCCCATCAAGAGCAGCAAGCATAAAGGCATTCTCTCCTATTTTCTTGGTAATTTGGAATGGCTTTTTCTTTTCAAACCATATTGTGGTCTGCATAAAAATGCACCTGTACATCCAGTCCCTTTTTAATATTTCCATTTTTCATCTTGACTGGATATTTATAAAACATATCTGGAGGAATTATTTTATATAACCTCCTATTACAAACTCCATTTAGAAATATGGACTCTTGGTACCATACGTAATATGCCTTGAAGTTTTTCAGAGAGATTGACTCTCTATACCATACATACTTTATTTTTAAATTTTCCAGAAAGATTGACTCCCTGTACCATATATAAGGCACTTTGAAGTTTTCCAGAGAGATTGACTTTCTATACCAGATATCATTCATCCTTAAATCTTCCAGAGAGATTGATTCTCTGGGCCATATACAATTTATTTTTAAATTTTCTAGAAAGGTTGACTCTTTGTACCATATATAAGGCACATTTAAATTTTCCAGAGCATTTAAATTTTTCAGAGAGATTGATTCTCTGTCTGATACACACTGGACATTTACATTTTTCAGAGAGATTGCCTCTCTGTACCAGATATAACTTATTTTTGACTTTTCCAGAGCAGTTGAATTTTTCAGAGAGATTTGGACATTTACATTTTTCAGAGAGATTGCCTCTCTATACCATATATAAGGTATCTCCAATCTATTTAAGAAGACAGATTTTTGAAACCACACATGCTGGTTTGTTACTAGATTGAGAACTACAGACTGTTGAAACTTTTGCTCTCTTTCTAAAATAACTGGTTTCATCTCCCTTATTGCCTCTCTTAAATCAATCATCTTATCGGATGCATGAAGTTTTTCCTCCAACTCTCTTTTCCTTCTTTTCACTTCATGATCTATCCCAATCTGCTCTTTGGTCATCATCTCATTTACTTTCTTTACTGGGAGATTTGGTATTATGGCTACTATTGGCCTTTCTACTTCTTGGAGCCTATTCTCTATCAGTGTATCTAACTTTACATTATTTTCTTTATTATCAGTGGTCGGACTATCCAGATTATTTTTTAAAACTGGTAACCTCTGACTACCTTTCCGTTTTACAAGTCTAACATATTCACCCATCTCTCCTGCTCTATCTTCTAAAGAGGTTTCAGCATTATCTTCTAATCTTTGACTACCTTCTATTATACTTTCTGCACTCTTTTTGCTATCCTCTCTTAGACTTTCTATCCATCTTTTCACAGAACGACAAACCTTTTGTTCCAGACTTTCCTTATTTCTTTTGGATTTGTTATAATCTTCTTGTATGTTTTGATACATACAATCTTTCATCAGTCTGGTCAATTTTATACCTGATAGTGCTTCCTTCTTTATTCGAATCTGAAACTCTTCAGTACTTGTTATTATCCCCTTTACTTTTACAGTAACTTCTAATCCCATTACAACCTCTCCATCCTCTTCTTTATAAAGATTATTAACTCCAGGAATTGAGGCACTTTTCCCATGTTTCTCTATTTTATTTCCCAAAGCTATAGGAATTTTACTGTTATTTTCAACAGAGCTATTGATATTTTCTTTTAATTCATCTTCACTCCTCTTATCCTCTTCTTTTAAACTTTCTACCCTTTCTATACCTTTACCATCATCTCTTAAACTTTCTATGAACTGCTTCCTATCTTCTCTTAAACTTTCTATGAGCTGCTTCCTATCTTCTCTTACATCTTCTCTGAACTTTATTATACTTTTAAGTAACTGCCTCATTAATTTCATGTCTGAGAGTTCTTTATTTTCTATCTGAATCTGGCCAACTTCCAGCTCCTCATCTACTTCCACACTTGAGGCCGTATTATTGCTACTAACATTAAAGGCATCTTCCTCTACTTCCTCTCTTTCCTCTTGTGTTTTTAAGAAAACCTCCCCATCCTCTTCTTCAGTATGAAAACGATCACTGATTCCTGGTATTGGGGCACCTTCCTCTTCCATAACCTCTTCCATACTATAATTTAGTTCACTCATGTTATAAAACTATATATATCCCATCTGTACTTCCCTGACCATCAAAAATCCACACATCTTCTCCCTGTCTGACACCTATTCTGACCAACTGACTGATTTGATTTTCACCTTATTATGCATTTACAAATACAACAAAAAAAAATTTTAATATCCTTATTTAATGAACTACACAACAATAATCTATATAGTGCATGTCTGTCTGTAATAGCCCAAATTATACATTCATCCATTCTCCCAGAAATCCGACAGATATTGACAGTCCACAGAATGACTAGCAGTTCACAATCTTGAGATAAATAAAAGAATTCAGTCACAGCACTATAATCACACAATGCATCACGAGCACTCAGAAGATCATCCCAATTCGATCACTATTAACTACCACAACCCTTGATTGAATGAAGCAAACTCTGTTGCAATAAAAGATGTATTAAGTCTTAGGGGCTAAAATAGATAAACTATGCCTTGCTCTCTCTCTTGGAGTCTTATGTGGCAAGTATCAAGGAATGCCCTGCTTATTATAGACTACAAAAACGAAACCTTGCTCTCTCTCTTGGAGACTTATAGGCTGATATCATGGCAGGACTACTGTTAACTGCTTTATGATAAAATAAAGATAACATATAAATTGGGTTGGAGCAGTGAATGGGTTTGATCATTCATAAGTTACACGAAATACATAGCATTCTCAAGGCAATGACAAAACTCCTCCACTCATCATCAAAACTGCAATCTAACCAACCAAACTCCAACGATCAACCATCCAATCAAACCTCTAAAATCATAGACTTTTTACAAAATGAACTCCCCAAACACACATGAGACTACTATTCCATAATTCATCACTATTACTATGCCTATCCTATCTGGCAATAAATTATTTTAATGTTCCACAAAAAAAAATCTATTATTTATTTCACCTTTGTCTTAAGTTGTGATATTCATCTCTATTTTCAAAATTGATAAAAAAAAACTAAGCTGTTTTATGGCTGTACCCATTTTATCATCATCAATGAAAAATTAAATCATATTAAACATCATCATCTAAAATAAGACTGTTTGGCCAAGAAAATTTTGTAAGACAAAAAAAAATTTTTACTGAAAAAAAAAATTTTACTAAAAAAAATTTCTCTATTTTTAACCACACATCTCCCATCATTCTATAGACTCTCTTTTTCAGGTATATGGTAAAATATCAGGCCCCAGTTGGGTGTCCATTGTAACATAATTAAAGTATCATCAAAAAAAAGATATTACCATACCTGAGTAGTCCATAGAATGATCATAATATATAAGAAATAATCATAAATTCAAAAATTAAATGATGATCAAATATAAGATATTAGTAATATTAATAATCATTGTATAATTAAAAGGAGTTCAAATATCAAACTATCAAGAATTATAAGCAAATTGTTAATAACCATGTATGTATATGAAATCACGTGAAGTGAGTACACTAGTAATTCAATAAAATATAACTCAGGTATACAGGCAGTAGGTTTTATCCACTTTCATTTCTTGGTTTGATGTTAAGTGCATGTTTAAACAAATACTAAGTGAATATGGTCTAGCAGGGCGCCACTAGATTATCTGAATCTAGACACGGTTATATCTAATAACCTTTCACATGTACCGGGTTTGAATCCCTTTTTGGTACTTTATTTCTAATAAAAATGAGAGATTTTGCTTTTTGAGCCATATCACTATAAGCACTAATAGTTAGGTAAAAGTAAAACATCTTTAAACCACAGTGGAGTTCATTGAACATAAATCATTTCTCAGATCTTAACATAACAAATGTGTTTCAATATTTTTATAAGTTCACTAGCTCAGATTATATATAACTAATTTAGGATGGCAATTCACTCATCCTTGCATGAAATAGATGATGGGATGTGGTTATAATAATACTAAGAAATCACTAAATATTATAAAATCAATATTTATTTATGGCCTTTAAACAGTTAAACAGCTCATTAATTAAAACGTTGATGACGATGATGATGATGATAATAATAACAATAATGACAAGGGTTTCAACTACAGCTCTAGGACTAAGCCTAAACATAAAACTAATTTTTATAAAGAAATTCATAATTATTGCTTAATTTTAGCATATTTACTTATATCTTAAATAACTAATATTCAACCATTGATGATGATGAATAATCACACTTAACCAAGACTACACTTAATGAAATATATACGCCTCGTTTAATAAAACAAACTAATATTTATTACTACATTTCTAACATATACATAAAAATTTCTAGATAAATATGAAAATTGACATGAATAATAATAATAATAATTGATTATATAACAATCCTCAGATTAATTTTAAGTTCTTCCCCCTTTCCCTTCAAATGTATTTTGTATTAAGTTGGACGTCACATTGACCATGATTTTCACTCCATGAGAAAAGTATTTCAAGAAAAAAAAATATTATCTGCTCATTAGCACACATACTTTAAAAATCCAACATGTAAATAGAATGTAAAAAAAAAATGTTAGTAAAATTGAAAGAGCAAGTTTTAGAAAAGAGTTTTAAATTATTTTCTCCCCCTCCCTTCCAAGCGCTGAAATCTATACTGAACTTGAAACAAAATAATCTAATATTCTAATACTACTCATTATTTCACATTCACTCCCAATTATACACATATAAAAATATTATTATGTATGTGCGTGTTTTATCCCATAATAACAAAATATTATTAAAAACCAAAATAATAATAATATATCAGTTAAAACTAAAATCATAACACCATAAAAAAAAATTGTTTTACACATTAATATTGTAAAATTAATAAACAAATAATTTTCATACATTCAAGGTCATTTATGAAGCTCAAAGTTATTATTAGTAAGACATTCTTGTTTTTAATCGATCTGAATAGTCTTTAAAAGTTCTTTAAATAAAATATACCACTTTATTGCTAAAATGTTTATTAAGACTGATATCATAAAGAAAATAGATATAAAAAGTCATATTACCGATCTTTTGTTTGTGGCGAATTTCCAAGGGTTCAAACTTGTCTTGTATAATGTTTATATTTCTGCAGCTACCATTTCCGTTTTATGTGGGAACAATCTCTTTCTTGAGGTGTATAACTATTTGATGATGATGACTCTATTGAGGTTATTTGCTTTAGTGGACAATTTGGAAATCATTATATTAATTTTTCTTCTCTTCCTGTCAAGCATGTGGATGAAATACAGCAGTTGTTTTCCCATTTGTAAATTTTCTTGAGTTTAAAATCAGTTGTTGTAACAATTAATTGGACTTGATGATTAATATTTATCAGTAGATTAATTCATCTTCTTTGAATGCAGGTGAATGCTTTCTTCCTTCTATTAAAAACATCTTATTTCTCTGGTCAGTTGAAAGGTGTAGAATATTATTTTAGACACATCTTTTCTTTCCTATGTGATGTGCAGCTTCCTCCAGATGGTCAGCAAATGGGACATACATATAATTTTTCTAGCCAGCCATTTCTTATATTTTCAACATTCAATTTGATAGTTTAATAATCTGAATCAAAAACAATAATCCTAATAATAATTCAAGACAGCTTTTTATATCCAATTTTTAGCTAACTTAACCAATCAGAGATAGCATCACTTGCTATTTTTGGACAAATTTGTTTTAATTAGATCTCTAATTTATTTTCAACTATATTATTTTTCAACTGAAAAGTTTAATCCTTTTTCCAGACACTTTTGTTTAAAAAAAAAATAGACTCAATCCTTATTTCCTTTCTTTTCTTTTTTTTTCTTTTTAACATCCAGGTAACACTTCAAATCTTTGAGCTTCCTTCTTTAGATCTTGAGATAAGACAATTTCAAAATTTAGAGCTCTGACCCATTATAAGCTTCCAAAGTGAAACAATCATTTACAAAAAAAAAATTGCTACAAAGATCGATATCTGATTAAACAGATTTCCTCTTTTAACAAAAAAATTGTACAAAAAAAAATAATTTGACAGATTTAATACTTCCTTTTCTTTCAATATTTAGGAAATGTAAATTTTTGTATGTAATGTACACACATCCTTCATTCTTTCAAATCATTCATAAACTAACCTTAAATAATATGATTGCTAGCTTAGTAATTATAACCCAATTATTTAATTAAATCTGTAACTTTTAAATCCCACTTATAATTAAAGAAAAGCAAAATAAAAGTATAGAATAAAATATTAGAATTGATCAAGCATAGGTTAGTTTTAAAGAAAGTTAAAATGTTTAATATTTGAAATATAAAACAATTAAATAATTTACACATACATTGCCTATATGTATGCATTATAACTTTGCTTTTTAAAGAAAAATTAAATATTAAATAGTTTAAATGTGTGTATTACCTTTCTATCAACACACAAACAAGTAAAGCATGTAATTGTTGACCCATTCTTTCTCTGTTTAAAGCTTTTAGAACTGGACCTTGTAGGGTTTGAACTTGGATGCCCTACAGCTTCATTTATGATTATATAAAAATGTGATGATGATTTTTGGTTTACCTTTTCTACATGCACATTACTATAAATTTAGCTAGTGACTAAATTGTAATGGCACAATATATACACATATATTATTGACATTGGAATTGTCTAAGTGTTGACTGGTTTTTAATGATATATATATTTAGATCATTCTTCCAAATGTTAAGATATTTCAGCAACGCCCTCTGTGAATAAATATAAAGTCTAAATCTCAAACAGTTACAACTCAAAAGTTTATTCACAGAAGATGTTGCTAAAATATATTAATGCTTAGAAGGGTGATTTGAATATTTTCTATTTAATTTTCAGCTAGCATTGTATTTTATAATATTTTCATATATATAATAATTTAAGGTTCAAACTTACACAACTGTAACAATTTTGTATAATTAAAATATTCTCTAGCCTAGTAGGAGAATAATTTTAGAAGAAAAAAAACAACCATTTCTTTTTATTTACCTCATTTACTTATAGAGAGAGAGTTGAAGAGCTACTTGGGACAGAAAAAAGGAACCTTTGACTCAATTGCAAAATTTGATTGATTTGAAAGTTTTTTTCAGTTTAAGTATTGTCAGTATTGATTCAAACAAACAATAAAAATAACATTTCCAGTGCTTATATATATATATTTTTTCTAATATTTATTTATAAATTTACATATATATATAGTACCTTGAGGTTAACAATCATGCAATTATAACAATATGTAACTGAAACACTCCCCAGCCCAGCATAAGGAAATATCTAGATGAAGAAGTGCAGCTGGTCTTTTTTGTTTACCTCATTTTATTTTGTCTATGTAATCAGTATTTCTGTTTTTATTATCTATTATTCTTATAATTTAAAATTTCATTAAATTTCACACACCCAATATATATATATATAGAGGGAGAGAATCATGTTTTTAAATATAATGATAGTTTCATTTATCATTGATCTACAACTAAAAGTTCATGTTAAAATAAAGCTAAAAATAATTCAAATATTTCAATATTTTTAAAATAAGCTTGGAATTTTAAACCATTTGAATAGCTAAAACACTGGTCAGTAAATGGACTAGGTGCTATAAGATGGAAATTATGAAAATTAATTTGAATCCAGGTAAATTTTCCTTTAAAGAAATTATCAAGATTGATAGGAAATCACTAAATGTAAAAAACAGATGCTTTATATTTATAATCCAAGAAAAGTAAAAAACAAAAACAAAAACATAATAACTAGTTTCTAGTAACTAATCAATCTATAAAGACATAAAAAAATTGTATAAACTCTGTCTTTTTTTTCTCAAGAGGATTATCAATTAATAGTAATTGATAGTTTTCTGGATTCATTAAAAAAAGTAAAGTTATCTCTACTTATACATGGATATAATTTCCATTCTTTATCAAACTGAAAATCCATGAAAAATATAAATTTAACATATATAACTCTCTGGAGAAGATCAATTATTATTTACATGATGTCAAGGAAGTTGCTATGCTGCATTCTCACACCTATAAAATATCTATCCTTATAAGAATCTGGGTTTGACGTGAACTAGGTCCTCTTTTATTTTAATAAACACCAACAAAACAGATATAGTTTAATGAGAAAACTTATTTAGCCTCAGATATTGTCAATAAGTAGTGATTGGTAGTTTCCTGGCAACATCAAAGAGATAAAATTATATCTGTTCACATGAATATAATCTTTTAAATTTTTATTCTTTATCAAACTAAAATTCCATACGTTTGTACACCATTATAGCATATGTGTCAGCCATTTCATATTTCTTGCAGGGTCCTTCTGCATTAATCTGCCTACTGACATCACTAGGTGAAATTGTGAGGCACATGCAAAATTTTTTTATAAAGTGCATTTTCCATATTTGTCATATTTTTTTTTTATAATGGTTGAAATGTTTGACACAAACAATATTTTTCTCTCAGATTTAGTTCATAACAGTCAGACATTTTATCTGCAAGTTGTGAAACATTTACATGATGTGGTAAAATGTAAACATCCTGTTTTGTGAAAAAAATAGTGCAAACTCCACCCTAACAGTGTCATTTCTCAAAGCTTTGAGTGTGAAATGCTTTTTAATTAAATTCAGTATAATCCAGCTTATCTTTCAGTGGTATTTACTCTAACTCACTTCATGTGATTTTTTTAATCTTTTGAATAAAAAAAATGTCTCATTTTTTTGTAGACTTAGAACTGATTGGCAAAATGTCAGAAGAATTAAAATGCATCATTTTGCAGATGTTTTCAGACTATTTCAAAGGGGAACAAACTGATTTAGACTGATACTATGCATTAAATAGACTATTTTTTAAAGTGATTCAATTTACAACACCTAAAAATATAGAATTTTTTATTATACAGTTATTTTTGGGTCCCCTTGTGTGTGTGTATATATGTAATACAAACTGTCTAATAATAAACTTATTTAATACTAAAGTGGCAATTATAAATAAAATATATCTACCTACACTTAGCAGACATTTACAAACAAATATGGATATTACAAGTTCAAAGAAAGAAAAAAACTGCTCTAGAAATAGTTTTTGCAATGACAGTACAAACTAGTTTTTGTACCACAAATACACCCACATATAGAATATGCTGAACCATTTTTTGTTTATTTGAAATTTTGTAATGTTGTCTTTTAATTTCACCAGCAGAAAACATTTCTTTCTGAAACACCTCAACACCATGTCTAATTGTAACTCTCCAATGTATTCTGTCATCTCTTTCCTATGGAAACAATCAGCATTACATTTCTATATCATGTCTTTGAGGTAATCATTATAATGTAGATAGGGTTTATTTCTGCCATAAAATCATGCTCACATTCACCATAAAACATTCTTTTAAAAAAATCTTGTATTGTTCATTCATTTTACATGTCCAATCCAACAAAAGTGTGATTTTAGGGAATACTGGACTCTACACTATCAAATCCAGCAACTCAAAAAACATATTGATTACTTTTATTGGCCAGCCTTAGATTTTTAAATTTTTATGGAGCATTCTTAAAGGAAGCTTTTCTAATGACTTTATATTACATCAATAGGATTTTTATTTTATAAATAAAATAGATAAAATTAACTGTAATTGCCAAATTATCAATAAATTATCACATGACCTTTTTTTTCTATGCATATAGATGTTTTTAAGCATAAATACAACAATAAACGCACATTTTAAAGTATATTTACTATCCATGATTTCTTTCTACTTCTCCTCCCTCAGTATTTATTATGTTCAGTAAATGTTTTATCAGAAATATTTGATTAGACAAATAGTGTATTTTTCAATGGTAGTGAAATAAAAAATAATAGACTCTTTTCATTGATAAATATGATTTAAAGCTATTACTTTGATAAAAACTTTATTCAACATAAAAATTTATATCATAGTGCACTCTCATAATGATTCAGAACTATTCTTCCAGCGGCCATTAATAAGTCATTTTAATTAATTTGCAAATACAGTTTTACTTTCATTTATCAACGCCTATTCATTCAGTTTGACAACAGGAGAATTCCTCTTTCATCTGAACTCCAACCATATATATTATAAATTAGTCAACATTGATATCTGAAAAGGCTGAAGCTCATTATTAGCAGTGATCTTAGTCACAAATTAATCAAGCCAACTTGTTTCATATATTATTTTAAATTAAATAGTACTAATTTCAGCAACATGCAAATATTTTTTGCTACTGCATGAACATGTATTTGCAAGTGTATTAAAATGTCTTATTATATGAGTCTGTCTGCCAAACAGTTCTGAATAATGTATTTGAAACGAGAGTGTTCTATAATATGATTATAATCCTGAACATTACATATTCAAACTGTAGTAACGTTATTTACGTGCTGTTGAAATTAGTAACACAAAAATTAAAGGATGGGTGGAATTAGTGTGCAAATATATTTAAAAAATTGTGTTGTACTTACATTTGAAGATGTGTACAGATTTAAACCCATTTTGATCTCTGGTTAGTATTATTAATTTCATATTCGCACACGTTTGCATATATGTACACATCTATAAACACACATTCGTACTTACTATTCGAAATTCAATAATATCAAATAAGTATTTTAAATGGCTACTACGTGATGAGAGTCGCACCTAGTTAATGCACTTTTTATAATTCCTTGTCTTTTTTTCTTTTCATCAATCCCAAAACTTTTCATCTCAGTCGTTTATCATATAATTTTTATTATTATT
The DNA here is from genome assembly GCA_028023455.1 of Epiperipatus broadwayi. NCBI lineage: Eukaryota > Metazoa > Onychophora > Udeonychophora > Euonychophora > Peripatidae > Epiperipatus > Epiperipatus broadwayi. The sequence continues at coordinate 2,164,401 of JAQFVV010000025.1, read as the reverse complement.
ACAAACTAGTAGAATTTAATTTAGGACTTCTGTTATCCATCTGAAATCATGTATTTTTAAAAGCAATATTTTAAATCTAGTTCGATTTTAATTATAACAGTAGTAATGTTTTTTTATTATTTTGGATCTCTTCTATTAATCGCAGCCTACATTCTTCTACACTCCATTACGCACTGCCAATCTCTATATTCCTATTTTGTTAAATATTCATATCTTAATACGTATGAATAAGAAATAATAGAATACATTTATTAAAAATCCTTTTTAGGTACATTGGCACATTTGCTTTTAGCATTAAGTTATTTATACTGAAAACACTTTTTCCAAGTTTGATTCTACAATTAGATAATTTATCCATTATAGTTATTGACTGTAATAATAATCGGGTCAAAGTTGTTATAGTGGTAACCTCTTTGTTTTATATATTTTTGAAAAATTGTTAAACATTGCTTTATAGCATTTATTCCTTTTTTGGTTTTCATCAGATAGATCCAATATTACTTGTAATTTTAAAGCACAATCTAACTGATTTAAATTCTCTTTATATTTATTTAACTTGCTTTCCATTTTAATTCCCATCATACTGCAACATGCGTTTAGAAATGCTGCACACATATATACACACGCGTAAATCAGTTTATCAACTAAGCATATGTTTTCAATTTATGAACAATTAATTTCTATACTCATCGTTTTTCCACTGAATTTCATTATCCTAATTTAGTTGAATACAGCGGCGTTATAGGTTTTTTTTTTGGCTTTTAAATTTATGCGTTTTGACGTCACTAAGAAAAAATACTTTATCTGTGCATCTAAATTTATCTACTAAAACAATATAAATAACTAATCTCGTGTTAACACGATCAAAATATGATGTATATTTAATAAAGTACTGTGTCTCTTATATATTTAAGAAATAAATATATTTATTTGTCTACCTGATGAGTTATATATATATATCTAAAGTTAGTAAATATAGTGTTATCTAAAGATATAAATAGTTAACCGCATAAAAAATACTCGTTGTAAGTGGTGTATCTTCATTTTGTTTTCTCGTTGTAAAAGAGTGGAGGGAACAAAATGTAAGTATAAAATTCCATCATCTGCTAACAATATTTTTATCAAAATATTAATTAATCTTATTATTAATTGCACAACTCCCTTTCACTGTTTCTTTTTAACCAAGATAAATTTTGAGAAATATATAAGCTGCAATACAATAAATCATATTCGACATTTTTAGTTATTCAACAAGCACATTATAAAGAAGTTTGAAAATATTGGCACCTGGAACCAAAATACCTAGGCTTTTTATAAAAATAAAAGTCAATGTCACTTCCCACTAATACTCCCCCCTCCTCTTGCATTGCATGAATATAGATCCATAGTGTGATCTGTGTCATATAGATGAAAAAGTGATAGTGCAGATTCGATCCTAGAACCTTACATTCTAGAGGCTGACATTCCACCACTGCACTAAAGCACAAAGTATACATGCAGCTAAAGAAGCCCCTCTCGCAAAACTTACTACACATTTATCACTAATCTGTACTCTAACAATTACTAACTTCATTAATAATATATGTAGAGATTTTTTTACCATCATAAGACTCATCTTACCTGGTATTTAATCCTATCTCTCACAGATATAAACATACTTTCTAAATAAATTAAGTTATACTAAAATGAGAGACTAAATTCACTCTCTAATAGATATTATTTATACAGCTATCTGAAGTTTGGTCTTTTTTGCAATATCATGGTGCTTTGACTACTTTTTAATATATTGCAATTATTACAAAGTTCTTATTATATAAAATATAGTTCTGTAATTAATTTGATCAAGTAAAAATTATTTTAAAATTAAAATATATGGTTTTTTTTTCAAAACCATATTCTAGTGATATTATGAAAAATTCTTATTTGTAATTTTTAGATAGAATTTGCCGAGGAATGAAAGTTAACTTTTATTTATAAAAATATAGAAATAGTTCTGAAGATGATGCAGCTGTTAGAGAGGAAAATGAAAAAGAACCACTATAAGAAATGATTAAACATATACAAGCAAGATGTGATACAAAAGTCAATAAAAGGTAATTAAAATTCATTAAATTTACAGCACATAAAAATAATATAATTGAACTTATGTTATCTACTGTCTTGAGTTCAAATTTAGGTAAAACAGATTTTTAAAAAATTCCAAATAAGTCAATCTAATCATCCAAGTGTGATTAGTAAATGGATATCTAGCTAAATTTAACTAGAAAATGAAAGAAAAAAGTCACTACTACCCAGAATTCAATTTGCCTGGAGAACTTTCTTTTTTATCATTGTTTCTCTGTAATGCTAGAGAGACCTTCTCGGGTTATACAATAAAATATTTATTCAGAAGTTTTTGTTTTTTGGAACCATAGTAACAATAGGTGACAAATATATTGTAATCTTTAGATTTTTGAAGCAATCAAAGAATTTGATGAATAGTTCTGATTGTATTATAAAAGTTTTTAATAAAGATAATTCATCCTGATTTTCATATGAAATGGGGATGCAATTGTGTAAGATATAGCTTTGAGAAGCTTAAAAAAGTAAAATTCCATTCTTATTAAAATGTGAAGTTGATGCAGAATGAGAATTATTGAAGAAATTACATGTATTGAAGACAAAATTGACAAAAAAATATCAGGACCCATAATAATAAACATTAAATCAATAAGATGTCATCTTGACATAAAAAACATTATATAATTTTTGCTTACCCACTTTGCTCTTTATTAGCAATTTCCTTCCAATCTTACTAAGTTTATTTTATTTAGCATAAGCTTTAATAATCAAAGTGAGATTGGAAGACAATTGTTAATAAAATGCTGGTAGATAGCAGAATGCATAAGCAAAGATCATGTGATGTCTTATTGAGTTAGTATCAATTAAGGCCAAAAAATAAAGTACCTAAAGATATTCAAAGATCGAAGTCACTATAATAAACAGAAATTGATCTGGATTCAGATCTATATAACTATACAAGCAAAGTGGCTTGGATTGAAAAAATTTACAAGTTGTTCAAAGAAGGACTATTAGTTTGGTAGTATAACAAAAACGATGCATTAGATTTAAAAGATCTAAGTCCACCATTCAAAACCCCAAAATCTTCTCACTAGTGAAAACCATAAGCTAGAAATTGGTGTGGGGATATTTGGATAGGACAGCATTGGATACTAAAAACTACTAAACATCACATGATTACCATTTCTTATGCTTGGTCATAACTGTTATTACACTGAGTCACACTACTGTATGAAGAGTTTTGCCAATTTTAATACTAGAAAGTAGTTTGGGGATATTTTGGTAGGACATCATTGATTGCTAAAAATTAGTTTGGAGATATTAGGATAGGATAACATTGGGTAAGAATTTATTAAGCACTACTATCTGGCATTTATTAATTACCAAAGCTTAAACTAGATGGCATAACTGTAGTAATATTAGAAGAGAACCGCTAATAAAATATTAAACATTCATAGTTATAAACTATTTTCAGTCAGCAACTTGAATAGAAATGAGAATTAAAATCCTGAATGATATTTAAGCAGGAAGGATTAATAAAATAGTCAAAAAATATAGTCATTGATGTAGAATATCACCAAAGTTATAGTCTAATGTTCTCCTTTTCTATTTGAGAGATGAAAGGAAAGGATAAAACAAATTTAAAGTAATCCATCAACCTGCAGAATATTATGTATTCTTCAAATGAAAGTTTGGCCATACATACATGTATAATCTTAACACTATGTACTATCTTGCCTTAAGTTTTTTGATATGAATTTCCAAATAACATCAAATCCAAAAGGCCCCGATTTTGTTCTCTTACCTACATATTTCACTTTCAATTCTTCATTGTGACCTCCAACATACTTCTCTCCATATTGGATTTATTTGTTCTAATATTTCAGTATTGTTCTTACATTAAAAGTTCAAGTCTTAAATACATAAGAAAGAATTGATAAATGCCTATTAAAAAGCTTTCATAAACAAATTTCTTTTTAATATTATCCTATTTTTACCAAAAACATTTTAAAAGTTAATTCTGTGATTAATTTAATCTAGGCTTTAATGTATATAAATAATCTGTCCAGGTATATGTAATTATTAATTTATTTTATTTCCTATTCCGAGAAAAACCATTGGACAATACTCTTTTTTGCATTTACTTTTAGTCTTATTTTTTTTGCTTTCATCTGATAACTCTTCCAAGAATTCTTGAAGCTATGAAATATTATTCCCAAAAGAAACCACATTATCTTCAAAATGTAAATGACTTAATAATTTCTACTTCCTTATAAATCATTATAATACCCAAAATATTACTAGTCCCAAAACATCTGTAAAGTTTTAGAGATATATTACCTTCAAATTCCATTCATATCTGTGTTAATCTTTTTAGTATCAGTACATAATTTAACTACTGCTAATGCATTTTGATATTGTTTTAATATCTAAATAATCATACACATTAATGATTACAGAAATGCTTTTAGAGTTGAATGCCCTTTTATAATTCACAAATCCAAAGCATTGCGAGTGATATGCATTTATATAAATATAAATTTTAATTCATGGAAACTATGTAATGTTGAAATTTATTTATCAAGCACATAGTACATATGTAATTAAAGAGAAAGAATTTCCCTCTTTTCACACATATGCTGTACTAATTTATATAAGCTCAACATTGCTATGTTGAAAACAGGAAAACTCTCAAACCTAAACACAAGATAGAGACTATAAATATAAGAGCAGCCATCTTATCTTCAATCTAAATTCTGATTTATGTAGGCCAATCTGAAGCATCTTGGTTTGAGAGAGTGAAGATTTGGTAGTGTTCTGTTCTATCATGTCAGCCACTTGATGACACTATTTCTAGATAAATTGCTAGAAATATGCCATTTTTTTGGCCACAGCCAAGCTGATAGACTTCTTTCTATGATAAAACACAAAAAGAGTCCATTTCCTCAGCTAGCTGGCTACTGCTGTGGTTTCTTTCTATGCTAAAAGCACAGGAAAATGCCTTAATTGGCTGCCATAGTTGCTCGTGTTAGGCACTTTATCATAATGCTCTGTTGTCTATTTTTGATACAGTATCATGTGAGGGTGTGTTGATTGCATTGTGTCAAAATAATTGAACCTTTCAGGTCCAACATCTTTTTTATGTGAACTAAACTACTGGTACCTTCTAACACTTTTAACAGTGTTGTCACTATTCAATCAGGACAGTGTAACCCTCACAAATTGGATTTTAGGGTGCGGCACAGCACTATTTGGAAGATCCCAATGTTTGTAACATATCCATGAGAAATTGTCTGAGACAAGTAAGATGGCTGCTTCAAACTCTGAAAATTGGCAATTGCCAGACACTGGAGTCAGCTTTGATTTTACTAGTTTGTTATAATTATTAACTTTAGTGGGTAAATTGCAATCGAATTTACTTTTCCCCCAAAATGCAGTGTCTGATTAATTACTGTCCAAAAAAGGTAAAATTTCCTTTTATTTTTGATTAAAAAAGTACTGTAACTTTTCCACTAGATTTACTATTATTTATTATTAAAAAAGTAACATAACTTTTTATACAAAAACACACACACAAGAAATAAAAAATGCCAGTCTTTGATTAATTGCTGTCCCAAAAAGTCAAAGTTGGCTTTCATTTTAATTTTTTTTTTGAATGCTTAAATTTTGTGGAAGTTGTAATATAATTGACTTTAATTTCAAAACACAGTGGCTGATTAATTAATGTGCCAAAAAGTCTAAAATTTACTCATATTTTTTATTAAAAAAGGAACATAACTTTTTATACACACACACAAACCAGTCTCTGATTAATTCCTGTCCAAAAAAGTATGTAATGTACTATTATTTGCTATTAGAAAGTAATGTAATTTTTTATCGACACACACACACACAAAAAAAGCCAGTCTATGATTAATTACTGTATCTAAAAGTCCATAAAGTTAGCTTTCATTTTTATATTTCATTTGAATTTTTTTAATTTGGTGTAAATTGTAATATAATTTACTTTTATCTCCTATTCCAAAAATAAAGTCAATAGTTCTAGAGAATTTCTGGCCTGGGAACATTATACCTATGTATTTTTGCTTAGCATTAACACCATCAAGCGGATGACAGGACAGAACAGAACACTACCAAAGATTTTTATTCTGTTCAATTTTACATCCATTAGTTGCTTTCATAAATGAACATATGCAAAATCTTTTGATTTATTGGAGTCAATTTTAAGAATTAATAAAATCTATGTAATGCTGAAATTTATTTATCAAGCACATAATATCTTTTCACATTTTCACATATGCACTATACTAATTTATATAAGTTCAGTGATGCTTTGTTGAGTACAGGAAAACACTCAGAATTTACATTAAAGCTATGATGGCCACCTCTTATCTTCATTAAGTTTCTATCTTGTTTTTGGGTTTGAGAGTTTTCCTGTTTTCAACACAGCATCATTCAGATTATATAAATTAGTACAGTGCATATATGAAAAGGTGAAAATCCTTTTTATTTAATTAAATAGATATAAATCATAAGTTTACAATGGCTGATTGGTTCTTATACAAAAATTGCATCACTCCATCAAATGCTTAAAATTAATTAATACAATATCAGCAATCTATTGTCAAGGCAATACTTAAATAATAAATGGTAATCCACTTATTATAAGATTATAAGATCTTAAACAGATTTGTATGAAAGCAATTAACTTGAATAGATTGAGATTGAGTTTTAATCTCAATTTGCTCAAGTCAATTGCTGTCATAAATCTTAGATCAGAGGCAGGAATATTTTTGAGTCAGCGAGAGATTTTGACAAAAAAACATAGAAAAATTAAAATTTAGGAAGCCGCAACTAGAAATCAATTTCATTCATTATTTATAAAGTTAATAACATTAAATATGCACACACAAGATACGAACAACACTTAAGCTTGCACACAATACTTTTGTGTGTGAAACAAACAAAAATTTTTTTCCTGTAAATTTTATTTTCATTTAGAACTTTTTTTCTTCTAAATCTCTAGTTAATACAATAAATTTGTATTATAAAATTTAGCAGTGAAAAAAATCATTTATATAAATATGAAGATACAATGATCATATTTACATTTACTAATATAACTTTTGAACCATAATGTTCTCAGCCAACTTGTTCAAATTTGGAGAATACTACATGAATTTTAATAATAATAAAGCCTTCAGACTTGAATCAATCCGTTGGCTTCTGTTTTTACTTTGCATATAATTTATTGAAGAAAACATAATGCTGCAGTATGCTATTTTAAATCTAAACCACTCACACTCGTCATAATAATTTATGTATACTTGTATTAATTAAATTATAATAAAATGAATATAATTAGTTACAAATTATATATTATTATACATAAATAAAATGTCATCATTATATATTAAATTTTTAATATATATATATATATTCAAAATAACAGAGCCCAATTTTTCCACTACAGAGTTACATGCGGCTTCAGGTCCACCGGTTCCCAATTCCTGTCTTAGACCCTGATAATAAATGGATTTTCATTTATTATGTGAGTGTTACCTTACCAAAAGATTGATATTTTATTGGTTTATTTTAAGTATTGATTCTGATGCAATATATATTTATGAATAAATAGAATCAATTGCAAACACTATCTGAAATTCAAATATTAAGTGTATAAATTGCCACAATAAATAAATTATTCCTTGTAAGAAAATATAGTCTTGAATAAATAACGTAGCTCAAACGTTATTCTGACTTTATGCTTATCTCACAGGGAACATTGCTGGAGTAATTTAGCATTGTGACAATTTGTATGTTATTGTTTGGTATGCATACATGAACAGTTATCATAGAAACTTTGAATTTATTGTTTAAATATATGTATTGTACATACCTAATTGTTATTTATACACACATACATATATAGTTATAATTGTGTGTATATATATTATAGTGAAAACAACTATTCTTACTGTAGCTTCTTCTTAAATGAAGTCAAGAATCTCTACCATCAATAATTGTTTTAAAACCATACATAGTTCATGTATATATATTGTATTAAATCATTAAATAAGAGAAATTAAAGCATATAGAAAGTGCATCCTAATTTTAATGTATTAAATTTGAAATTATTGAATTAAAAATATTTCAATTCAATTATCTATATTAAAAACATATAAATTAATAAGAAAATACTGCCGGGTCTCTTTTTGTGCGAATTTTTTTAATACGATTTTTTAGTTATGTGATTCATGCTTTTTTAATCTCTTTTAATGCGATTTTCTTTTATGCGATAAAAAAGTTCATATTTCATTTAAAATTGGGATTTCCCCATTTTATATACACATTTATATTTTACATACTTTAAATACCTGTTGGAAAAAGAGTTGGCAATAAATTTAGATACTGTAGAAGATTTAGAAAAAGATAATAAAACAGCAGTGGAACATGTTTGTTTCACAGCAAAAATGATTCAAAAAAGTCTTCAACTTTTTAATCAATTGGACAATCATTTTCTTATTAATGCCATGAATTATGAATGAGCTCTTAAATTCCAATGAGAGCTAAATAGTTGAAGTCTGGATATTGCAAGCTTCATAAACAATTAGTAAAATCATTGACTCAAAGTGTTAATCACCAATTACATTGTTGACAGAAAACCATAAACTTTTAGGCTGAAAATTTTTTTATTGGCTGAGTGAATTAAAGTCTTAAACTTTTGATTGGTCAATTACAGATTCAGCAGTAAAAATGTATTCATCTTTTAATATTAGATTCATTTGTAAAAAGCAATTTGTCAGATTATGAAAGTGAATGAAAGTTTTTTCAAAAATAAATTTCTATTTATAATTATAAAAATATTCTATAGCAGAAAATCTAAAAAGAACATTAGTAACCTATTAGAAAATGCTGCATATGTCATTGATTTCTTTCTCAATTTACATTCATGTAAAAGTAAAGAATTTTTTATTAAAATCTTAACTATTTTTCTAAAGTAATTATATTTTCAGAATATTTTATCAAAATAATTTATAATATGTAAAAAAATATGAAAAAAATACTCTGAAATATACATTTTTGTTTTGAATATCAAAACAAAGAACTTGGAGTTGTCAAAATTCTTGTTAAGTGCTCCCTTTGGTTCAAAATGAGCAACAACAAATCAGTGTCTTAAGGTACATTTTAAGCTTTAAAAAGGCCATAAATTCACTACGATCATGCAAAAATTGACAATTTCAGAGCAAGCCATGAATAAAAATTTTTAGTTGATGAACCTGTTTGGTTAATTAAACACAGCACGAGACTGAACTTGATGCTAATTGTATTTCCTCTTGTGATGAATCTGATGTCTTATCAGTTCACAAACATACCTGCATATTGTCAAATAGTGATAATGATTAAAATATGTATGAAAAATGTAAAATAAATTACACATAAAAACATTGTTTTGAATAAAATTAAATAGTTAATAAAAAAAATTTTTTTTTTTGTCTTATATCAATATTTTTCAAATATTTGAAATTTTTTATTAGTCATACTTTATTTCCTTATTTTTTATGCAAATTTTAAAGTAATTTTACCTTGTTGCTTTGGTTTTATGTCATTTTTGGAAAATACAGAATGTATCCCACATTTTTCAATGTAAGTTAAATCTATTTTTGTATGATTTAATTTATGCAGATTTTTGTGGAACCTATCTACCACATAAAAAGAGACCCAGGTATATGCCTAATACAAAACTGGGAAAATACCAACAATTAGTTTCAGAGAACAATAGAGAAAAAAACTATTACATAAAAGACAAAACATTCTTTTTCCTGTAATCTGATTGAAATTAATTGATAGTAGTTTATAAAAGATCAACATGGTGAGGAAAAAATAAACTTTTTAGCAGGAAAAGACCAATAACCCAGTAAATTGGGTTTTTAATAAATAGGTACTTTGGTCTTAGTTTAATTTTATAAGTCTTAAGGATTAATTTGTATAGCTATATATATTTATATGTTCATGCTTTTCTGTGATTTATTATTTTGAAATTCACTTATTATTTTTCATATTTAATAATGACATAATTTCAAGTGTAATTTTCATTAGTGCATTTGGGTTTGAGAATATCCTGCATAATCACTATAACATTGGTGAGTTAGTAACATGATAAAACAGTGCATGTTAATGGCTGATTAACTTCTGATTAAGAATTATTTCTCATATTTGTATCTATTTTAATGAGAAAGCAATCCTGTCTGCTTATCAATATTATTTCAAAAATTTTCTAAAAAAGTGCAAAATCAATTGTTTCCATTGGTAAGATATAGCAAAAAAAAAAAGAATATTATTGTGGAACTACAGTTCAACATGATATTATATTTCACAAAAAGATGTTTTCTACTGAAGAAATTAAAAGACAGTATTGCAAAATATTACGTAAACAGAAAAATGGCCGATCATATGTAGACATATTTGTAGTTCAAATATTGATTAGAATAGTTACAGCAAAACTCATTTTCAAAACAATTTATTTCCTTTTTTCTCTTCTTTCTTTTTTTTGGAGTTAGAATTCCTACTCTCATTTATATTTGACTGCTATTATTACTGTTTATTATACATTTATTAATTGTCAATAAACAGTTATAGTCAGTAAACTTTGGTTTGAACTTGTCACTATTAAAGTTATATATATATATATATATATATATATATATATATATATATATATATATATATATATATATATATATATATATATATATATATATATATATATATATATATATAACTTTATCTTTCTTATTGCATTACCAATTCTATATAATGTTGATATGATCTATGTTCTTTATTACTTTTTACAATGCTTTTTTTACAACCCATTATTGATTGTCCCAGAAATCGTTCAAACTGTCAATAGTGGGGTGTAAAAAAAGCATTGTAAAAAGTAAAAACGAACATAGATGATATTAATATTAAAATTATATATATATATATTAATCAAAATAGTCTAGAATATATACTAAAAAATTCAATATGCCTATATAAAATAAAAATAAAATCTTCGATTTAGCCAGCTTACAATATTTTATGCCATTTCTACTCAAAATGATGTAAAATGCTGTAAGTTAGCTATAGTAAAGATTTTATTTTTATTTTATATAGGCATATTGAATTTTTTGTATTTATTCTAGAATATTTAGATTATTATATGTATTTGATTTGATATTACATGCACACACAATATATATATATATATAATATATGCAAAGAAATCAAGTCATTATGATATTACATGCACACACAATATATATATATATATAATATATGCAAAGAAATCAAGTCATATATCACATGACAAAATTTAACAAGCTTGTATTACAACTGTTATTTAATGAGCTTGCCAATAACTCTTAACAATCTTTTTAGAATATCCCTAACTCCAGACCGGTTTCTGCATTTGGCTTCCTCAGTGAGGTTCTAGGATATTCAAGCATTAGATTTAAAATACCAGGCCAAGCCCAGCACTTTATCTAATGGTTAACTATTAAGTAGAACATCTGAAATTTTTCAGACATCCATATGTTTTCAAATCCAGCTATCTAACTTAAATAGCCATATGGGACAAAACTAAGTTCAGATACATCATATATTAATAGCTTTAGCAATATAAAATTGCCAAAGCCTTGATAGCAAAAAATATAATTGCAAAGACATCAAGTCATAGCTTGCCAATAGCTCTTAAATATTCCCAACTCCAGACCAGTTTCTGCTTTTGGTTTCCTCAGTGAGGTTCTAGGATATTAATGAAATACATTTTGGATAAATTAAAAATTTCAAAAATTACAGATAAATTAAAATTGTCACATTCTGCTAATCCAGATGTAATATAAATTGCTTGTGATCCAAGAAATTCCATCATAATAAATGAGAAACTAAACAACTATTTTAATCAAAGATCCCTAAACATGGTGGTGCACTCTCCTTTCCAAAACCACTATCAAAAAAAAGAAAAAAATTATAAGAGTGTGATATGGCATTAAAAGAACTTGCTGAAAATTGTAATTACAAGACATTTTTGAAAGAATATTTTTGGCAGCAACTCCTCCTAACTGATATCAAATATGACAACATTTATTGTTTATTGATGCCTTTTTATATACAAAAGCAATGAGAGTAATATATATTAAGGCTATAATCCTAAGACTATGCACCTAAAATGCAACAGGAAAAACCTCTACAAATGTAAACACAAGATTAATGACTTTAAAAGACAAGAGCAGGCAAGCAGCCACTCTTATCTTTGACCTAATTTCTAAATATATAGGTGAATCTAAAGCATTTTGATTTGAGAGTGTGAAGCTATTAACTATTTCACTGATTAAGTCCACAATTTCTATACAAGCTAATATATGTTATGAGTATGTGCTTTACAAATTATTAATTACAACTTTAAATTGTTTTAAAAGATTTCTAATTATAAGAACTTCATACTGACTCATTGTAAATCAAAAGATTTTGCATATGTTAGTTTGTATAGACATTGTCAAGTTAATCACTGAAGTAATTAATAGCTTCACCTCTCAAATCAAAATGCTTTAGATTCACCTTATATTTAGAAAATAAGTCAAAGATAAGAGTGGCCACTTTCCCACTCTTCTTTTAAAGTCATTACTCTTGTTTAGATTTGTAGATGTCCCCACCATCACATTTTAGGCACATAGTCTTAAGGTTATATCCTTAATATATATTACTTAATGAGTATGCACTTTACAAATTATTAATTACAACTTTAAAGCAATGAACGTATGTATTGCTTTTGAAACAGGTCTTGGCCATTCAAAGGTATTCCAAATCAAAAAAAAAAGTAGCACAACATAAGTGTAAAGTAAAAAATGAGGAGAAATACAAATGAATGATAAAGAAAGCGATAAAAGAGATAAATACCAATGTTATAGAAAATTAGTTCTTATCATTAAGATTTGTAAATGGAAAAATCAAAAACTTGTGGAATTGTAGGACACTGATTAAGGGCTTCTGAAAATATCTGGGGGGGGGGGCATATTCTAAAACACCAGTTAAAAATATATTGTAAATATTCATAAAAAATTGGGGCAATAAATAATGGATAAACATTACTGCCAATGAGAATCTTTAATTTGTCAGTTTTTATGGAAACTGAAAACCTGGCCTGAAATATTGCTGCTTATAATGAATGCTAAACAAGTTTACTGCTGTGGTAGGGTATCACCCTCTGATATGTGGTGTTTGGAATCAGTATTGGTACTGTTATCTCCAGTATTTAAACTTTTTATGAACTCTCCAGCAATAACGTTATTCAAATACTTTTCTTAAAATCTATTAATTTGGAAAAAAAATGCCCGAAAAATTACATTCAGTTAAAACTGTAAAAAAGACCAGAGTGGAATTCAAAAGAATTGTAGTCTTTTCTTGACCTTATTGGATATTTTATAATGGTTCTATAGCTCAGAATTTGAAAATATTTATTTTTAAAAAACCATAAAATTTGTGCAGAGGTCATTGATCATACATTAATCAAAATTAAAAGTTTGATAACATCAGACAGATTAATCGCAATTATATTCTAATATATGTATGAAGTTATCATAAGTGATTTATTGGTGATAATGAACTCATAGCCAGATAAACGAAGCTATAATGATCAATTTTGAAATCCAAAAAAAATTACGACCAATATTTATAATTGAAAATTCATTGCCATAAATGACCATAAACATCTAATGGAAATTTTTTCAAAAGCAAAAGAATTATTTGACTACATGAGCTCATCACTGTTATACTTTATTCAAAGTTTATCTGGATATGATTATTCATTTAAGCATAGAAAAGCAATTTTATATAACACCCAGCATATTGTATTAAAGCTGGTTAAAAATGAAAAGATCATAACTATACACGTTTTAATTAATTATATTGATATGCTTAAGTAAAATACTCTAAATGGCATAGTAGTGACTAAATAGACAACAACTGACGTGTTAAACCATTAAGCATCACATGATCACATTTCCTATACTAGCACATTAATTGTTGATAAACAGAGCAAAACTCTCACCTGTGCTAAACAGAGTAATCAATGGATGCCAGAAGGCTTGTGCATAAAATTCCTATCTAATGCCTACTCATCCAATATCCCCAGACTAGTTTCTGGCTTGTGGCCTTCGTCAGTGAGGAGCTTTGAGATCGGAAGAGCACTCGTCTAGATCTTAGGAGTGCTCTCAGATCCAAAGCTCCTCACTGATGAAGGCCACAAGCCAGAAACTAGTCTGGGGATATTGGATGAGTAGGCATTAGATAGGGATTTTATGCACAAGCCTTCTGGCATCCATTGATTACTCTGTTTAGCACAGGTGGCAATACTGTATGGAGAGTTTTGCTCTGTTTATCAACAACTGATGTGGTTATAGGCTATTGATAAATTGGATCCATAAAGGATAACCTGCTTTTGAAAAGTAAAATAATAAATTTTCATAAATAAAGGATCCATACTGACAATGGATTCATTAAGGTTACATGGAAATATTAAAATTGGTACACGAAGGACACCCAGGAATAGATCAAGCAAATGCATTAACATATTCCTATTTACAGTGGCCAATGAGTGAGCAGATATTATGATGGTAGTTATCTGTTAGATGTCAATCACTGCCAAATTAGAAGTCATAAACAAATACATCATGAAATAGCACAGTTAAACCATATCAAAGCATTCATAAGGATTACACAGGTTCATTCACAAGGTATATATTTTTGTTTATAAATACTCATATTTAAATTTAGTATTAGTACTGGCTTGTTAAAAAGTATGCGATCTGAACAATAATCTCAAAGTTTAATTTTTTTTTTGCTGTTCATAAAATCTTTAATGATCCTGGATACTAATATTGGCTCGTGTTTCACATAGCAAAAGTTCAAAGATTTATCAGAAAATAGAAAATTTTTTTTTTTACTCTGCCATATTATTTGAGGTCAAATAAGTTAGTGAAGAAAGACATATCTCAGTTAAAAAGTGCTACTAACAAAATGGATAAGGGGCAAAATGAAGACTATTGCAGTGCTCCAGAAGATGTACAATTCCAGTATCTTCAATTTGTCTTTCACTAGCTCATGAAACAAAATTTTTAGCATCATTAATATTTTATTAAATAAGAAATCCTAAGAAAAGAACATATATATTCCATTTCACAGCAAATCTAATCTCATGTTGCCTTATTTTATTCAATGAACTGGTTGTGTTAAAAAGTTCTTCTATATCTTCTTTTTATGCAATATACATTTTATTATGGCCAACCACAACAATTCCATTGTTCTGATCTTTACCCTATGTTCAAGTCTTCAAGAGTCCACATCAGAGAAAATCATTCTGTAATCCAAATGACAACAATTACTACTATTTATGTTAACAGATATTTCTTCTGCTTGATTGATTTATCTATCTAATCGGAAAAGTAACCTAGCTAGAAATTTTGAAACAGCTTATTTTAAAACAATTTTCAGAGACTTTTGTATATATGTGTATAGGAAAAAAAGGCAAAAGTTTTTTAAATAAGATTGTCCACAATATTACAATCATTTTTTTCAGCTAAAACTCAGGACTCGCATCAATTGCAAATAATTCATTTTTGATTATACTGTCTCATGGGTAGTCATAACCACATCTCTCAGTCTACTACAATTGTTTTCACTGCTTTTTACTCAATGCTGAAGGATTTCCACACTTAACAGATATTCAAGTACAAAAAAAAAAACAAAATAAAAAGAAGATTCAATTCAGAATAACTGTTTTTAATTAGAAGAAAGAACTGCCCTTAAAAGCAAAATTTCGATATCGCAGTACAAATACAAGGATAATGACATGAGATATTAATGACTTCCATACCCTAAACTATGTAAATGATTGAAAACAGTAGAATATAAAAAATCAAGTGTGATAAAAAGTGTATAGAGTTATTACAGAAAAGACATGCCTTATTTTGTTTGTGTTAGATTTAAAATATATTAGATGAACCAATATGGCATTCTGATGAAACATACTTTTACTGCTTATTGATTATTACTCATATACAAAAAAATCAAATCTAGATCATTGCTAAGATAATTAATTATTCCACGATTAAGTTATATTACTAGCGTTACATCTTTGAGAAGCGTAAAATTATTTGCGAGCTTCTTTTGTCAAAAATGGTTAGTAATTTTAGCGATTATTCTAAGAGAACATTTCATCTGAAAAACACCCCATTAATCAATAAATGTTGACTGAGTTGAGTTCAGTACTGATGCTGAATAAAAATTTTATCCCAAATATGGAATGTCAGAAATATTAAACATATATATATAATTTTAATTTTTTATTTCAACCAATTAAGAAGCACAGAAGAGCATTTCTTAATAAGTAAAAAATAACACACACACACACACACATATATATATATATATATACAAAAACTGTATCGATTCAGAGTATCTACCTTTGATGTAGACTGACCTGTGTTCGAATTCAGGCCAAGTAAAACTGAATTTTTTTTCTAAATAGATTTGATAACTTTTTTTCAGATAACTGCCCATAACCAATTCAAGTAACCATTTACTATTGATTAGGGCCATCTAACTATTTTTTTCTAAATCACCAACTGGTGGTGGTCTATTTTACTCTATTGAGTTCAACTTTTCTCTATGAGAAGTATTTATGCCAGGCATTTATCTTCTAATACTTGTACTACTGTCAGTATAAATATCAAACACTTCTATTCATTAAAAATTATTTGAGTATGAAATAACTGCATGTCATGTTTACAAATTACAATTTTTTTTAAAGTTATTCAATTCAGTTTATACAAATCAAAAGCCAAGAAAAGAACTTTTTAACAATAACAAATTATTAACTAAATAGTTTATATATATATTGTAATGGGATGGATATCAGGGTGTGAAGATCAGGAGATCACTTCCACATAAACAAAATTTAAAATTTTCAAAAAGTATAATATTTAAATAAGTATCATTAAAAATGTTAAAGTAATGATTAACATCAAAAATTATATAAAATTTTATATTCAAGAGAGCATGAGATTGTGAGATCACAAAGAGATCAGCCAATCACTATTTTCAGCAACCATGATTAACTATACATCAACCAGCATTATAATAAGTCAAAGTAAGTATGGGTAATACTCCATGTAATAACCATTCATCATCAGGAATGATCCATCAAAATACATCAATACAATAAATCAGCAATCTGGTGATTGGATTGGAAATGGATCTTTTGTAGACCAGGCTAACTATTGAGCCATTGCCAGCTTGGAGCAATTATTTAACCATTAATTTGGAAACACAAATTAAGTGATCATCCATCAGAATACATAACCAGAAAAATCTAAACAATAGTGCTGGGATTTTAAAACATGCAGATCATCATCAATGCTCTTGCCACTTGTATTGGTCAATTATAAATTTATCTTCTAATAAGACTAAGCTAAAATAAAATGTAGTGAATGGGCTTTAAAAGTATTCTCTTTTGCACCAACCAGGATGATGATTGATCATCTCTGGATGCCCAAAAGCACTAATATACACTCCATTCATATATTAGACCATTATTACATGAATCTAGCTCAGAGAACACAAGCTCTATTACTGTATGTGATTGAGAGATGATCGAAACAAATATTCTAAAAATATTTAAAACTACTGGAATAATTTTCACAATTGAATACAAGTTTATTAACAATGAAAATAAAAATGATATTAAGGTTTAGAATAAGGCTATGCATATCAATTAAACCTTCTGATTTTGATTAACATACAATAATAACAAATTACCACATTGTGATTTACATATATGTGATTTATAAATTCAAGTTTATTACATTATGATTTACATTATTAATATAAAAATTTAAGTTACTATATGGTGGTTTACATATAAGTTTCACTAGGTTTGCCTAAAATCCATTCAGAATGCATGAATATGACTTGATATAAATGAACATGTTTGAATTGACATTTAATAAAAAATGATTAAAATTTTACATATGTGGCATAATACTGTGAATCATTATATAAAATACAATAAATGATTATTTACATGTGTTGTTTAATTCAATTTATTACATTGTGGTTTACTATACCTCTTAATGGGTTCATTCACAACACATATATATGATCTGCACACATATGTGCATCACAACAATTGATTAATTATATAAATTAATTCATTTTCTATCATATTTGATAATAGCAAAAATTTATTAATTTTTATAATTAATTCTATTCTGAATATACATAATATTCACATATATATGTGTGTATCGATAATACAATTTTAAAAATCAGTTTATCAAATTCTATTACAGCTTTCTTTCTTCTTTTTTTTTGAAAGTTTATAAAAGCTCTTTTCTTATTGAAAATAAAATCAGGTTTTAATTAATTATAATGCTTTTAGATTTCTTCATTTTTTTTTTCAAAATAAATTGTCCATGAATCAATCATTACTTTTAGATTTTTATTCAATTCTAGAAAAATTATTTACTTGTTATCTTTTAAAATATATAGATCTTTAAATGCCATTTTTACCAAAGAATTTATGGTACTAAATTTTTAGATGATAAAAGCCATTTGATGGCATTTTACACTGTCTAATACATATAAATATAACGTTACCTGGCCTTTTCTTTCTGAACTTATTTACTTTTTTTAATTAATGTATTTAATTTAATTAAATGAAATAAATAATAAGCAACAATATTTTAACAACAAATTTTTTTATTATTATTTCAACCAAATAAATAAAAAAACATTTATTTTAATATTTATAAACATTTAGTAGCAATTAAATTATTAACAAACAACAATTTTTCCAACTTGTTCAAAATGTTGATAAAGAAAATGTTTTTTTTGAATTAAAAACAAAAAATTTCAAACATTTAAACAAAAGAAATAACAGACCACTCATTTATTACTTGTCATTTCTTTTATAATTGTCAAGAATAGGTCTTTTTCCTTTTGGAGATGCCTCCACATACAAGTAGGACTTGATGAGTATATATAGCACACCATGCTGTTTTTTATTTCTTCACTTAAGCAATTCCCATAGTCACTCAATGTTTTGGGTGTGTGCACCTGTTGTGAGGTTCATAAAATTGTATATGTGGTTTATTTTGAGATGTTTTAACCCAGCAGCCTCAAGATCAGTCATCTGGTATCTCTTCCAACAGTCAGAGTAGATGCTGGAGCTGTTTTACAGGCCACTTAAAGGACCTCATAAATGGCACATTAATGTGGTTTTGTCTAGCAACAGCACCAACAGGCAGCTTGTATCATCTAAAAATAAAGTATCAAAATTATTTAAAATTTCATTATTATATATAATGCTACTCATCACCAGCTGTATATATGTTTATCTGTGCTTCTCTGTCTTTAGATACATAAGCATATGTATAATTACTTCTTCAGTAACTGATGATCTTTCTTGTGGAGACCAGTCCAGGTAATTGTCAGCTTTGGGAAAGTATAATCAGGTATGTTGGCAATCTATGAGTTTCCTGCTGTCTATATTTGATGAGCTTCAGGACAGTAAACTTTTTTCCAGAACACCTTTAACGCTATATATTTCAACACAAAAAAGCTTCAATTCAAACTCTATTATTGAACTATAAAGCAGATGCTTCCTCTTGTCTTGACTTCAGCCTCATCTTCATGGAAGCTCTGTCCAACTCTGCTTGCTAACTCTGTAGCTAGCTATTCTGCTTTTCAAAAATATTATTAGCCAAGCATTCTGGCCAGCTATTACAAAAACTACAAGCCAAACTAAACTAATATATTTATAAGTCCTTTTATAGAATCATCTGAGGTGATAACAACACTAATTTAAAAATGGTGTTTTTTTTATCTCTCTTGATTGGGAGCAATTTAATCTTCCCCAAAACACTTTTAATTAAAAAGCTACATTTGGAAATCTTATCAAAGATTTTTAAAAATAGTTAATAAAAATGCATACAAACATTAATTAAAAATTAGATATTTTATAAAAGTTTTAATTTAAAAATTTCAAAAATAAACCCTGTTTTGTTTTTAAATTTCAAAATCAGAATAATATTATATATTTAGTCCTTTTTTAAAAAAAATATTTATTTCATAAAATTCTGTTTTAATTCAGAATTATTTAATCCTTCATTATTTTTATTCTAAGTGAAATTTTAAAAATATCTACAAAAATTTATGAATGATTATTTCTACTTTTCGTTTACATTATATATATGTGCACACATACAACTATGTTGCTGTGTGCCATGTAATCCAACTAGTTACAATATATATATATATATAATATTTAATAAATTGTTTTTTCTCTTCACCAATACAAATTGTAATTATAAATATGCCATTAATAGAAGAGAGGCATGCTTTGCTCTCTCCAAACAATGGACTAACTAATTAAAAATTCAAGCTCATTTGCATATGTGTACAATAAATCACAACAGTCTTCAGTTGTAGAGCTATGAGTATAAGATTTGAATACTTAATCTCGAAAACGCTAAGTGGGCATATTAAACATTATATTATAATTACAGCTTTACTAACACATGCGAAAAAAATCGCATATTTATAAATATAATATTTAAATACATATATAGTATTTATATTTTAATTAGAGGAGATTTGAACCAGACTTTAAAACTTCCATCAGTTATCCACTTTATCTTATACAGCCAATACTCATCATTACATACATGTGAAAAAGGCAAATAATCTCCAATATTTATATTTTGTGCTGAACCAGCTCTTATCAGTTTGTCCAGATCATTATCTATCACACACATATCTATAACAAGTGTTTGGTTTATATTAAGATAGTAAATATTCAAACTTTAATGAAAAGGTTTCGAACTTCTCCACTCTCCAATTTTTAAGCCATCCATATCATTGAAAATCTGATAATGGCACCCAACTTCTGTTTATTTAAATGGGCTTAAAGTTCTACATATAAGGGGTCAGATTAATTTACACTCAACATGAATATAATACCACAAAATTTATAAACCAAAGACTTTGAACATGCCACCATCAGATTTTCAATGATATGGATGGCTTAAGGAGACGATTGAAGCCAGTCCATTAAAATTTGAAGATTTGCTATCTTAATATGAACCAAGCACTGAATGAATATATATATATATATTTATATATATATATATATATATATATATATATATATATATATATATATATATATATATATATATATATATAGTATATATATATAGGAGATAATGATCTGGACCAGTGATGAGTGCTGTTTCAGCATGAAAAATGTATATTTGTCTTTTTCACATATATGTGGTCATGTGTATCAGTTGTATAAGATGGGATGGATGATTAAAGAAAGCTTGAAAGTTTGGGTTCAAATCCCCTCTAATTATATTTATATTAAAATAATAAATATATTAATTAATTAAAGAAAATATAAATAAATCAAAATAAAAGCAAGCATAATTACTTCTCTATATAGCCACTTTAATATTTCAACTAGAAGACTCGGTTTCATCAGAAATATATATAGTTTATCTGTAAGTTTGTGATGTCAGCATATTTTAGTAAGTATTACATATTGGATTCTTTCTATCATTTGATATTAAATGTTTTCGAAAAATTGAAACTTTATTTAAATTTTTTAATAACCCATAGGTTAGTCTATAACAGAATGTTTTGAGTGGTATTTTTTTTTCTCTTTTCATGTACTATTGACCTGATAAGTGAGAGTATTACCATTGGAATAGAGACTGAACCTTTAGATTCACGAATATTGGATTTGACAGAATAGCCTAGTTGGTTACAGCATAACTTTAAATTCAATATTCTCAAATCCAAAAATTCAGGTTTGATTCCCACGTTAGCACTGTCACTTGTCAGACCAGCAATAGTGAAAGAAGAGAGGAAAATAATACTACTCCAATTATTGTGTTACATATTATTCTTTGTGCTATTGGTAATTGAAGGTATTTGAAAGATTTAAATAAAGTTTGAACTTCTTTAAAGAAATTTAATAATTAATATTAGATTATGGAAATAGTTCAACATATAATTACTATATTAAATATACAAGTAGTTACATATATGTTTATAATTTTCTGCTTCACCATATATAATTTAATCACACAAATAAAGACATCCAAAAAAGGTAGATAATCCGAAGATGCATTTCATGCTTAGCACTCATCAGCTGGTCAACTCATTATTTCTGCTGTATATTTATCAATATCAAATTATTACAATTTATAAGATGCCGAATTTATTAAGCTTACGATTACAAATATTTTGAAGTATTTATCAGGGAGAAGGGGTAGTGTGAGACAGATATGTGCATTAAGTTTTCCACCTTCACAATAAATTGTAATAATTATATGTATATAATTATATTTATCTGACCAAAAACTTCATGCATACGGTTTAAAACTATCTTGATTAGTTTTACCAAATGTCCAAAATAAACGTTAGTCAGTGATTGCTAAGTCTAACTGAGATACTTTTAAATTATATGTTATGAATTTACCCTCAAACAATTAGAAAAAATATTATTTCAATCTTGAAAATATTCTAATTAATATATATAGAATCAAATGGTTCATAATATATACATAATTGTTACTGTTAATAATACAAATGTTAAATTATTTACCTTTAAGTAAGTATTAACTGTCATCTGGTATTAACACTTTTCCGTTAAGAGGGAGAACTGTTTATGAAATAATTACACTCTACTATTTATGACCAATTGATTATTAGATATTTATAGGGATTATTGATTTCAACTGTATTTAGTTTTTTTGTAGGATGTAACTAGAAAAGTAGTAATTTTTTTCTAAAAAAAGAAAGAAAAATAATGTATTAAACAATTTTATAAACAAAGACAAATACTGAAATATTTTTGTACTAGAAAGACTAATTAATTAGATTTTTTACAAAAGAAAAAAATTAGTAAAATATACTTTTGCTAATAATTATTTTAAAGGTGCACGAATGTATTACGCAATATTTTAAATATTACAAAACGATATTGGTTATTACTGTAATTGTGCAAAGAGTCTAGCAGTTTTTGCCCGAAGGGTTATGATAATAATATTTTAGATGTGATAATATGTTGGACCATTTCCATGAATTATCATAAAATGTTGAATGTTTAGAAAATTTTAAACTTTATTTAAACTTTTCAAATACTAACAACTATTAGTAATAACACACAGAAATTAAAAAAAAAACCCAAACATTTCGAGTGGTATTACTCTCTGTTGTTCTTCAGGCGTTGCTGGTCTGCTGTTTTTCAGATGTTTCTGGTCTGATCAGTGTCAATATTAGCATAGAATTCGAAATTACACATTTAGATACTTGAATATCGAATTTTAAGACAATGTTATAATCCAACTGAGCTATTCTGTCATATACATTTGTTTATATTTGCAAAAATTAAATAAAGTTTAAAATTTTCTGACCATCAAACAACATTTAATGATGGAATTAGTCCAACATATTAGCAAGTCTGTAAATTGTCTAATTATTCATCTACTTTGGGGCAAAGACTTTAACAAACACATTATTATTAATATTTTTTAAAAAAGTTTTATCCTCATCGTTTTCAAACATTTTCACTCAAAGTGCAGAATTTTCCACTTTATTTTAGAATTATAGATCTGTTTCTTTATTATCCATCCATATTAAGTATTTCTTACTAGATTTCTTAAAACTATTTGCACAAATTAAGTTTAGGACATTAGTTATCGATTAGTCACCTTTTTAATCAGGCATATTTAATCAGTTCAGCTTCAATCTTTATTTTTATAATAACTTCACATGGCAAATTTTATTTAGTATATAGTAGAATAAAACTGAATAAGAAAAGAACAATTACAGAACTAAAATAATGACTAAAGATTGAATGGTGAGTTTTTGGTAAAAAAGTAGAAATATTTATAAAATAAGAAGAATACAATTTGAATGTTAGAGATAATAAAATTCAATTGAGATAGAAAATTTATATACATAAAAGCAAAATACATTGTGCAAAAATAAAGGTCAAAAAATAATGTTTAAAAATTTTGTGAATTAGTGAGAATCCAATTAAATTACTAAAGGCTACAAGGAGACATTGAATTGTTTTTAAAATAGTTTATGTTACAAAATATAATAAATAAATAATCACAGAGGTTAAATTCTCCATACAGTAACATCACTCAGTGCAAAACAAAATAATCAATGGATGAAGGAAGGTTTGTGCATAAAATCCCTATCTACTGCCTACTCATCCATTATTGTCAAACTAGTTTCTAGCTTGTGGCTTTCTTCAGTGAGGAGCTTTATAGTTAACTAATAAAGTAAAGGGTGGCTTCTGGAGAGTTGCATTAGAACCTAATATCTAAGGTAAAAGGTGGCTTCTGGAGAGTTGCATTAGATCCTAATATATAAGGTAAAGGGTGGCTTCTGGAGAGTTGCATTAGATCCTAAGATATAGGTGCAGAGATCAGATCCAATGCTCCTCACTATGAAAGCCACATCTAGAAACTAGTCTGGAGATATTAGATGAATAGGCACTAGATAGTGATTTAATGCACAAACTTTTCTGCATCCATTGATTACTTTGTTTTGTACTGAGTGACCCTACTGTATAAAGAGTTTAATCTCTGTGTAAACAGTGTGTGTAAGCATAAAGAATAGTGATCATGTGATGTTTAGTGGTTAAATAAACATCAGGTAGCCAATGAATTTACCTACAATATTGATGCTTCACTGAAAAAAACCCTAATGCAATATGAAAATTCTAAGTTTAATTGTATATATATATATATATGGATTCATGAATAGATTTATTTCTAATGAATTACTTGCCTATTGTAATCAAATAATAATTTTGTTAAAGAAAAAAGAGAAACCAAAGATATTATTTGGGATTGAAAACAATTCTTAAATAATATTTAGAAAAAAAAAAGCTATATATAATATTAAATGATCTACTTGCAAAAGAGATAAATATGTAAACAGGTATAAGACAAGAGTTAGAATATAAATTTAGGCTAAAGATTGGAATCTACAGTTAGAAGATAATGGAATGATCTTCAGATAGGAAAATTCACAATATTCAATAAGCAATGCCCAGTGATAAGTAGTTCCAAGTGGATTATTTTATTGGGTGTTTTACAAAAAGAATAGATAGGGAAGACATGAATGTCAAGATATTTGTATATAAATCAATATTTATAGTATTAAGAAATTTGCTTGCAGAAGATATAAATATCTAAAGAAATATAAAATAGAAATTAGATTGCATATGAGGGCTATTGATTAGAATCTACATTTGGAGAATAATGGAATTACCTTCAAGCATGAGAGCTTCAAATAATCAATAAGTAGTGTCTAGTGAAAAATAGTTCTTGCTTCCTTGTCTCATGAAAAGTTATATATTCTTTCCAATAAAAACAATATTTTATATCTATTCAGTACTCTTTCATTTTTTAATCTTACTGACTTCAATCATTTAGACTTGCATAGAGCCAGTCATCATGCATTTTTTATGCCATTCATTATATGTTTATATTGGTTGGGAGTTTAGCTGGCTGATTAGGGTTCAGCGAAAAACTTATGCATTTGTGATTGAGAAAGATTCTATAATGTATATTAAGCACAAATTCTGTTCTAAAACTCCATTAGTTACATTCTGCCCTATTTCAGTTACCTAGGTAGCTTTGACCCAATATTGTTGTTAGAGTATTTATGTGATATTCCATGATTTACATATATCTTTTAGCTGCTACATAATTTCTAATAACTTTTAAAGAGATAAGTTTATGATGTTAATTTTACTTGGAATGATCTCATCAGTTATGTATATTCTATGTCGATAGCCATTGAGATTCGAAAAATATACTAAACACTATGGGTCTTATGGTATAATAGACAATTACCTGTCTACCATGTCAATAACGGGTTTGAATTTAGGCTGGGAACAATATGAACATTTTTTCCTATCCTAAACTGACATAAAATCTTTTTTTCAGTAGCTAATCCATAGCTAATGTAGTTAATCAACCAATAATAGTTGATAAAAGGAATTAAGTACTATTCTTAAAAATATAAAGATGAAAAATGTTCTTGGCAAGGATGATTAGTAACGCTTTTTACTTCAATGTTTCTTTATAAAGCAGCTGGTAGAGTGACTTTTGTTCCGCAGGAAATTATCTTAAAGTTTATTTATCGTTTATCTTTACAATATATGAAAACATTCGTGTAAATATTCATCTAAAAATTAACAAAAACCGTACTTACGAAGTTGATAAGCCCACCTTTCTTCTTTTTATTAAAATTGAACGGTCTAAATGGCACAATAATATTCCACTACGGTGGTAAAAAAAATAAAAATCTTTATTCTATTGTTGAAAGTGAAAAGTTGTGTTTAGAAGTTAAAGATTCTCATCCAGGTGTTTTACATATATTTACCTAGCTTAGCCTAGTTAAACAAGTCGATGTTTTGTGAACTAATTGGCAGATGGTCAGGAAGATGTAGAAATCAAAGATTTTTCTCAAGTCAATAAAACAGACAGTTTAAAAGATCGCACAAAAAACGGATATTTGAAAAGTAAACGTTACTGAATTTCCGTCTGGTGTTTATAGTTAGTTAATTTAATAATTCAAGTCAACCTTTCATGTTAGTAAGAATTTTGTCTATATATATATATTAATATGTAACAATGAATTGTGTAAAGAGAATGGCAAACTATTATTGATGATGATCATCTGTTAATCATCTCGATCTAACTTAAAAATGCATAAGGCTTTGATAGTAGCATCAGCAATACTAGGCAACCTAAGCTATTTTAATGGTGATTTAAGAATAGAGTAATTTACTTATCAATACTTAGTCAATATGCAGTATCAAAATAATGAACAGTTGAATCAATGGTAGAGTTGCTTGCCTGCAAATTGTCCAAGTATTACACAAAGTTTCTGGAAAGCAATTTGGCTGAGTAGTAACATAGCTTGCTAAAGAACTGTTGTTATAATAAGCAGAGTAGTTTGTTGGTGAGAATTTGTGTTTTATAAATAGATTAGTTTTCTGATGGACATGGTACAATAGTTCTCTGGAAAGTTGTTGTCTCAGTGAGAGAGAACTTTTATGATGGGTCAGCTATTGAATGGCTTGTCATGAAACAATTGTAATGCAGCTTGATGATGTACAGTTGTTTCAGTAGTAGGATAGCTTATTGGGATGCAGTTGATTCAGTGATGGTATTGTCTGGTGATGAACACATTGCTTAGTAGTAGAATTTCTTGTTGGTAACATTGAATCAAAGGTAGAATAATTTTCTAATAAGAATCTGCTAAATCAATAGTTTGATTTAAGCATTTGCCTCAATCATAAAATAATTTTCATGAGCTGTTGTCTCAGTGATAGATCAGTTTACTGGTAACCAGTCAGTTCAGTAATAGTATAATTTAATGATGAGAATATAGTTCAGTACTAGAATTGCTTGTTGGTAAGGTGTTCGTTCAGTGTTGGTAAGAAGTTGGAAAAAGTATTTGTCTCAATCCTAAAATAACTTGATGAATTGTTGCCTCAAAGATTCAATAGTTGATTGGTGAAATAAAGGTTTTTGTTTTGATTTTTGATAGTGGAAAAATATATCATTACGAACATTTGAAATAATCACACATCTTCTACATTAATCTTGAGGTCATGCCAAACACATAGTACTTCCTAAATTCTCTCAATTTGTGACAACCTTGGAAAAATAACTAGACTGGTCAATGTTTGGAATGATTATTTACAAAAAAAAAAAGAAGTAAAACATCATACTTACAAAACCAACACCAATTTTTATTTAATAATGCATTAAAATATGATGAAATAATCCTTCTTAGATAGATAAAAAGAAATCCAGCAAAGACCTCTCCAAGATCCTTCTCATGAAGGATCAATGAAGAAAAAAGTATTAACAGAGTTGCCAACACTAAAATTGCAAACAACCCTGAAATATTTCAGGGCATTATTGCATTACCATTGATATCTAACATGTTTATAAAATATAAAAATAAACCTATTTAAATAGAAATATGTTAAAAATTAGTTACAAGATTGAACTGAGACCAAGAAACAAATTTCTATATTAAATAAAAACATTTAAAAACAAAAAACTTCAAGGTTTATTTTAAAATTTTAGGATCTGAAATCCACCAGTTTTACCTTGAAATTTCAGAATAATCAGAAAATATTTGAAATTCTAAATCAGTTCACTCTTATTTTTGGTGAATGTAAATATTTATTTGTTAAGTGCATATAATGGTTTGTGATCTTCCAAATATTAGAACAGATGAAACTTTTGGATATCAACAAAATCAGAAAAATAATATAGTCAGAAGAATAAAAACAGATGACAATTATTAGAGTAATTAATTTTCAATAATTCTGAAAAAGCTTGATGTTCTACCAAAGTTTTGAAATCCCATTTTTATAACTTTAATGTATAGAAAGAATAATTTTACAATTGAAGATATGAAAAGTATTTTTAATTTTTTTTTTTTTAAAAAAACTATATATATTATTATCAGCAGTTATTCAGAAACAATATATATATATAGTTTAACCTGAAATTAATGTTAAGAAATCGACTTTCTGGATTATTAAAATGAATTATTTTAAGATGTACTGATGTATAGCTAAGAAGTAAAAAAAGTTCCATAAGAGGAGGCACTAGTAACAGTTGAATTACATGAAATAAGATGTTCAAATGTTGAACTGAAAATAGGATAGTTATTTTGAATAAAAGACTTCTATTCAGAAGTTATTACATCCATTAATTCACTCATTATATTATAATATGAAAAATGTTTTTATTTATTATTAAGCATTAATGTTTGTACAAAAAGGAAAGAAAAATAATAATGAAAAAGGAAATGGGATGGAACAAATTATGGGAAAACTTAGGGTGGACAATGGAAAAGGAAGGTAAAGTGGCTAACAGGTTTCTCTGAGCATAGCTGCTAAGAGATTCCTGATTCCATTTAAGGAGAAGTCACAGTGCATCACATCACATCATATTAAAATTTTAAAAAAACATTTACAGTTAATTAGAATAGAGAGAGAAGAGTATGAAAGATGAAAGCTCAATTCCTTTTGATTCTTTAAGTAAATCTTGCATTTTTTAAAACATTGCTATCATTAGCAATATATATATATATATATATATATATATATATATATATATATATATATATATATATATATATATATATATTAAAGGATGTGAAGGTTGCCTTGACAGTAGTGAGAAATATTGATTACTATATTTACTGTGAATGTTTAGGTGGTTACTGGTTGGTATCTAATTATATATATATATATTGTAAATAATTTTTAACCCAAATGGCATTGTTTATATTTTTAGTATGTAAATTTGAATATGAATAGTATCTCATAACTAAAAGATAATATATATATATATATCTCATAACTAAAAGATAATATATATATATATATATAGACAATAGTTTATTGAAAATACTTTTATTTAATTGGAAGAGTAATGTACTAAATATCAAAAAATATTTCTTTTTCTGAACTACAATTTGAGTTGATATATTTAATTTGAAAAAAAAAAAATATTGAATTAATTAATTAATAACAGAAGCAAACTTTCCATATTATTGTGCAAATCAGAGTAATCAATAAATGCAAGAAGGTTTGTGTATAAAATTTTTATCTAGTGTCTATTGATCTACTATTTCCATGCTAGTTTCTAGGTTGTGGTTTTTCACCAGTGAGCAGCCTTGGATCTCATAGCACTTCATCTAAATCTTAGGTTTTAATGCAACTTTCAGCTGCCTTTTTTTTTTATCTTTTTAGTTAACTATAAGGTTATGAGTCCAAAATGAATGTTTTCAATTCAAGGCATCACACTGATTAAAGTGACAATCTAGAAATTAGTCTGTGGATGTTGGCCGAGCAGACACTAGATAGAAATTTTATACACAACTTTTCTTGCATTTATTGATTACTGTAGTTTACACTGGATGGCACTATTGTGTGGAAAGTTTTTCAGAGATGCAAAAATCAAAATGAAAATCTTTGGTAGATTGCAATTTATGGATAATAGGAGAATAACAAAAATGGTATTAAATTGGATTATGAGTAAAGGACAGGAAACAAAATGGGTGAGGAAGGTAGTACAATATGCAGAAGATTTAGATAAAGAATTTATTTCAGTATACTTAGACAAAAGTTGGAATAATTGTGTTAGGGGAATTGTTGATTGTTATAGTGGTAACGAGTGGGATACAAGAACAGATGCATTAATAAAAAGTAAGAAGTTGGAGAGATGGACAACTAGTATGGAGAGTAAAAAGAGTTTAAATATATATATATATAGAAATAAGCAGAATATTGGGTGTGAGTTAATTTATGATAATAGCAAGGAAAGTAGTTTACTATTTAAGGCTCGAATATGAATTTTGGCAACAAAGAAATATACACATAAAAGAGAAACTATGGGTAAGTTAGTTTGCAAGTTATGTAAGAAAGACATAGAAAATATTAGGTATCTGTTAATTGAATGTAAATGGATGCAAGCAGAAAGAATATAAATAATGAAGTTGGGGAAAATAATATAAACAAAGTGATTAGACAGAAAATGGGTTCTAGATTTTTGTGCTGAGTTTAGGGAAAGATAAGGGAGATTTAGATATAAAGATCATAGAGTTGACAAAGATTATATTGTGTAAATGGGATGGAGAAGGATAGTGAAAAATATGAGAAAAACGTAGGGTGAGAAATGGAAGGGAAATGTAAGATGGCTAACAAGTTTCTCTGGGCATTTTGGCTGACAGATTCCTGATTTTAATAAAGGGCTTCTCACAGCACATCACAGCACTGTTTTAATAGCTTGTGTAAGTATAGGAAATGTTTATCATGTGATGTTTATTTGTTTAATACCAATCCTTCCCATGGCATGATGGTGACTATGATTATTGAAGAACCAAAGGATACAAAAATGTATATATATTGAACTATATTAAGATCTGTATGACTATATAAATGAAAGTTTGGATTGAAAACATTATTGTGTTTTCATTTTGGAATCATAGCTGTAAATAGTTAATGAAAAAGTAGAAGGTGGGTGTTGTAGGGTTGCATTAGATCTTAAGACTCAGATGGACTATTTTCAGATCCAAGGCTTCTCACTGATGAAAGCCACAAGCTAGAAACTAATTTGGAAATATTGGATGAGTAGGCAGTAGATACAGATTTTATACACACATCTTAGTGCACCCTATATGGAAAATTTTCTACTGTTTAAGAGCTTATGTAAGCATAGGAAATGGTGAACATGTGATGTTTAGGGGTTTAATTAATTTATGGATGCTCTTCAGTTTTAAGTAAAATATGTCAAAACTAATTGTGATTAAAAAACAGCGCACTACTCATCCAATTAAATAAAAAGTTGTTTTTTATATATTATAAAATATTATATATATTATTTTAGATCTTAAACTATCTATTTGATATACACTTATATTCATATTATATTTTAATGATCCTAGTCTAGGGTGTATCTATTCTTTTTATATACCAATTCTACCAAAAACTTCTCTTTAACAAAGAAAAGATACAAATTAACTTTTATATGATATTTCTATCACTGAAATAAAAACAAATAGATTATTCTTCATGTTCATTCTAAAAGAATTTTGCATTTTTTCTTATAAAATTAGTACTTTCCATAGATAGAACTGTATATATAATAATAATAATGGTAAATACCCACAGATATAAGTAATATATTCAAAACATACTACTAATACCAAGAATAAAAATATTGAACAACTTCTTTATATATTGTTTTTGTAAAAGTGTATAATGGTGGCATATCAATAGTAATTATATGTTGGTCGTTTGCAACTATTCTAAACATTAATTCTGTCACGCTAATAATGAAATAAATAAATTATCTCATATTTCCATATAAAATAACCAAATGAAAATTAAAACTGTCAACATTAAAGATTTAAAATATTTAGATATTGGGGAAGTCATTTGAACAATAAAACATACTGGCCATTGTCATCAAATAAAATAATATTAAATATAGCAACTGAATAAAATTACCCACTGTGATATTCCTGGAGTGCCTTATGCTTAACTCCAATAAGAGGTTCTTTTAACCGAGAATCCTTCTCATTCCTCTTTCCATGTATATACGACCATTCATGGTCACACGCACACACTGGTGCTGTTTATAACTTATAAAAAAATATCACATAAAGTTAATATTATGAAGTTGGAAAGGGATTAAATCACTCTTTATTCAGTTTAGTTAAGTACATGTGTTTTCTCACGAGCGCCACTAGATTGTTTTAAATCTAGATAAATATCTGTTTGGAGTGTACTGAGTTCAAACCCATTTGGTACATTTTTATTACACATGACTTGGATGACTAATGAATAACAAAAAAAAAATGACATTCTTATATTCTATCTTTATCACCAAAATTTTTATATTAAATACTCTTATAGACATTACTAGCTCATTTACGTATATTGATGAACAGATGCAACAAAAATACTCTTATTAATGGCTTCCAAACAAACATAGTGAAGACCATTACTGATATGGATGGCCATTTAACTTAATTATTTATCACAATATAAAGATGATAATGATTATGATAATAATGATGATGATGATAATAATAATGATGATGATGATAATAATGATGATGATACCAGCCATAGCTTTATAATGAACTCACAACAATAAATTTATCTTTATAAACTCATAAGCACTTTTTAAAATCATCCTTTGTCACAATGGGATTTAAATATTACATTTACTAGCATTTATATAAGTTTATAGTTATTTACTAAAATACTTTTATAGTTAAAACTAGGATTCAATAATACTAGTGATGATGACTGATCATCACAAATCTCTGTGATGATATTCAACTTTCTATAAACCCCTATTTGCTTAATATATTAATTATGTTAAACATTAGATTTAATGCTTATAATTTATTTAATGATGATGGTGATCATGACTCATGTACAGTACCATTTGAAACTGTTTTAATCAATAACATCATATTCATCTTTGATGAAGATGATCAAAACTCATGGACACAACGTAATTTTAACTTTCTATTATTAACCCATAGTTATTAAAACTTGGTTAGACATCAAGCCCAATCCTTAAATATTTAAACGTAACTTAATATTCTAGCTTGCTTAGCATTTTGTGAGCGCTTGCTTAGAGTGCTGATGATCCTTAATATCTGCGAGCAGTGATGATGATCATTTAAAACGATAAAATCAAGACAAGAAAAACATAATATTTTTTAATAATAACTCGGAAACCAATTAAGATATATATAATTATATTTATTAATACTACTCTTCCTTCTTTTTATTTTTTAAATCAAATTTATTAATTAGATTAAATGACTTATTATTACATTAATGACATGTAGAACTAATACAAAATTTTATATACAAGTTTGTCATTTTGGATATTTTAAAATAAGCTGGCTTAAAATGACATTAAAAAAAAATTCTATAAATGCTTACTTAAGACTTTTCTTATTTATTACATATCATAAAAATAAATTTCATATGTAACTTGTGTGTTTTATTTCACTACCATTCAAATGTGAATCCCTGCTTTATAATTTACCATATTTAAACTAATCATGCATAACCTATTCTTTTGACATGTTTGTATAAGCAGTTACACATGCACACACACCCTGTGATATGTCAACATATATTTTTAAAATGTGTTCCCTTTACATTAGGGATTAATACATAAATCACATATATAAAAATATTCGGTTGTTTTCTCATCCTTGGTGTTCACCTTAAGATGTTGCTACTTCTAGGTAAATTCCTAGAAATATACCATTTCACTGGCCTTCACCCAACCAAAGAGAAATTTTTCTATGTTATAAATGCAGAAAAGTCCTCACGTTATGTTGGACGGAGGAGGTGGTGACAGAAGCCAACACAAATAGACTTCTTTCTATGATAAAACACAGAAAGAGTTCCCGACAGCTGCCGGTTATGGCTTTTTTTCTATGCTAAAAGCAAAGAGAAATAAATGCCTTGATTGGCTGCCGTAGTAGTCGATTTTGTTCATCATTTTCTCATAATAGTAGAATATCTATTTTCTCTGTAGTTTCGGGTGAGAGTGTGTGTATTTGAAGCAGTCGTAGTTTTTTTAAATTTGATAAGACGTCTATTTTTTTTAATGTGTTGTAACTTACTTTACTGTTGTAAGTTTAGTAATAATGTCCTGAAGATTCCATTATGAAGGGGTAACCCTCAAAAAATGCTTTTAAGGGTGCGAAAGGGGAAAAAAAATAAAGGATCATGTGAAAAGTACCTTTTTTGTGAGAATTTGTCCACGACCAGTTACTTTTGCTATATATATACGCACAAACAAAAACAACCCACTGTCTAATTATTAGGAATTACTTGTCCGAAAAATAAAATTAGTCGGGTATTATTTTTTTTTGTTTTGTTACATTTATTATTTCAAAATAAGATTAGTTTTTATATCTACACACTAACAAAAACAACCCAGTTCCTGATTAATTACTGTCTTTTAAAAAAAAAAAGCAAATTCAATGGGGTTTGATTTTTTTCAATGGAGTCTTTGAATTACGGTTTGTTTGTTTTTATATATACACAAGATTTACCAAAAAAAAAGAAACCCACTTTCTGATTAATTACTGTCAAAAGAAATGCAAATTAGTCGGCTATCATTTTTAAATTTAGTATTTCAATAACGGTACCCTTTTTATATAGACAGACTTAACAAAAACAACCCACTTTCTGATTCATTACTGTCCCCCCCAAAAAAAAAGAAAACGGAAATTAGTCGGGTATCATTTTTCAATCGAGTCTTTTAATGACGGTCCTTACTAATAGTAGTCGGGTATCAATTCTAAATTGTAGTATATAAATTACATTACTTTTGATAGATTTAGAATTACGTCTTGCTTTTTTAATAAAATGATTGATTTACTCTTGACCAAAAATACCGTAACTTTAAAAAAAGACACACGTAAAGTCCAAAAAAAAAATGAGAAAAAGCCCCGTAACTTTAAAGACACACACACACACAAACTCAAAAACAATCTAAGATTAATAAACATTGACTTATTACGTCTTGCTTTTGAATCAAATTATTGATTTACTCTTGCAAAAAAAATACCGTAACTTTAAAAAGACACACCTAAAGTCCAAAAAAAAAAAAAAATTTGAAAAAGCCCCATAACTTTAAAACACACACACACAAACTCAAAAACAAGATAAGATTAATAAACATTTACTTATTACGTCTTGCTTTTGAATAAAATTATTGATTTACTCTTGCAAAAAAAAAAAAAGACCGTAACTTTAAAAAGACACACGTAAAGTCAAAAAAAAAAAATTAGAAAAACACCGTAACTTTAAAGACACACACACACAAACTCAAAAACAAGATAAGATTAATAAACATTTACAAAAATGAAAAAAACTAACATCATATAATAGTATTAGTTAGTAGAATATTTTATTACAAATCTAAGAAATCAGATCTTTTTAGATCAAATCGATCATTTAGGTCCGGCCCGGAATCATTATATGTATATGTTTTTGATTAGCATCAACACCATCTTAAGGTGAACACCAAGGATGAGAATACAACCAAATATTCTTGCAACCTTGAGCAAAATAAAATAAAATACATTATATCAATTTTAATATGCAACAAGATAAATATAAAAAAAAACATTATAATGCATATATTTATAGGTTGCTCATTATCATAATACATGAAGAACAATAAAAAAAATTCCGATATTACAATATATAATAAAAGAAAATAACAAAAAAAATAATGAAAATTTAAGTTTAAAGATTTAAACTGTGTTTGTGTTATGTTATGTGATATTGAGAATAACTATCAATAAACAAGCCTTTAATGTTTCTGTATCAAAAGAAAAAAATGCTTTGACCAATAAATTAAGGTTTACTTTTAATAAGTAAGAATAAAAGATCTGTTAATGAAAGTTCATAGTTACCCGATTATTCTCACTTCTTATAAAAGTCTCAGGTTTGAATTTTTAGACTGCTTGTCTCATGTATAGCTTCAATAATTTGATTTGCTCCATTAAAAAAAAAGAAAAGTTCTTGCAGATACTTTTAAGATAAACATGAATTAATTGACTTGCTTATTTTCACAATTTTAAAATTATTTATTGTTGATACTTTTGATAACGCTGAATTCGTTGACTGGCTTGCTTCTACCATTTCAAAAAGAAAAGACTTATCACAAATACCTTTAGATAAGTATGAAGTGGTGGATTTTCTAGTCTCTACCATTTTAAAAAAAATCATTGTAGACACTTTAGATCAGTGGTCTTCAATCTTTTCACACCTGTGGACCGATAAAAATAAGGATAAGGTTCCATGGACCAGCAAAAATAAGGATAAGATTTCGCAGACCGGCAGAAGTCTATATATAAATTTTCTTAAAGATAAGCATAATTGTTATAACTGATCAAAACAACAATGTTAAATATATGAGATAAAGTTATATATATATATATATGGAGTTTATATAATAAGAAACTTTTTTTTAAATTTTTTTAGAAAAGTAATAAAAAATTTAATTCTACCCCCTTCCCCCAATAAACATCCATGATAACTAGAAAAACAAATTAATTTATGAATGATTGATTAGGTTTTGTTTTAGTTCTGTTTTCTTTTTTTTTTTAATTGGGTAAAAATGAGATGAAAAAATAAATAAAAATTGGCTATATTAATTAAAAATTTAAACTCTTATTATTTATTATTACAAACTTTTTACTGCCCATCTAGCACACGGACCTGCAGAAAAGTTCCGCGGCCCGGTGCCAGGCCGTGGACCAAGGGTTGAAGAACACTGCTTTAGATGTCTATGAGGGACACTTTAACAAAAATTTGATTGATAGCCTAATCAAATGTGGCTATATATTGTTTTTATTCATCTTTTCTTTCTTCTTCTCTTGTCAAAGATGATTATTAGATGATGTTTGTGGCTGGTTTTAAATTTGTCCATTCTTTTGGTTACTATGCACCGGTATATGAGCCCATAGTAGATTAGTGATTTAACTCATTCTTCAAGATTCCAGGAAGCAGAAGAAGTGGCTTTAGCAATGCAAATTCATTGTATTATACACAGCAAAATATATTAATATCATTTTATAGAATTGTCAATAACTTCTTCCAAGAAATTCAATTTTTTTCCTTTCTCTTTCTTAATACTGCTGGGAATTACCTATATATATATGCACATCTTCATCTATACTGATTTAAAAACAAGAGTCATTTTCTTCTTTTAGATTTTTCTTTTTTTAGAGAGAGGAAAAAAAATCAATAACTCATATTCTTAAAAAATGAATACTGTTCATTTCCTTTCAGTTTAAAACAATTGCATATTTCGTTAATATTATTAACTGATTTCCATTCAGTAAATATTGTTTCACTCATTTCTAAAGCAAAAATTGAACTGCTTCTCCTCTCTAAAAGATATTGAAAAAAAAAACTGACAGCCTACATCTCTTCCTTAATCACATAAAAAAAACTGATCACTAAATATTGTTTCATTCATTTATATTGCAAATCTTTGAT
The DNA here is from genome assembly GCA_028023455.1 of Epiperipatus broadwayi. Classification (NCBI taxonomy): domain Eukaryota; kingdom Metazoa; phylum Onychophora; class Udeonychophora; order Euonychophora; family Peripatidae; genus Epiperipatus; species Epiperipatus broadwayi. The sequence goes on along the minus strand of JAQFVV010000025.1, from coordinate 2,126,612 downwards.
CAAAGAAAAGGACCACCTGGAAATCCTATCTTGAGACAAAGATCAAAAATCAGAGTTTGACAAGCTGATGTTCTATCGCGATTTTACAAGAAAATTAATAATCATGTTTTATTCCATAAAAGCACCTAATTTCTAAAAAAAATCTTAGATACAGATAACACAAACAATAAAGCTGGCAATCTATAGCAGTGGTCTTCAACCTTTTCACACCTGCGGACTGGTAAAAATAAGGATAATGTTTCATGGACATGGACCGAAAAAAATAAGGATAAGATTTCATGGACCAGCAGAAGTCTATAGATAAATTTTCTTAAAGATGTAAACAACTTAGCCTTAGATGAAGTTATATATATATATATATATATGGAGTTTGTATAATAAAAAACTTTTTTTTTTGAATTTTGAATTTTTTTAGAAAAGTAACAAAAAATGTAATTCTACTCCCCCCCCCCATAAACATCTGTGATAACTAGAAAAACAAATTAATTTATGTATGACTGATTAGATTTTGTTCTGTTTCTTTTTTTTTTAATCAGGTAAAAGTGCGATGAAAAAAATAAATAAAAATTGTTTATATTAATTAAAAGTTTAAAATCTTATTATTTTGTTATTAAAACTTTCTTGCCAGTCTATCGCGGACCAGCAAAGAACTTCTACGACCCAGCACCGGGCCGCGGACCGGTGGTTGAAGACCATTGATCTATAGTCATTAGAAATAGGTGTAAAAGTGTTTTGGGGTTTATACAGACCTTCTCATTCTTTCACACTCTTTTGCACGTGTACATTTTTTTAATCTCCTAATCTACTAATCTGATCGCCTTATTTTACACTTTCTTTCTGATCTGCTTTATTTTAACAAAATTAATGTTAAATAATTTAACACCTTATTTAATAAGAAAATATAATAAATCAATATTAAATATTATTACCATCTCTCTTTACAACTGCTTATTCATTAATTACTTATATAGATTATATAATAATAAATACACACATAAATCTATATATATATAAAATAATTTTTTTTTCCTCAATTAAATAATATATATGTGTGGGACATGAGAACATACATATATGTACTATATATATATATATATATATATATATCATCAACCATTATCAATCCACTGCAGGATGAAGGTCTCTCCAAGTTTAATCCATCTTCTCCGATCTTTAGCTTCTCTTCTCCACAACACGCCTGCACATTTTCTTATTTCATCCATCCATCTCACATGTGGTCTCTTTCTGGGTCTTTTACAATCTCTTGGAATCCAGTTTAAAATTTCAATTGTCCATCTATTATCATCTCTTCTAGCAATATGTCCAGCCCAACTCCATTTCAATCTTTTAATTTTTTCAATAAGGTCAGTAACACCTGTTTGTTGTCTTACCCATACATTGTGTTTTCGATCTCTTCTTGTTACTCCCAACATACACCTCTCCATACTTCTTTGAGTGGTCTGAAGTCTCTGTATTGCTCTTCTATTAAGTGTCCAAGTCTCAGATCCATAAGTAAGAACTGGTAAAACACATTTGTTAAAAACCATCCTTTTCAAACACATAGGCATATTTCCTTTTAGTATCAAGTTATTTCTACCAAAAGCACTCCAACCAAGTTTAATTCTATGATTAATTTCCTCCATTATGTTTCCATCTGTATTAATAATCTGACCAAGGTATTTGTAACTGTTAACTTCTTCTAATTCTTCATAATCAATCTTTATTTTCATATTTTGAGCAAATCGATTAAACATTACTTTAGTCTTTTTAACATTTATCTTTAGTCCTACTTTTCTACTTTCATCTGTTAACTCCTGCAACATTTCCTGCAGCTCTGAAGCATTATTTGCAAAAACAACTACATCATCTGTGAAATCTAAATGACTTAAATACTCTCCATTTACTTTCACTCCTTTAGTTTCCCATTTTAATCCACAAAATACTTCTTGCAGCACTGCTGTAAAGAGTTTTGGAGATATGGAGTCACCTTGTCTTACACCTTTCTCAATGTTGATTTTTCCAGTATCATTATGTAATCTAATTGTTGCTGTTGCATTTTTATAAATATTCTTTAAAATATGACAATATCCTGGATCTATACCTTGATGATCCAATGCTTTAATCACTGAAGAAATGTGTATAGAATCAAATGCCTTTTCATAATCTATAAATCCAAAACATAATGACAACTCATATTCGTTTGTCCTTTCTATGACTTCTCTCAATACCTGGATATGATCTATTGTACTAAAACCACTTTTAAATCCAGCTTGTTCTCTTGGTTGGTGGAAATCCAAAGTTCTCTGTAGACGAGTTGTAATTATCTTGGTAAAAATTTTATATAAAACTGATAAAAGGCTGATAGGTCTGTAATTTCTAATATCTTCTTTATCACCTTTTTTAAATATTAATATTATTACTGCATTCTTCCAATCTTCTGGTACATCTTTATCATTTAGACATTTGGTATATAACTTTGCTAAAATTGTTTCTATTTCTTCACCTGCTTCTTTTAATATATCAATTATAATTCCATCATTTCCTGGAGCCTTTCCTTTCTTCATACACTTAATTGCATGTCTCACTTCTTCATTTAAGATTCTGGGCAATTCGGAAGATGTAATAGATATAGGAGGTACTTGTTCTTTATTACTATATAATTCTTGATAAAAATCTTCTATCAATTTCATGATGTCATCTCTCTTTTTAGTAATAATTCCATCTTTTTTTCTTATTGCAGATATAAATTTCCTACCAATACCAAAATGTTGTTTAACATTTTTGAGACTTTTATTTTCTTCTACAGCTTTCCTTGCTATTTCACAGTTATACTTTCTTATATCATCCTCAACTCCCTTCTGCACCACTTTACAAAATTTGAGATATTCAATTCTCCTTAATACATCATCCTTGTATATCTTCATATTCCTTCTTTTCTTCATAAATTCTCTAGTCTCAGTAGAAATTTTATTAGTCAATTGCTGCTTTTTTCTACCAGCTATGTTTGTTGCAGTTTTTAAAAGTGTATCAGTTATTTTCATATTAATTTCATTCAAATCTGTATCATGTTCAAAATCTCCTAACACTTGAAACCTATTTGTAAGTTCTAATTTAAATTCATTAGAATGTTTCTGAAGATTAGGAATATCAACTGTAAATATTGTTTTTCTTAATAATTTTTGTCTCTCTAGTTTTACATTAACACGTAACTTACATCTTACTAATCGATGATCACTTCCTGTGTTAAATTTATTAAGAACATTACAATCTTGAAATATGTATTTTCTGTTAGTCAAAATATAATCCAATTCTGCTGTACCTTCATTTGGATGCTTCCATGTCCATTTCCTTTTAACATTTTTCTCAAAAAATGAATTCATAATATAAAGTTTTTCTTTTTCTGCAAACTACACGACGCTCTTCCGATCTCTCATTTCTATTACCATAACCAAAATTACCTACAGCAATTTCATCTTTCATTTGTCTACCAATTCTAGCATTAAAGTCTCCCATAACAATTTTAAAATGTTGTTTACTCTGATCAAAAGCCTTTTGTACATCCATATAAAAATCTTCTACTACTTCATCACTATGAGAACTTGTTGGGGCATAAACCTGAATTATCTGCATTTGGTATCTGCTATTAAGTTGTATAACTAATCTTGCCACTCTGTCCGATACACCATCAATCTCCACAATATTGTTCTTCCACTTTTTATTTATAATGAATCCTACTCCACTTGTATTTCCAATATGTGTGCCTTTATAATAGAGTATATGTCCACTTTTTAAATCAATTGTTTCTTCTCCTTTTCTTCTAACTTCACAAAGTCCAATAATGTCCCATTTAATATAAGACAGTTCTTCTTCTAATTCTTGCAATCTTCCTTCACTTGAAAGTGATCTGCAGTTGTAAGTACCTAAATAAAAAGTCGTCATCAAATGGCAGCCTGGGTCTGCAATCAGGGGATTCTTAGCACCCTCCGCCTTCGGCCACCAACCGCTGCCTTGGTTGGTGACTTTACAGCCTCCTGGGAATAAGGGCCATGCTTTATTTTTGTCTGTCATAATTGTATATATGTATTGGAAAAATATTTATCATTTACACAAACATTCATTCTGCCTTATCAGGCACTGAGAAGAAAGACCATGGTGTTTCTTGATCTTAAACTCAGAGGTAAAAAGCCAATAAACTCACCACGCTGGCTAATGCATGTTGGTGAGCAGCCCATCCAGGTTCGTATACTATATGAATAATCACATAGTAATAACAGCTGCAACGACAAGAACGTATGGAGTGGACATTAGGAATTTGCCCTGCTCGGTTCCTTTAAGGCCTCCAAGAGGAATCAAAGGGTCTCCTTTCAGTTAATAGCAAACTCCTTTCTGCAGCCATATATATATATATATATATATATGAAGATAGGAATAATACTTAATTTTTTAAAAGTGAGTTAAATTTAGAATTAGACATAATTTTAATTATGATTTTAGCATAATCATAAAAAAAAAATGTAAATAATAAAAAATAGTATAAAAGTTACATTTGACTTAAATATATTATAATAGATTAATCATAAAAAAATGTAAATAATAAAAATAGTATAAAAGTTACATTTGACTTAAATATATTATAATAGATTTTTATGTATATATAATTGATATAATGTTATATATAGAGCTCACAAATGGGCTCTTAACAAGCTTTGCAGAATATCCCCAATCCCAGATCTGGCTTCCTCAGTGAGGTGCTAGGATATTCAAACATTAAATTAAAAATACCAGGACAAGCCCAGCACTTTATCTAATGGATAACTATTAAGTAGAAAATCTGAAATTTTCAGACATATGGGTATCTTCCAATTCCGCTATCCTGGCACCTCACTGAGAAAGCCAGTAGCAGAAAATAGTCTGGGGTTAGGGATATTCTGCAAAGATTGTTAAGAGCTTATTTGCAAGCTCTTTATATAACATTTATAAAACAAACTTGTTGAAATGATGTCATGTGACATCTGACTTAATTTGTTTGTAATTGATATAATGTATATTAAAATATGTATAGACAATTTACATTGTGTGGGTATTATAATAATGTTGATACTTAGAAATTTTTTGAATTCATCACTGAGAAAAACTTGAATAGTCAAAACTGGTAGTTTAGTTGAGAAATTAATAAAGAATTTGCATGATATGTATGCCAGTGCTTTAATATTATTATTCTTTATATTAGATCTAGTATAATTAATGCAGAGAAAATAATGAAAGAAAAGAAAAAATATCTATAATGATATGAGCAAGTAATTTGTATGTCACCCTTAACAATATGTTCATCAGTAATTATCCAAGTATTCTGCATTTTATTTTTATCTTTTAAAAGGTACTTTATTACAATAACGTTCCATTTTTCAGGTTATATTCTATCTGTTATAATTTAATTAAACATCAATAAAGATTTTTCTATTGCTTTAGTTTGTATTGTTTTTATCGTTATCTACTGTAAAATTTTCATTTTTTACTTTCTCCATAGCCTTTACAACTTTTATCTCATTTATAAGATAACAGTCTTCAATACTTGTGTGAGTTTTTCAGTAAACCAAAATAGCAGCCCGTATTTTTGATAAATCTGCAGTTTTGGGGGCTTCCAAAAATGTTTACAAAAAAATACCTCCTAGGAAATATTGCGGAAAGTTTTCTGCAGAAATTACAACCCAACATAATAAAACATCAAATAAACAGGTAAATGGATCACCATGTTTTATGTGAATGTATTTGTAGTTCACAGGTTGGTTTGTATAATCACAATGAAACTAATCTCTAAAAGGTTTTTTTTTGGAGTTGAAATGACCATACTTATTTACAAGTATCTTCTTGTGTTGATGACTGATGATCATTATTCTAAATAACTGAAAGAACTTAAGTGAGCAAAGGTTAAGAATTAGATTGGAGAATATTGAGACTGATAAAATAATGTAGAAGGAGGAGTTAGGCAAGGATGCAGTGTGTCATTTATTTTTTTAAGTATTTATTTAGAAAACATGTTAAATAATTGTTTAGACTGTGGAGGAGCAAATGTTGAAGTAGAATAATAAAATGTATAATATTTGCAGATGATATGACTCTGGATGAAAAATGTCTCCAGAATATGTTGAATAAATTGAATATATGGAATATGGAATGAAGATTAATGTTTAGAAGACTAAGTGTTTATGATAGATAGGATTGCAAAAAGATTGCAAATTGAAATCCATGATAACATAGTTCACCAAGTCAAGGCATTTAGATATTTGAGTAGCTGGTAAAGTAAGAATTGAAGAAGTGAAGATGAAGTTAAAAAGAAAATAGCATTGGCAAAGAAGGTCTTTATTAAAAAAAGAAAATATTTTGTAAACTTTTGAAGAGAGAATTAAGAAAAATATTATTAATTGCTATGTGTGGATGGTAATATCGTAAGATTGTGAAATGTGGGTAATGTGTAATAAATTTAGGAAGAGATTGAAAGCCGTTGAGATGTGAACATAAAGAAGAATGGAAAAAATCCATTGGATGAACAAAATAACAAATAAAGAAAGTTTTGAAAAGGATACACACACAAAACAGGATTGGTTGAGGAAATTAGAAAGAGAAACAGAAACTGGATTGGACATATATTAAGAAATATAGTTTAATAAAAGATGTTATGGAGGAAATAGTGAATGGAAGCAAGAAGAAAGGACAGCTATTTAGATCTATATTTCAGAATACTATTTACATATAAGTCATGACCAGTAAAGAGACTTTGTACAACTTGGTATGTGTTTGTAACCTTTATTTTTCTGAAAAAATAACTTTTTTACAACTTAATTTATATTTGTACAATTGATTCATATTTTTTTCTTGTGTTTATTTACTTAATTAAACTTCTATATTTTTTAACCATCTGTTAATTGGTAGCATCTATTCTGAAAAAATTACATAAAATATATTTTATTTTAATTTAATTTTTTTTACATGACATATTGCTTTGTTTTTGCTTATTAACAAAAAGAAAATAATATTCCCGTTATTTGTTCCATCTATTTCTTAGTATTTTCAGTAATGGATTAATAGTTCCTCAAGTATCAACAAAGGTCTCAAAGCATCTATTAAATGATTAGCTCTAAATATTTTTATAAATTATGGAAATATATTTTCTTTATATAACAATTTAATTCTCACATCATTCTAGTATTATGAAATCTTATTTATAATTTTATTAAAGTTTTTAAAATCAATTCCTGCACATTTTTTATAATTACAAATATTTCAGTTGTTACATATCTAAGCTGCTTGCTTTTCTTTTTTAATCTATCACTTTATTTAATTCTAAATTCAACACCCTTTTTTCTTCTCATGAGTTCAGCACTCTAATAAATCTTATTCATTTACCCATTCTAAACTTACAATTTTACCGGATATCTTTTTTAATTTTAAACTCACTTGATATTTTCTCTAAATTTAACAATATAGTATCTATATCATTCTTATATTTTTCTTCAAATATCTCAAAATATTTTTGTAACCATCTCTAATTTTTTCAATTAACCTTTTAGTAAGTCTGCCTCATTTTATTTTTAATTTTATTCTATTTTTTTTATTGTATTTGAAAAAATCAGTGACTTTCTTGTAAATTTGGAGGTATTTGTGGCATTATTATGGTGCCTGCTATTATTTCTGGCTTTCCTTTGTATTTTTAAAATTATCTATAATATTAATTTACTTCAAGGACATTTTTAAGTAGAAATCATTTCTAAAATTATCAGTTTAAAAAAATCTGAAGATGTCAGTAATATATATACACTTTGTGCAAATGTCACCAATACATTTAAATATGAATGCACATTAACATGCCTGATTGGTTGTACTATCAAATAAAAAATTTAATGCATTAATGATTGGTAGTCTATTTAGCATCAGACATTTTAAATAGCATATTTCTGAAGAAAAAAGTGATTTTCAATAACTTATTTATGTATTTACTGTATTCATAAAACATTTGTAAAAATATCCATTTTAAATAAATATACTGTATAATTATATTTTGATGTTATTTGAAAATATGTGTTTTAAAAAGTCAAGTCAGAGAAAGATGGAAGTTGTTTTTACTGCTAAGGAGGATTCTTCCCATAAATGCTGGTAAAGAAATTATTTGTAAAATTTTAACAATAAGTTTAATTTTGAATTTTAAGATATATTTTTCATATTTTACAATGTTTCAACCAAAATCCATGTCCATTTCAAAAATTGAATTCAATTAAAATATTTCAATAACTTCTATAGATAGACAATATTATGATCCAATACAAAAAGGGCAAATATGATCAATGTTGTCTGTAGTTCTTCAGTAAGAGTAAGAGGAGTCAAATTTTAAATGAGTTACAAAAATAGTTATCACATCTAACCATTATTTCATCATTCTTCATTTATTTAACCCCATTTTTACACTTTTTAAATATTGTTTTACTTTTGTTCACTTTCTCTAAAGTATGGTTTTACTTTAGTTTTTTTTTTTTTTTTTGTTAATTCTATTTATTTCTAACTTAAAAAACCTATTTTTCAACTTTACAATACCTATTTACTTTAGACTCATCTCTTATTTCCCATCTATCTATCTATCTATCTATCTATCTATCTATCTATCTATCTATCTATCTATCTATCTATCTATCTATCTATCTATCTATCTATCTATCTATCTATCTATCTATCTATCTATCTATCTATCTATCTATCTATCTATCTATCTATCTATCTATCTATCTATCTATCTACCTACCTTTCTATCTATCTATCTACCTATCTATCTATCTATCTATCTATCTATCTATCTATCTATCTATCTATCTATCTATCTATCTATCTATCTATCTATCTATCTATCTATCTATCTATCTATCTATCTATCTATCTATCTATCTATCTATCTATCTATCTATCTATCTATCTATCTATCTATCTATCTATCTATCTATCTATCTATCTATCTATCTATCTATCTATCTATCTATCTATCTATCTATCTATCTATCTATCTATCTATCTATCTATCTATCTATCTATCTATCTATCTATCTATCTATCTATCTATCTATCTATCTATCTATCTATCTATCTATCTATCTATCTATCTATCTATCTATTGTGTAAAGTTCTACACATAATCTGTAAGGTATATTAGATCAGTAAATGTTAAATGTATAGAAAACTGCAAACTTTATTCAAACTTTTCAAATACAAACAACTTGTTAGTAATAACACACAAATAAACAGGTTAGAAATTATACAATGTTTTCTTCATTCTTCTTCAGGCGTTGCTGCCCTGGCCAGAGACAATAATAGCATAGGAGTCAAACTTAAATCTTTAGATTCTTAAATATCATATTGTAAGGCAACACTCTAACCAAGAGCTATTCTGTTAAAGGCAACAGATAGTAGACAATTTTATATATTTATATGGAGAGTTGGTTCAAATCCTTCTAATTCATTCAAATTTTTTTAAATATTTTTTTCTAAGAGTAAGGTTAGGAGAGGTTTTCATATATTGTTTATTGCCATACTGGGTTGACATATAGAATTATTTGCCATTGTCACATGAGCAGCTTTCTTTAATTTTCTTCTTTGCATCTTTTCCTCTCTATCTAACTTATGGTTATTATTACATATATGATCTCCTACTGTAGACACATTTGTTTTTGCTCTTTTAAGTATTAGTTCATGTTCTTTCTATTATTATTCAACAGGGTGACAGGTCTCCCCAATATACTTCTTCCACATTCACCTGCTATTTCATAAATGCAGTTTTTGTTCTTCAGCATTTCTAATTTAGGTTTGATAGAGTTTAGAATTTCTTGAAATGTAGTATGGCTATAGAAAACTGTCTTATTGACTGCAGATTTTCTTTAATTTGTCTTTCAACCATTCAACAAAGTAAGAAGAGATGTGCGCTAGAAATAATAAGAAGGGATTAAAAATGAAATACACAAGTAAGAGAATAAAAAAGTATTAATGATATCATTGAAAAAATTAAGAAATTGAAGTGAGATGGGTTGGACAAATTTCTAAAAGAAATAATAATAGCTAGATAGTAAAATCTTAAATTGGATCCCAAGAGATTGTCAAAGACTTTGAAAAAAATCATGCGTGATGAATGGAGGAATTAAAGAAGTTTGCTAGTGTGTTATTTAGAAGACAGACTAAAAAAAGCAGAGGAAATAAATTAAAATTGGAGAGACATTCACCATATAATAGATCACTAATGGTTAAAAATGATTATGATAATGGAGAACGATTTAAATTTTCTATTTCATCCATACTCGTATCTTATGATAGTTTAAAAATATTTGTTTATTATTTATCTATCCATCCCTTGTATTAAATAGATTATGTCCTGTGTATGAGGGGTCAGATTGACCTTAGGTCAACATGGATGTGACAAGAATCTTGGCCTCAGGGTGACCTTTGAGCATTCCATCATCAGATTTTTAATTGGATGGATGGTTGAAGAGTTGGAGTGTGGAGTAGATTGAAGCCTGTCCAGTAAAGTATGAGGATTGGCTATCTTAATATATATATATCTGAGAACTTATAGCATATATGTGTAGAGATGGTAATCTGAACCAACTGATGATTGCTGGTTTAGCATGAAATATCTATATTGGTTATTATTTATCTTTTCAACATATATGTATTCAAGGGTATCAGTGTTATGAGATAGTGTGGAGAGTTGTGTGTCGTGTGAAAGTCTGTGCTCATATACCCAATATATTACATATATAAACACAGGTATTTAATAAGCTTGTGTATTTCAGTCAGTTTTTAACATAGTTTTTGTATTTTAAAATTTTTGTTCCTAAGATTGTAATTTATTATCTCCACTTTTGTTATCATTCATTGAATATAGATATATTGACATTATATCACCTTTTGTAATGAGCTTCATTCTTTAACACTGAATATATTTACACATTACAAAGATTACTAGTAATAAAGAGCTGAATACGAAAATTACTTGATTTTAATAAATAAATGATCGCTGACTGACATAAGAAGCGAAAGAAAACAGTGAGATTAATTTTATCAGTTACATAATTGATGGATTTTCTTTCATAACACTCGCATATGCATACAAACACACACACCTCGAAATCTTTAAAATTTTAAAATATTGACATCGTTAATTTTTATACTTTATTCCTCTTAAACATTCTTTAAAAATTTAAGTGATAATAAGATAAAATGAAAAAAGACAAAAGGATTAGTTAGAGAGAAGCTTTTTTTAACCTCATTCTAGTATTATTCTTTGTCTTTCTCTGACTATATATAAACAAAACAAGATTGTAAAAATAAAATAAAAAAAGACAAAACCTTCAGGAAAAAAGCTAACTTTAACTTCTCTCTAGTATTATTTTTTATCTTTCTCTAATTATGTATACATTGTAAGGGACTTGAACTCAAACTTTCAAGCTTCCTACAGCTATGCACTATCTTGTACAACGGATACACATGACCAAACACGTGAAAAAGATAAACAATCTCTGATATCCGTATTTCGTGCTGAATCAGCATTCACCAGTTGATCCAGACCACCATTTCCACACATATATACAATCAGTGCTCAGTTTATATTAAGACAGCAAATCTTCAAACTTTTATGGACAAGCTTCAATCTTCTGCACCCTCCAATTCTTCAGTCATTTATCCTTTTCACATATATGTGGACATGTGTATCAGTTGTATAAAATGGACTGGATAGATGTAGGGAACTCGAAAGTCTGAGTTCAAGTCCCTTAAAACTAACTACATTAAGTCTAGTATAGACAATATATATATATATATATATAAGGTGGCAAACGTATATAGCTGTCAATCTTTGCCTTGGTTGGGATTAGTGGAATAGAAAATTTTTGAAGTGTTAATGCGAATGTGATTACATTTTTAATATCTAGTGTAGTCAGAGAATATCTGCTGATGGATGGTTGTAATATAATAGGATTGAGATTAGAAATGCAATGATAAAACAAAACCATCTAGAAAACAATATATTTTATTAAGTAATAACTTGTATATTTATACTTCACGTTTGTTTTCAATATAATAATATTAAATCGTGCTGTCACACTTCCAACGTAAAGCTATAACAATAGATAGAAAACTAAATTAAATGGCTGAGTGCTTTCAAGAAGATGTACTTCTCATATTCATAGCCAGTTATGATCCTTTCTTTGGAATCATTATATAAATAAATCCGATATGCAAATTATATGCACAACATCAAAAATTGTCAGGACATGTGTTCGAACCCACATGATATTAAGCGAAAGGTAAAAGAAGCTTACTTTATAGCAGAGGACTTTTTCGCCATTAATCGTAAGGATGCATGTTTTGCTATATCTAAAAGATGGTCTTAGTGACTCATTTGCATATTGGATTTATTTATATAATGATTCCAAAGAAAGGATCATAACTGGCTATGAATATGAGAAGTACATCTTCTTGAAAGCGCTCAGCCATTTAATTTAGTTTTCTATCTGTTGTTATAGCTTTACGTTGGAAGTGTGATAGCATGATTTAATATTAATATATTTTATTGTAATTCATTTTTTCACGAAAATAAAATTTTAACTCATCATTTTGCATCTTGTATACCATTTTATTGAGTATTTTGCCTGCTTATTTTGATCTTAAGATTAGCACTATATATTCATCATTGTTATTTCTGCACTTTTATTTTTCAAATTGTGAAATTTATTGTAATCCTCTTTACTTTATTCAAGATCAATCTATTGCAAATTTGAGTAATCAATGGATTCTCAATGGTAACAATACACCTACATCCACGGCTGTCATATATACAGTCTAGCTTATAGCTGGTGGTTGAAAAATATGGGTATAATGCACCTTACATCCAACAGTCACTTATTTTTTTTTTTTACTTATTATCAATCTATTATCATGAAATTGATCTTCAAGTATTGAATCCACATTTATAAAATTATAACATTAAAAAAAAAAAAAACTTATAATAAAGATTTTGTTGTGCTTAATAAAAAATATATATTTTTTTGATAATGATAGTATTAAATTACTTCTGTGTTATCTATATGTGTATTATTAACCAAAAAGTTGTTTGTATTCCAAAAGTTTAAATGAAGTTTAAAATTTTCTACACATTCAACATTTAATCATAGATGATGGAAATAATCCAACATATGATCACGTCTACTATACCATTATCATAAACTTTGAGGCAAATATAATTAATCATTTTTGATAAATAGTTTTGAAATATTAAAATACTAGTTTATTCTGGACTCATCTTTTATTTCCTATCTATTTATATCATCCCCTCTGTAAAGTTTTTCACCTAAACTTTAAAATGTTTCTAATTCCATCAAGTTCTAATTAGAATCACTACATCTTTTTTCTTTTTCATCAATCAATTTAGATTCTTTTCTTTTCTCTAGTTCTCATTATTTTCTAATACATAATCAATCATTATCTTCATCATCAGGCATTATCAATACACTGCTGGATGAAGGTCTCTTCAAGTTTAATCTATCTTCTCTGATTTCTAGCCTCTCTTCTCCACAGCACTCTTGCATACTTTCTTATTTTATCCATCACACATGTGGTCTCTTTCTGGGTCTTTTATAATCTCTCAAAATCCAGTTTAAGATTTCAATTGTCCAACTATTATTGTCTCTTCTAGAAATATGTCCAGTCCAACTCCAGTCTTCTAATTCTTTCAACAATGTCAGTCACACCTGTTTGTTCTCTTATCCATCAATCTCTTTTAATTCTTTTTACTGCTATGCTGCATCACAACTAAACCAGTTTTTAATTGCATACATTTGCACTTTTCTTTAATTATTCTTTTCTTATAATTTATTCTCAAATACTATATGTAAAAAATATTTTTATTCTTATGACACTTTTCTATTTCCCTCTATTTTATTTTCTTCTTTAGTCTAAATATTTTGCTTCTTTGTATTTCTACCTTCCATTTTAAACATTTTTTATTTTTACAAATATATATGTCTATTCTGTTTTCTTAGTTTAAACAATAGTAACATTTATTTAAAATTAACTTCCCTAATATCAGATGTAATAATATGTTGAACTATTTTTATCATCTATTATTTAATGTTGAATGAATTGAAAATATTAAACATTATTTAAATTTCCAAAATACAAACAATTTGTTAGTAATAAACACAAATAGACAACACTGATTAATAATTACGCAATATTTTTGAGTAATATTATTGTCCATTTTTTTCAGATGTTGCTGGCCTGACCGGTGGCAATATTAGCATAATAGTTGAACTTATATTTTTAGATTTTTGAATATTGAATTTTAAGATAGTACTCTACAAACTGAGCTATCCTATCAAAGGCAACAGACAGTACAAATTTCATCGACTTTGGTTCATATCATCCTTCTTCAAAATTTTTTCATTTTAAGAGCAAGGTTAATTAGAGAGTTGTATACATTGGGTATTTCCACACTGGGTTGACTTATAGGATTGTTTACCATTGTCATATGAACAGCTTCCTTGAATTTTCTTCATTGAATCTTTTCCTCTTTAACATGTAATACTAAATTGTCCATGCACTTTACTACTGTTACACAATGCTTTATTTACCACCCTTTTTTTTCAGTTTACGGTTTTGATTGCCTCAGTAATCTTCTTCAGAACTTTATACAGAATATTTACAATATTCATAGAAATAAAAATAAAGTCAAGCATGTAATTATGATTTCTAAGTAAAATGAAGGTAACAGATAATTAAACATTTGCAGATATAAATAATAATAATAATTTGCATTAAGATTTAGTTCAACTATGTGTATCTTCTAAGAAGGAAGATTGTACAATATGGAAATGAAGATTTCTTGATATTTCAGGAGATTATCTATACTATTTCAGACTGCACATGATCATGTTATCTAGATATGGAATGACTATTTTATTTTAAGGTCCACTTACATTTAATTACTTATTAAGGTTGTCTGTGGGAGGGTGGAAAGACATAAAAAGCACCCTTGTCTTTGTTCCACCTCATGTGATATCATGGGTATAAGGTTAAGACTATTCCAAATTTTAAATATTTTAATTAGGCAATTAGATATTAGAGTAAATATCATTTTATATAATTTTAATGAGTATTGTTATTTAATAGTAGGAAGCAGTCTCTATAAGAGGAGTGTTTGCCTCCTATAGTTGGCCAGGATATCATTCACTCATTAATTTGTCCATTTATTTATTTAATAGGCAGCATCACATGATAGTAAAATGTACAAGAGTTACAGTAGGACCATGGAGATTGTTTATTCTTGTTATTTGCATACTTATTTACACAATTTTTCATGTCATAATATTAAATATTGGAAGTGTAAGGTAAGTGTTCTTTATTTATTCCATGTGCTATAAGAAAAGTACATTTTATGGTAGTTCACATAAGCTAAATATTTCAAATCATGTTATTTAGAATTGATGATAGGACTACCATATTCTTGGAATAATAAAAAAAAGATTTATTAGAGAATACTACTTTAAGTACAGATTTATTTTACTCAGAGAATATAATTTAATGGGAGGTTAAATCAGATAAAAATTAATAAGAGTAGAATTTTTTCTCTTGACCATTTATTCCAAATCATTTATTATGCTATAATTATTTGCAGTATTATTTGATTTTTCTTTTATTTCACTATAAATCTCTGTAGTATCATCTTAAAATTATTGTAACTCACTGAGTATAGCCCATGTTCGTAGTAAAAGAGTCTCTCAAGGAATTTCCTCAATTCTTTAATTCATCTTGCTGCTCATAATTTAACTGCATTCAATTTCTCATTTGTATTCTCCCTCTCCCTTAGGTTACAATATATATTTAATACTTCTAGAGGTTAAGGCTCATAAATAAATAATTGACATACTAAGTAGTCACAGCATATGACAATAATTTATATGTAAATTGAATGCTCCATTTTCTGTTATCTCATTATCTAATGTAAAGTTGCCTGAAATATACCGGGTAGAAAGATGAATATTAAATTAATAATACAATTTTAATTATATAGATTGATTGAAATTATTAATTGATATATCTGACAGTTATCTCAATTTAAACATTACCCTCACTGGTTCAAACAATGAAAGCATGTAATACAAAATGCTTTCAGAGCGTAATAGAAATGTAATATTATGAGGATAAGTCTCAAATTATTGCTAAATAGATAATTGAACAACTCTGTAGACACAGCAGAAGAATTTTAAAAGAAATGAAAAGTCCATTTTCTTTTATCTCCTCATTTTCTTATATAAAGATTTTTTTGACCCATTTAGTCCTATGTTATATATTAAAATAAGTGAAATACACAAGCTTATTATATACCTGTGTCTACATATGTAATATATATGGTATATGAGCACAGACATTTACATGACCCACCACTATCCACACTATCTCATATCACTGATACACTTGAACACATATATGTTGAAAAGATAAATAATCACTAATATACATATTTCATGCTAAACCAGCAATCATCAGTTGGTCCAGATTACCACCTCTACACATATATGCTATAAGTGCTCAGATATATATTAAAATAGTCAATCCTCATATATATCTGAGCACTTAAAGCATATAAGTGTAGAGATGGTAATCTGGACCAACTGATGATTGTTGGTTTAGCATGAAATAAGTATATTGGTGATTATTTATATTTTCAACATATATGTGTTCAAGTGTATCAGTGATAAGAGATAGTGTGGAGAATGGTGGGTCATGTGAAAGTCTGTGCTCATATGCCCTATATATTACATATGCAAACACAGGTATATAATAAGCTTGTGTATTTCAGTTATCATAGTAGAGATGTCTGCCCATCCTTTGTATAAGTATTAAATGGATTATGTCCTGTACATGAGGGGTCAGATTGATATTAGGTCAACATGGGTGTGACAAGAATCTCAGCCTCAGGGTGGCCTTTGAGCATTCTATCATCAGATTTTCAATTACATGGATGGTTGAAGAGTTAGAGCGTGGAGTAGATCGAATCCTGTTCATGAAAGTATGAGGATTAGCTACATTAATATATAACTGAGCACTTATAGCATATATGTGTAGAGATGGCAATCTGGACCAACTGATGATTGCTGGTTTAGCATGAAATACGTATATTGGTGATTATTTAACTTTTCGACATATGTGTGTTCAGGTGTATCAGTGTTATGAGATAGTGTGGAGAGTGGTGGGTCATGTAAAAGTCTGTGCTCATACCCTGTCTATTACATATATAGACACAGGTATATATAAGCCTGCGTATTTCAGTTCTTACAAATTAGAGATGTCTACCTAACCCTTGTATATGTATTTAATGGATTATGTCCTGTACATGAGGGGTCAGATTGACCTTAGGTCAACATGGGTGTGACAATAATCTCGGCCTCAGGGTGGCCTTTGAGCATTCCATCATCGGATTTTCAATTGAATGGACAGTTGAAGAATTGGAGTGTGGAGTAGATTGAAGCCTGTCCATTAAAGTAGGAGGATTTGCTATCTTAATATATATCTGAGCACTTGTAACATATATGTGTAGAGAGGGTAATCTGGACCAACTGATGATTGCTGGTTTAGCATGAAATACGTATATTGGTGATTATTTATCTTTTCAACATATATGTGTTCAAGTATATCAGTGATATGAGATAGTGTGGAGAGTAGTGGGTCATGTAAAAGTCTGTGCTCATATACCCTATATATTATAATAAAGTAAGGTAACGTCAAAAGGTGGATCACTCCTTGTTTATAAAAATGTTTGTCTTATAATGCGTTTAAAAAATATTCAAATATCTATTATTATCAGTTAAGTGAATCTTAACTTCAAATATTAAATTTGTGTATATAAACGGAATACCATCATTTCTAGCTTATTATATTTACAAATTTATTTATTGTGATTGATCTTAATATTGTTTTGTTATTTAACTCGCTATTCTGTAATTCTGAATTTTTGTTTTTATTTCAATGTATAATTCATGTTGTTTAATACTACTATCATCAATATCTTCAGCTAAGATATTTTTTTCCTTTTGACATTGTACCACCTTATATAATGAGTTCAATACTTTCACACTGAATATGTTTGCATTTTGTAAAAAAACTGTGAAGCAATGAGATGAATGCAAAATTATTTGACATTTAGTGATTAAAAAGTCACTACTTGAAATAAAATGGGAAAAAAACAATTTACACAAGAAATATTAATTTTTTAATATATATCTAATGCAGTTTTTAGTGTACCATATGATATAATATTAAATTGTCTATGCACTTTATTATTGTTTCACAATGTTTTACTTACCATGCTCTTTATAGTTTTGATTGCCCTAGCAATCTTCTTCAGAACTACATAATACAAATATATGAATATAAATGTACATGAACATATAACTTATATACATCTATATACATTGTATGTATATAATTTATATACATACATATATAATCATATATACATATAATTATATACATAAATAACTATATAAGATTTGAAATACCATGCACTCTTATATCTGGAGTCTAATTGTAAGTATAGGGGATTTGAACTCAGACTTTCAAGCCTTTTCACTATCCACACTATCCCATACTACTGATACACATGATTTTGTGCTAAACCAGCACTCATCAGTTGGTCCAGATTACCATCTTCCATACATATATATAATCAGTGCTCAGTTTATATTAAGATATTAAATCCTTGCACTTTAATGGACAGGCTTCAACCAATGCCAACCTCCAAGTCTTCAGCCATCCATACCATTGAAAATCTGATGATAAAATTTTTCAAATCCCATGCTGATGCCAATATTGTTGTCATGCCCATATAGGTTGAAGCCTGTTCATTAAAATGTAAGGATTTACTATCTTAATATAAACTGAGCACTGATTATATATATATATTGTGCCCTTATCTATAGGTCATAATAAGGTAGAAAGGTCAATTACTAAAAAATTTTAAATTTTAAGTTATATTTGTATGATATATAAATAATAATAGGATAATTAGATTTTATAGTACAATTTAAAGCTGAAAATACCTGGTATATAAAAGTGTAATAGATTATTTTAAAAGAAAACAGTTAAATAAAGCTTAATTATATCCTTGCTTATGGTTGTAAAAGCTGGCCATATAAAATAACACAGCTATAAATAGTTAAAAGTATGTAAATAATTCGAATGTAATATTTTAAAACTAATAAAATAAATAAATGCCAAATGTAATATTATAATTATATTTAATAGTCAAAATTAATAGAGTATATTTTAAAATAAACTTTGGGATGGTGAGAGTTATGTTTAGTTCAACATTTTAAAATTATTTTCCAAATTTTTTATAAAATATATCAGTTTTGGTAATTTAGACCGAGACGTAAATAAAAATCATTTGATAAAGTTAGTAATCACGTGACTGTATATTATATACCTTCACACACGCTTGTTAAAATAATAATAAAGTTTGTGAATTTGAAACTAGATATAATTGCCATCGATCCTTAAAGTAAAAGTTGAAGTATTAAATGTTGTTTTAATAATTGTTTTAAAGTTTAAATAATTTTGATGAAACTATAATTGAACTTAAAAATATTAGTCTAAATAATATTTAAGACATGACGTCATCAATTCTTCATTTTTGAAAGTCTAGTCTGTTATAAAACTAAAATGTGTAAATTTGTTCGTGCTAAAAAGTCATTAACCAATCAACGGAGGTAAATTAGCAGACAAAATATAAGAATTAGACGAAGCGGGAGGAGAAGTAATGTGTAAGTGAAAGAGAAAGTAACATATTTTTTAGCTGATAACACCGTAGCTAGAAAAGTGATATAAATTTAAAATTTTGTATTTATTTTAAAAGTTCTTTTGTAACATATAATATATTTTGACTGCCTCTATATGGATTGCTAATTTTAAAAGTTATCTTACCAGGGAATTTTATTCAAGTTCAACCAAAGCCTACAGTAAAATGGAAGTACAGAAAAAAATACCTAAAAATATTGCTAAGGGAAAAATATTTGGAAAGTGCCATAATATAGCTTTATTTATGCTCAACCAGAAACTTAATTTTGTCACTCAGAGAAATATAATTGGGACGCTATACGAAAACTTAAAAGAGAAGTTACTTGCCATCAGGAGAAAATTATGACGCACAATTTTATAAGGTTACCATGAAGTTATTTTATTCTTCTCTATAGAAAAAATTTAATATGCGTTTTTATTATAAAGAAAATTATGTAAATGTATAATGAAGAAAGAATGTTTATTTTTAAAAAGAGACATTACAAAAATATAGTACCAGAATTTTAAATAAGGAAAAAAGTAATAGAATAATAAGAAAGTGCTATTATGTGTTTTTATGGAACCGCAGAAAAAACTTTATCTAAGAAGAATTAAAAAGTATTATCACGTATTCAATGGAAGAAATGCCTGATTAGTAAAATATAAAATTAAATTACTTAATGAAAATGGATCCATGGAAACAGAAAATTTTTATTAAATATTTAAATAAAAGTACCCAGAAGGTGCATCATAAAAGTCGCGCGGGAAAAAATACTAGCAGACAATATTAGAAGAGAATATGGAGACGTTTTTTTTTCTTTACAGGATAAATTGATATCATGAATTAATAATTGTATTCAATATTATGAAAACCAAGGATTGTCATCTATGAATATTTATTAAACAGAGTAATAATTGTTTTTGCCTTAAAATAAAACATTAAGTGACTGAAGAAGAAATAAAATAATATTTTTTTTTAGCTTTAATATGAACGATTTTCAAGAAAAGTTTGACAAAGAAGTACAGTAAATATAATTTAAATATTTTTTACTAATTTATTTTTAAATATAAAATGCTATGTGAGATTAGGGAAAACATATAAACATAAATTTAGTAATATTAAATTCTAAATATAGTAACTTGATAGAATTATAAAAATATTGTTTTAAAAATAAAGTATGTATGGGAGTTTTATATCTACAAGAATCAATGGGATGGTGAAGCCTACGGAACACGATCGAGAAGATAAAGATCGTTTTGGTAATTTTGATATTTATTTATAATGCATAATGTATTTTTTTTTAGATCATCTATTAATTAAGAATGATGTGTGAAAGTTTAAATTATAAGTATACATTTTATACAACATTTTAAAACATATTATGAGATAGGAGTAATTTTGAATATGCATGCAATAAGTTATTTAAAGCATATTAATAATATAATTCGACAGAATAATTGTGTGATTCTTTTGAACTTTCATGTTGTAAAGTATTCAGATATTTTAAAATAGTTTGTATATGATAAAAATATATGAGGAAAGTAGTAAAAAGATTTTCTTATAGAACAGCGGAATAGTTTTGAAATAAATGAATTTTATTATTGTTAGAAATGCAGATAGGTATTTGTCGATGTACCGTATAGAAAAAGCTTGAGAAATAAGATCGGATAGTGACTTGGTAGTACTAGTGGAGAGGAAACCAAGATGATGTTTTTGTTAAGAAATAGGAAAAAGAAAGTATTTGGATCAGATTTAGTTTGTGTGATTTCAGTATAGTTAACTAAGTCCTATGATTGAACACATATCGTTTGGACAGTGTTTTTTTGCGTATCTTTAAACTTTTTGATGTTATAATAAAGCTGAAGAAATAGCTTTAGCATCACTCCTATAATAGAGGTTGGTAGACAGATAAAGGTCACTCCTCTATAGTGTCTTTTAAATTCACTGTGCCATTATTGTCAAGGTTTATGACGGATAATATTCTAGTTATATTTTGATCCTATGCATCTATCTTCGCTATCCTTATTTCGTGAATCTGCATCGTCAGAGAGATATTTTCAAAGAAATAATGAATAAAATAGAACTGCAGATATGTTATCGTTTATGTAAGAATAGTTTATTTGCTGGAATGTATAGAATTGTATAATTTTAAAAGTGAAAGTACAAAATATCATAAAGAGAGAAAGAATCATATAATACAGTTTAAAATTAATTCGGAAATGAATATAAGATTTAAAAAAAAAAAGAAATCTAAACAAAGTTTTTTTTAAAAGTGATAATAAAATTTAAATGTTTTTTAAATAATATTTAGAAAATAAATATTGCATATTTATTAAGAAAATAATTCAATAATGTGTAATAAACATATACTTGTGCATGGTATATTAATAGTTGTAATTATATCATCCGAAGTAAGGCTTAAATGAGAATATTAGGGTTAATAAACATCGGATAATGAACAATCAAACCTAATACCGAATGTAGAAGAATGTTTGAATTAGTAGGATTCCATACAACCAATATAAAACTAGAATTTTATTGTTTTTGTAGAATGTTTAATACGAATGTAATTTTGTAAAATTAAAAATATAATTTTAATAATAGTAGGGATACAAAGTGTTAATGATAATCCGATAAGAAATACATTTTGTAACAAGCTAACTATAATAAGAAATCCAATAATAATAATACTGTATTTTCTTAAGCATGTAAAAGATAAGAGTTAACTAGGAAAATAAATAGAAGTTTGATTTTCATTTTTTTTATAAACTAGGAAACTAAATTGTGATAGGAGAGTAAGGATATCCAATGTATATAATGTAAAATATTGTTATTTATCTATGTTATTAATAAACTTTGTTGTAAATTTATTTTAAAGTTTTGTGTCTTCGTTGTTATTTCTCCACATGGATGCATGATATCACGATACACTTAGAATTGAAACAGACATATAGTTTTTTGCACAAAAAGGTAAACATAAAAATGTTATAATAATTTTGAGAATTTATTGGTATGTTAAAATTAAAAGATCATAATTTTATATTATTTATTGGTCATAAGTCGGTTGCCACAATATTACATTAAATTATATGCTAATGTTGCCACACGTATTCTGTTGTCAGATTATTAAAATACTACCACGTACGTATTTATTTATTTCATTTAGGAAGAAATAAGATTATATTATACTATTGTTGTTATTATTATTATTATTTATTATTGTTAGTTACTGCGTAGTGAATTATGACATAAAATTCCCTTTTCATAGTTTACTACCGTAATTTTAAATCAGTTAGAATACAATTTATGAACCTGAGATTTGATTTGATTTTATTTTATTTTATTTATTTTATTTTATTTTAATTAATTGAGCTAGATTATTATTATAAAGAATATTAAGATATGATTATTATTTTAATCATAGTGAAGAGAGCTTAGAAAGTCGTAAGAATACTATGAGTTAGTTATTTGGTATAGTAAAAAGGGAGTATAGTGTTCTTATGCCATTGAGATAATATCGTGTGGATAATATCTCAATGTAGTCTATCTCGTTCCCCGTATCGTCACTCCATGTCTCATGAAAATAGTAAATATTTGTTAATTCATTTTAAAAATATAACCGTATTTGTATTTTAAAAATTAGAGCTAGTAATCATTTTAATTAATGCTGGATATTTAATTTATTTATTTGGTAACTGAGCTAGAACCCGGAATTTTAAACAGTATATATATAATTTTGGAGAGGACGAGCGGTGGGGGAGGTTAGAATATATATATATATATTGTGCCCTTTTCTATAGGTCAGAATTAGTTCATCATAGAAATTTACTAAAAAAATTTAAATTTAGGATATGTTCTCTTTGTGTAATAAGTATATTATATTGATAATATTTTAAAAGTACAATTTAAAGCTAAGTAAAAATATGCAATGCCTAAAATTATGATATATAACATTAAAACAGTTAAATAAAGCTAAAAATATTAATTACATATGGTTGCAAAAGCTGGCCATAATAAAAAAATGCAGCAATAAATGTTTAAAATATGTTATAAAAGTTGAAATTTAATAGTTAAAACCTGTAATTAAATAAATGCTATATTTTAAAGTATAAATTATATTTAATAAGTATATTTAATATTATGTTTTAAAAATAAGCTTTGTGGTATGAAAAGTTATATTTAATTCTATATTTTCAAAATTATTATTCCAAATTTTATATTATTGTATTATTTATTTAATATAATAATTGTTGCAATTAACATTTAATATTTTTCAGGCAGAAATTTGAAACAATCTGTCTCAGTTGTAAGTCATGTGACCTGTATAATACAGTCATGCACACATGCTTGCTAGTATTTGTGTTAACAAAGTTCAAAATATTTTACAAATTGCATTATAGAAATGGATATATTGATTTATCTATCACAAAGGGAAAATATTTAAGTTAGCTATCGTTAAATGTTTTAAATAGTTTTATAACACAAATACACTTAATAAAAATTAAATATTCTGTTTTAAAATAAAATAAATAAATTAAATATAAAAGGGTGGAATAAATTGATAAAATATTGTTTTTAAAAGTTATTTTAAAATGTTTAAGTAATTTTAATAAATTACAGAAAATGATTTAAGATTAATATTTTCAGTAATATTTTAGAATAATAGTGAGTCATATTTTTTTTTTAAAATTTAATTGTATATACTATAGTAATATGCAAATTAAGTATCAGATGAAAAGCAAAATCCACCAATAAGTTGATTTATTTTGTAGGGTATAAATACTGCTGCATGATTAATTCTAGGTTGGTGTCAGTGCTAGTAATTTCGAAAATTTATACTTCTTAAAAAAATTTTTTTTAGTCAATTTTAGGCTCTCATATAATTTATTTGAAAACTGATAGGATATTAATTTTTAAGTATTTGCAAAGAGAGCATAATATAAATAAATTATAATAAGTTTTATTAAAAGGATGCAGTGCTAATTTAAAGTTCCCTTTACCAGAATTTTCATCAAAACTTAATACGACTTCACAGTAAAAATATGGAAATGCCAACAAATAATATGTGCTTAATTAAAAGAATTTTAAACGTAAAATTTCTAATTGTTAATGTAATATTAGTGATATTAATAAAGATAACTATTTTAATAAATAATTATATTGGACATTATACAGAAAGCTTAACGGGAAAGATACTTGTAAATTAAAAATATCAATGCATTATTTTTTCAGTAGCAAGATAGTCGTATTCAAAACATAAATAATATGACAAACTTATAATAAATTTTATAGAAAAATAAAGCCATGGAAGTAATAAATGTTTTATTCTTTTGAAGGAAAATGTGAATATTTTAAGAAAAAAACTATCATAAATAATATCTAAATGAATATTTTAAAGCATATGTAATAAAAACTGAATTATATAAGATTATACACGTTTTTGCAAGAATTTATTAAAAAAAGATAATTTGAAGAATAAATGAAAATAGCTATAATTGGATAATAAATAATAAATTATCCTGATGAAGAAACCTATAGAAGACTAAATTATAAATAAATTATTGAATTTATGGAAATATTTTAAAAATTGCGAAAAAGTCATATCCGGATTGTCCAAAGTCAAGCTGCCATAATTAATGCATTACTGAGCCGATACAGGATCCTATGGAAATGAAGCTTCAAAATATTATTTTTCAACATTATAGTTCAATTATCATCTTAATAATCACTGTTCAGAATAATATAAACAATGAACTATTATTTTACAAACTTTTTCAAAGTAGATCAGTGATTATTTTCATCAGTAAATTTAGATTTTAGACATCATAAATTATTATTTTTTTTATCATACATTTTTTCAAACTTCATCGTCATGCAGGAAGGAGTTTAGAGCGCATGTGCCAAGTTCGGGGAAGTTTTGTGATCAAGCACTTGAACAAAAGAACTTACTTAGCAACGGTCAGGGATTTTAATTGCTCTTTAGGAGAAATTTAAAAAAAAAAGAAAACTCTCCAAACATTTTGAATTTTATAAAGAACATTCGTCAATATCGAAGATACATAATTATGTCTCGATTTATTTTATTAACTTTAGTTTTTAAGTGTAATATTATTTTATTAGTAGAATAGGTACATGAATATTAATTTAGTACTAATTAGATGAAATACACAGGCTTATATATACCTGTGTCTATATATGTAATAGACAGGGTATGAGCACAGACTTTCACATGACCCACCACTTTTCACCGACATATGTGTGTTCAGGTATATCAGTGTTATGAGATAGTGTGAAGAGTGGTGGGTCATGTGAAAATCTGTGCTCATACCCTGTCTACTAATGATATTATAATTTTATAATAAATAGTTTGATAATTTAAATAAGTTAATATTTCTAAGTGTGGAAGTATGGATGTATATTATATTATGCAATGTTTATTTAATTGATGGACACGAAGATGTCATAAGTGATTAACAAGTTGATATCACTTAAGCAATAGTTGTGGATATTGATATTTTATGATATATTATTTTTTTCTTTTGCAGATTGTCAATGAATTATATAATATTGAAGTATGAATGTTAGGTTGTATGTGAATGCATTTATACAACACATTTAAATTATAAGATTAGAATTTATTTATTCAAGGAATATGCATACTTTAATTTCATATTATTAATAATGCATTATAATGATGAATAATTATAAGATTCTTTTACAAAGAACTTTAATATTTTTGGATATTTAAAGTATAAATAATGATTATTTTGTATGTTGTTCAAAAATATTGGATAGGAAAGTAAAATAAACTTTTCTTGTACATTAGTGAAATCGTTCTAATTATGATTGAGTTTTGTTTATTATTTTGAACATGTGAGTTAGTCTTATTGGTCAGTGTAGATTTGATAAATATATAGGGAAATTCTGATAAGATAGTGACTTGGTAGTAAGCTTGAGAACATGAAACCAATGAGATGTTATTAATGTAGGATTGATTAGAGAATAGGAATAACATTTTGTAATCTTATTAAGTATATGAGTACAGTTAACAAAGTCCTGTAGCTGGTATATTTTATTTGTGGGCAATGTCTATTTTATTTGAGTACTGATGTTTCAGTAAAGCTGAAGTAATAACTTTGACATCATTGTTGGTCATAGAGGACATTAGAGAAATGGGTCATGCCTTTATTTTATAAATACACTGTGCCATGGTATTTTATCTAAATATAAAAAAAAAAGAAAAAAGGAGGAAAGAACTTTCTTCTTTTTTTTTTTTTTCTTTTTTTCTTTTAATTCATCCTAAAAAAAAAAAAAAATTAATAAAAAATTTTTAAAAAAAAACAAAACACAACACTTATTTATATTATTTTTCTTTTAATCCTTTTTTTTCCAATTTTTTTCCTATTCTTTCCACATATAATTCTAAAATATATTAAAACACAAAATTTATAAAAAAACAAAAAAAATAAAAAAAAAAATAAAAAATAAAAATAAAAAAAAAAATTAAAAAATAAAAAATAATTAAATATAAAAATTAAGGAAATTTTACACCTTAATATCAATTTAAGTTTTATAATTTATTACTTATGTGATATGATTATTTTTTATTTAATTGTTTTTTGTTATTTTTTTTTTTTTATTTCTTTTATTTTTTTTTATTTTTTATTTTTTTTATTTTTTTTTTTTTTTAATTTTTTATTTTGTTTTTTTTAGTTTGGTGGGGATAAAAATAAATTTGGAAAAAATATTTTGATTTTGATTTTGTATGGTTTTTTTTTTTTTTTATCTAATATGTACTATTGAGTAAGACTCTTGTTTTCTTCCCTATGCCTACACTTCTATTCACTATCACAATTTTCCAAAGTAATTACATTGAACAGTATTATTGTATTTTTAAAAAGAAATAATAAATAATTTAGAATTTAAGAATTGTTATTGAATGAATAGGATAAGTTCATTTACTTATAAGGAGGATTAGATTTGGTTGTCATTGATTTATGACTGTTTTATTATTGCAGAACTTTAATAATGCAGTTATATTTTTTATTAACCAGTATACCCAAATTTCCTTTTACCAGGCAAGCATGTCCAATATATAGTCCACTTCCTATTGCCAGTTTGAGCAGTTGACTGTTCACTGGCTCCATAAGGATGGGGTTAATTACCTTGTCAAGTTGTGAGTTTGTGAAAAAAAAGATTGCCAAAATGTAAGTGATCACTAGTTTTCTTATTTTATCATCTTTTCCAAAAATTTTAAATCAGTTCTCATTCAAAAATAATTGAAATTATCAATCGTTTCGTTTCATGCAAATGGCTACTATTAAAACAAAGCAAAATCCAGTATTAGTAATTCTTAGAATCATTAGTGTAAGGTTCAAATTTAGAAAAAAAATTTAAAATGAAATTAAATAATCTAAAATAACAATATAGTCTCTAGAAATCATATCTTAATGATTGAAAAAATCGAGAAATGATTTGGAAAATTAAACCTCATTGAAAAAGTTTGGAAAAAAATGCTTAACAAAGATAGTCTTAAGAATTTCAACTTAATTTCAGATATTAATAGAGTGTTTTAAAGCTGTAAACCAGTCAGGAAAAATAGAAAATAGTCCAAGAGACATATTAGACATATAGATTAATTGTTAAATCATTGGAAAAAGAAATCCCAATGCTAAATAGGTCATAGGAAAAAAGTTACAATATCATGGTGTCGAACCAGAAATGGCAAATGCGACAAAACAGTGCGGGAAAAAAAATTATATTAAATATAAATTCAATCTCAGTTTTAAAATCAAACATTATAGATTATGATGTCAGCTATTTCCCTGCACACAAATTAAGTTTTTCTGACAATTAGAACCAAAGTTATTGGGACACTTTAACACAGAATTACAATGAAGTGATTCCTGAGCTAAAAAACGATAATTGAAAAATAAAAATAAGCACAAATGATGTTATAGATGTAAATAAAAACATTGAAACTGCAAATTATTCAACCTCTTTTAATATAAAAATTATTAGGAATAATTCAAAGATTAAGTACAAACTTTTACATTACACAACTGAAACCCAACTACTAATCAAAACCCAGATTGTAAATTAGATAGCAGAATTCAAATAGTTTCAATAAACAACAGTTACAGTTGAAGTCTTGCCACATTCAAGCCCATAGTATGATTAACCAATTATCAAAACACGTTTTGCCATCAACCTCTGCTGTACATCCAAACAGTAAGTAAGAATTCCATAATGCTGATTACACTTTTTATTCAAATAACCAAGTACAAATATATTGGGTAGATTATAAACCCTGGAGAACTTTACAGTCTGATGAGCTAAACAAGTATATAGAACATTTCACAAATATAAGGTGTTGACAACAATGTGAAACAGACTTGCAACTCCACCATCTTTTGAGTGTGAAATGATATGGACAGATGGTGTGTTCATCATTTTCAGGTGAGACTAGCAATGATTTTAGACTACAAAGAATCAATGTATTTAACATCATGTATTTCTGTAAATGAATTGTATTCTACTTCATTTATTTTGTGATTGATCACCTATGTAATGCAGTGTTTCTTGGTCTAGATAGGCAGAAAAACAATGTGGTTCTGGCCCATTTGGACTGGCCTGAATAAGCATGGTTGACATAGGGGGCATGAGTCTTCACTTGGCTCTTCTTCTTCAGGGGAGGGTGGTGGTCATGAGAGGCTTGGTTTATCTGTGGAAATTTGCAGTAATCATTGGCACAGCTAGGAAAGATACATCCGAGCTTACCGGCAGGTTGAGAGTTGCCATTCCTGCATGAAATTTGCCTTGATGCATTGCCATATCCTCCTTGATAAATTGCTTGTGTTCAATGTTGACTTGTGTTCCATGAATCAACATATGCTACATCATGTATTTTTGTAAATCAAGGTATTTCATTCCATATATTTTGTGATTAAACATCTATGTATTGTGGTGTATTATCCTTTGTCTAGGTCACAGGTAGACTGAATGTAGTCCTGGAACATCTGAACTGACTAGTATTAGCATTGTTGAATTGGGGGTCATGCTTCTCCACTTGTCTTTTCTTCCTCAGGGGGATGTCAGTCATGGGGGCTTGGCTGATGTGGGGGAGCAAGTGGTAATCATTGTCACCTCCAGTATAAAGAATTTCCAGGTCTACCAGAGAGTTGACAGTCCATTCCCACTGGGCTTGACCTTTATTTGCTGCAGTTCTCCCTTGTTGGATTTTTTTGACTACAGTGCTGACTTGTGATTCTTTCAGTTTTTCATGTTTTTTTGTTACAGGACTTTTTTTGGACAGGTGACCTTGATTGGACCCTGACCATTTGAACTGTCCAATTGGTAATCATTTGTTTTTTTGTGTGTTTTTTGTCTGAATTCTTGGTCTCAAGAGTAGAGGTGACAGCCATGAAGAGTTTGTTGACCAGCGGAATCGGTCGGTGATCATTGCCACACCCAGGTTTAGGGATGATCTTCCAGTATTCTTGGCACCCTCTTTCATTTGGTTGGTATTCTGGATATGCTGAACCATCATCACACCCAGATAAATTGCAGCCACTTATGGTGAAGGGACAAAGTGGTTTAACTTTGTCCAAGGAGTAGATGTAGGGTCTCGCTAAGCTCAGTTCTGGCTGACAGATCATGAAGGGGGTCTGGGGGGACACTTGTGGACTAGCAAGCCAGGTCAAGAATTGACTGTCCTGCATAGTCTTTTCCTCAAATGGACAAAGTATCCCCTTGATTGACTGCCTGTTGATCTGTGATAATTCATGTCCCTTCTTTTTTTGGTTTTTATTCTCTTGATGTTTGTATTCAATATGCATTTTTTTAGATACCTGTAATAACTAATAAACTGTATAAGGCAGTTGTATTTCTTTGAGATACCACACAGTTGTATAATATCAATGTATCATTGTAGCCTCCATGGCCACTGCTGCAGGTGACAGAATGTGGTCCCTGCACAGGTGGATCATAATTTAGTGACTTTAGTAAAGTTGCTTTGGAACAACAACATATCCAATATACTAAACTACTTGGAAACCATTGTCCTAACAAAATTTCAAACCTTTCTGTACTATAGCCATTTTTCTGTTTATCTAGCATTATCTGTTATTTACCTTAATTGCAAATCTTATGATGATCTCATGTTTTAATTTAACTTTTATTACTTATTAAACTTTTTTGGAATAATTAATAACAATTATTCACTTTCCTCTCATGAATTTTCTTCAATTCGGATCTATATATTTTGGGACAAATTATTGGGAACTAGGTTGCAACAAATTCAAGCCTATAAGTTGGAGAGGTGTCTCAGTAGTTATAACTGGTCATCAATTTAGTGCATTCTTAACATCCTAAAGTATAATTTTACTTCTTACTATTTTCATTGGTATTCAAGCATAGGTTAAACCATACAGGTGTAGATTAATTAGTACATATATGGATGCCATTTTTAAAAAAAAATTCTGAATCATAGATCAACTAAAATCTCATCTTGTAAGCTTGTGTCTCTGAAGGTAAGACAATTAATTATTTTTTAATTATAACAGATTGAAATCGAAATAAATAAATAAATTTTAATCATTTATGTTTGTTAAGAAATTTACACATATTAATAAATATATTATATATAAACTTAATATATTACAAAAATATAAAATATGGTTATTATATCAATCGAGGGAACATATTCTTATAAACAAAATATCATTAAATGAGATTAATAGCCAATAAAGTGTGAATCTAATGGTCTGCCTGTCTTAATAACATGAAACTATAACTATCCTATCTATTCATAGAATTATTAATTGTTCAACATGAATTAAACACTATTTTTAAACTTCAAAACATATATATTTAATAAGGCTTTATAATACTAGAGATATAAACATAAAAATTTTACCACAGATTTTGTCAAATCTTCAGTTACTAAAGTATGATCCTATTGCCTAATTCTTATTTTTAAAAAAGTTTTGCCTAATTCTTATTTTTAAAAAAGTTTTTCGTTAAAAGAAATTTCTTTTAACTTTAATTATAACTATATACTTTAATTCTTCTCCTTTACTTTCTGTGCATTTCTTCATATATTCATATATATATATATAGCTTATAATAATTTCTTTTATATACACTTTAATGCAAAATTTTTTAAAATAAAACTTCTTTATTTTCCTGACAGTTTTAACTGTCCAGCAGTCTTCATCAGAAATGCTCTGATGAAGACTGCTGAACAGTCGAAACTGTCAGGAAAAGAAGTTTTATTAAAAAAATTTTTTACATTAAAGTGTATATGAGAAGAGTTATTATAAGCAATATATATGAACTTTAATTACATTTTTCATATAAAAGATAAGTTTCCCAGATGATATATGAACTTTAATTACATTTTTCATATAAAAGATAAGTTTCCCAGATATAAGTTTCACTATCTTTTTGATGGAAGGAAAAGAAAGCCTCCTTAAAAATTACAGTACTTATTCTAACTGCAGGTGATTGAGACACATTGGTCAATAGTTCTAAGAGTTGGCTTATTAGTTCAAATTTATAGGCATCACATTTCTCCAGTAGAAATCTTACAGTATTAAAAAGTTTCCATGGCTAAAGAATTAGACAAGTATGTTTTAGAATATTACCTATCCATGTGTTTATTTTTTATAACACATCAATCTTCACAAATTGTCTTGAACTAGAGTATAATTCTGAATAGACAATTGATTAATTTCACTCACAGACAATATAAGCTTCTTAAATTCATGTCAAATATATCAAACCATCTTCTAGGCACTTGAGGTTTATCTTGGGTGATGAAAAATCATTATCATTAATCCCAAGTCACTACAAAATTTAAATATAATATTATATACAAATAAATATGAGCATTCATAGGGGGAGAAATCACAGAACTATAAATAAGTAACTATAAGTTCTCTATCATTACACAAAAGTAACAATCACTAATCATTATGAATAATCAACAATAAAAATAAATCAACAGTCTATCTTGTGACTAGATTTGAAATGGATCTATTATAGGTCAGGCTAATTATTTAACCCTTGCCAGTTTGGAATAGATTATTTAAACATTAATTCTAATGCACAAATTTAAGTGCTACTCCAACAGCATAAATAACAATAAAAAACAATAATGCAGAGATACTAAAATATGCTGATCATCATCAATAGTCTGATCACTTTGTACATTTCATGTACTGGCCAACTATAAACTTAATTTCTATAAATATTAAACAAAATAAAATGTAGTGCATGGTTTTTAAAAGATATCTCCTTTGTGCCAATCCAGGATCATCATCAGCTGGATATCCATAGACACTAAATATAAATCCCTTCTCTATAACAGACCATTATGCATGAATCTAACTCAAACAAAAACTCTATAACTGTTATTGTGAACAAAAGATATACAATATTTAATAATTTATAACAATTTAGGATTAAATAAATTCACTTTAACAATGGAATAAATAATTAATAAAAATGAAATTAAGGACTTCAGAATAGAGCTATATATATATAATTAAGCCTTCTAATTCCCTATTACATTGTAATTTGTGGTATGTTTTAATAGGCTTACATGAATAACACTTATATACAAGTGCACAAATGTGTGATATAATAATTTATGAACATATTTCAATTCATATAATAACAAAAATATATGATTAATTTTAACATCTAGGGGTCTACCTGACATGCGTCTATATAAGCATACAAACATTCCATTATATATGAGAATTATCATATAATAATAATAAGAATAATAAAATAAGATATCACACTTTAATGATACATAATAATAACTGTTTATATATATATGTGTATACTCATGGAACTGTGTTCACACACTGACATTTATATCATATGATCTTTTAATCTGTCAAAATAATAGACTTATTACAAATATAGTTTTTACACAAATACACATGTATGATGTGTGTATGCATAAAACAATAGAATTAAAAACAATAGAAGGGATCAAAGTCATTAATTCATTCATGAACTAGTGGTAAAATATTAAAAAAGGTTTTCTTTTACTTTTTTCAAAAAAATATTAATTCTTTGCCAGACCTTCATAAAAGTTTTTTTCTTTTTTTTTTAAAAAAAGTAATATCTTTAATAAATCTATTATTTTGAAATTAAAAGATCATACAACATAAACATCAGTGTGCTCACATCATTTCATGGGTACACACATATATATGTGGAAACAGTTATTACTTGTACATTCTTAAAATGTGATAACTTATTCTTGTATTATTAGTATTTGACAATTTCCATATGTTAAGTCTATCTGTGTGCTTATATAAGTGTGTATCAGTTAAACACCTGTATGTTAAAGTTAATCGTATATTTTACTATTATATGACAATAAAAATATATTCATAAATTATTATACTGCATATCTGTGAGCTTATATATGTGTGATTTATGTAAATCTATTGAAACATATTTGTAAATTACAATGTAATAGGGGATTTTTTTTAATTCATCAAAAAACAGATGGATTAATTCATATATATGGCCATATTCTATAGATGTTAATTTCATTTTTCTTATTATTATAAATTGAGATTTTTTTTCTAAAATTATTGCAGTCAAATTATTTAATCCTAAAATATTATAAATTATTAAATGTTGTATTATAACTCTGTTTACAATAACAATTATAGAGCTTTTGTTCCTGAGCTAGATTTGTGCATAGTGGTCTGGTATATATAAGGGAGTTATATTTATGGACAGCCAGTTGATTAAAATTCTGAATAGGCACAAAGGAGATATTTTTTAAAATCCATGCACTACATTTTACTTATTTTAATATCTATTAGAAATTAAGTTTACAGTTGTCTAGTACATTAAAGATACTATATGGCCAGAACATTGATGATGATTAGCATGTTTTAGTATCCCAGCATTATTGTTTTTATTGTTATATATTCTGATGGATTAGCACTAAAGTTTGGTATCCAAATTAATGTTTAAATACTCTACCCTAAGCCGAAAAGGGCTAAATAACTAACCTAGTCTATAGTAGACCCATTTCATATTCAGTCACAAAATGCACTGTTGATATATTTTTATTGTTGATCATTCATGTTGTTGAATGCATGTTACATTTATGTAATGCTGGCAAGCTTATAGTTACTTATCTATAGTTCTGTGATCTCTCATGCTTATATGCATATTTATATTTATTTGTATTTAATGTTATATTTAAATTTTATAGTGACTTAGGGTTGATGATGATAATTTTCCATCATCCCAGGTTAACTCCACATTCTCTGTACCACTAACATAACATGGTTCACCGAGATCATGTACTGGTGGCCATTACAACAAAATTGGCCCTCAACTTAATCTCTAATATCCACATCTGAGAAAGAAATAAGTATGCATTTTATGCAGAATGAATTTTAAAGTATTACTATGAAATATGTGACAAGCATATTGATTATAAATTATAAAACGGTAGTTTTAATGCATATTTAAAATGTCATGTTTAGAGTCGAATAGAAAATTTATAATTTTGGATTAGGGTGTTTGATTGTTGGAGTTTGTTTAGCTTAACTTCCAGTTTTGATGATAGATGGATGTTTTTGTTATTGGCTTGAGGATACAATGTTTTTATGCAACTCCAAAGTATAATTTATCAGGCATCGCTCCAATCCAGTGTGCACTTGATAAAGTTATGCCATGATTCCCATCTATGTCTCCAAAAAAAGAATCAAGGCATAGTTATATATATATATATATATATCAGCTTTCAAGTCAGATAGTAACAGAGCTTTACAAAAAGTTTTGCATTTTTTATGTTATATCAAGAGTTGTGGTAGATTATAGTGCTTAAATTGAAATAGCCCTTTTAGTGTAGATGGTGCATTGTGTACTTATAGTTCAGTGACTGATTTTTTTTATTTATCTCAGAATTGTTATCTGTCATATGCCTGTCAAATCTCTAAAAAAATTGTTGAATACATAATTTGATGTATAAAATTTGTTTTTATTATACATGTATATTATTTCTATACTCTATTGTTGTTTTTCAACATATACTCACTGGTCAACAGTCAAATATTTAGCCTATAATCTTATAATTTTTGTCTTATCTAAATTTTACATTATTAATTAATATTGTTGTTTTCTCTATGAAAACTGAACACTTTATAATGCAAAGAGTATCTCTAAACTCAGAGCTCTTTTCACTGGAGTAGTTTAAATGCTGGAAGTACGTGTATAATGTACTGAATTATATTTGGGAAACATCAAGTAAATAAAAAGTTTTTAACAAAAAAAATAATTGTATCGATTTTTTTATATATAAAAAATAATTATATTAATGTATAGTTTTTATACATGTCAGTGCTATTTCTTTATTAAGAAATAAATTTATTTCAGAAATTTACATGAACTATGATACATAATGTTACTTGAAATCAAAGATCCGCAGCTGTACCACTTCATTGCTCTGCCCATACAAGGGACCAGGTCCTGTACAGTCCTGAGCATTTACCTGTGCTTGTACAGCTCAATGTAGTTGACTAGATTCTGTGGGAGCCCATGTCATCAATGGTTGTACAGCTAGACAGATTTATTTAAGAGTATTGGATGATTAAAGATCAGATTTGTTGGACACACCACATCACTATTCCCATTGTGGGAGTGTTCTCATCACCTACAACCACGAATCTGTAAATGTAAAGACCTCATTGACTTCTACAATTATGTCAGATATAGATATGCATTCAGGCCACCATTCATGGTCACCCCAATTAGTGCAGCAAGACATGGCTTCAGCATCCACCTCTATAGTTTGGACAGAATTTTTGTAGAAATATTTGATATATGGTCCAATGCCATCTGCTCCCAGGTATCAGAGAACAGTTTAGCTGGTATCAGAGAACAGTTTAGCTGGGACCAGTAGGTGATCTCTAGTTTATAATCTACACATGAGTTCCCTGAACACTTACCACCAGGTGTCACCCCGTATTCCAACCCAGCAAAAAAAAAGAAGAAAAGAAAAAAGGGGTGGTGGTATAGGTGTTATATCAAAAAAAATATTTAAATATTGTTAAATGTCAAGAACATTTGTGGTTTGAAATAATGTTGGGTAGTCAAGAATGGATGCTGGCTATAGTTTATATAGCCACTGGAGATAATCAAATTATAATGGAATGGAATAGTAATATATATGAATGTCTAGTTAAAGATATACAAAGTTTTAAAGAAAAGGGGAAGAAAATAATGGTTATAGGGGATATAAATGGACATATTGAAGAAATTGATGATGTAGATAATAAAAATGGACAGCTTTTAAAGGAATTTTGTCAGAAAGTGAATTTGAGTATTGGAAATTTATTAAATATTTATGAGGGAATACACATGGTCTAAAAATAATATATTTCATACAATAGATTATATATTCATAGAGAAAGAGGGAATAAATAAAATAAGAAAAATCAAAGTGTTTAATAATGAAGAATAAGTATGCACTAGTGATCATAACTTCACACTGGTGTAAAAAAGTAGAAAAAGTGGCTAATAGGGTTTTAGGTGAAAATATTCAGAAGAATACAAGTAATAAAAAATGAGAATTAGTAAAAGTGCAAAAGAGAGGAAAGAAGCATGTAAAGAATATAAGTGTGCTATTAAGAATAAGGAAAGTAAAAAAGATATTAATGCTAAATGGGAAAAGTATTTTAAAAAAAGAAGTTAGCTAAAATAGATAATTATAGAGAGAAAATGAAATTGAATAGTAAATTGTTGGAGAATATTAATAAAAGTGGAAGAGATGAGAGTAAAAAATTTTGGAATTTCATTAAAAGGAGGAATGTAGGGGAGAGGGAGATAGTATTACTAGATGATGAGGAAATAGAATGTAGCTCTAGAGAAGATTTAGAGATAATCTTAAATAGATATGTAATGAATATAGAAAAGATGTTAGATGTGAATGACAGAGTGATAGAAAACATGAAAGCATATAGTAATGGGAATATTAGGTTTTCAGAAAATGTACTGAATGAGGTAGAGAAGAAATTAAAAAGTGGAAAGGCAAGAGGTTTAGATGGATGGGCAGCAGAGATGGTAATGAATTTAGGATACAGGGCAAAAGTAAAGTTATTATTTTGTTTTAATAAAATGGCACAGAATAGAGTTTTCCCAAGTAATTGAAGTAATACAAGAGTAAGATTATTATTTAAAGGAAAGGGTAAGGATCATAAAAAGTTGAATAATTATAGACCAATAGTGGTAACATCAGTTTTATATAAAGTTTTCTCATATATGGTGGCTAGAAGAGTTGTAAAATGGATGGAAGGGAATAATGTAGTGGGAGAAATGCAAGGAGGTTTTAGATTAGATAGGCATATAGGAGATAGTTTATTTGTAGTTACACAACTTATGGATATGAGTAAGAATTTAGGTAAACAGTTATATATAAGTTTTATAGATATAGAGAAAGCATATGATAGAGTAGATAGAAATAGATTATGGATACGTTTAGCAAATTTGGGCATGGATGAAGCTTTAATACATATTATTAAGAAATTATATGAAAATAATTATTATATATATCAATTAGGGAATATAGAAACAGTTAAAGTTAAAAATGGGGTGGGGCTAAGGCAAGGATGCCCTATGCCACTTATTTTGCTTGTGTTGTATTTGAGTAAAATGGAAAGAACAATAGAAATATTAGGAAGAGGGATAGAGATACCATTAATAGGTAGTAAGGGAGTATATATTTTGTCAGGTCTTTTTTTTGTGGATCATATATTTTTGTGTGCAGAAAGAAGAGAAGATATGGAAGATATTTTGGAAACTGTCCAATATATAATTACTACTGAAGTGCCATCATAATAAACCATCAGATAAACATTATTTACGGCCATTAAAATATATGGATGTGGTGAAACATAAACCATGAATGACATAGCTGATGATAATCAAATATTGTTGCAGCTGAAAACTGAGGAATATAATAGAATCTCTAGTGAATCTATTTCTGGGTTGGAATCTCTAAATGTTTTATAATATAACTTGACAATACTTAAGTTTTCTAAATACTAATAAATCTATATGCTAAATAAATTACAAACAAATATTGTATCTTTAAATAAATGTCTTATTGTTGATTGACTACCAGCTTCTAGTAATGTAAACAAATATACAAACTGTAGGGATAAAATAATCTGCTATGTTAAAACAACATTCTTGTTATTTTTGCCCCAGTTTTACTATGCCAATCTACTATATTCTCAGATATATTATTGCCGATAGTAGCTGTGTATACATTGGTAAAAATTAAAATAATAAAACACAATTTAAATTTAACATTATTTTATTATCTATAGGCAAACCAAATAGGTGTTAGTAGAAAAAATTCAATACATATGGGCACATTTGTTTTTAACATTAACTTATTTCTATCAAAACATTCTGTCCATGCATAATTTTGTTATTAAATTTATACATGATGTTTCCATCTATGTTAGTTGAAGACCACTGATTTATATTACCAGTAAATGTTCCCTATAATTAGTATGCATATTAATGTTTGTGTGTGTGAGCATACATGTGTGCATGTGGGTGCATGCACATGTGTGAGTGTGTTTTTAGAAGTTTATTATTCTTATATCTCCTTTATTTTTATTGCATTTATCTTTATATATTCATATATATTAAAAAAAATTAAAAATTATTTTGCTGCAATTTTCATCAGAGCCCTCTATAAGTTTCATTGCTCTCATTTTAAAATTTTTACTTACACTTGTAAAGAGTGAAGTGAAACTTATAGAGCGGTCTGGTGAAGACCTCAGGGCAGTTGAAACTGTAAGCAAAATAAAGAAGGAAATATAAAAAAAGATTGCATAAAAGTGTATAAGAGGAGGTGATAAAGAATTTTTAAGTGTGTTTTTACTTAAACTTTTGGCAGTAACTAAGTGTGAGGAATTTGGTTGTTTAATAACTATTAACATTTGATGCATACCTTGGTAAACACCATGCTGTCTCAACTCAAGCATAATAAGCTGGACTGTACTTAGTCATAGAATAGAATTATTTATATGTTCAGCCAGGGTTTTGGTAGAATGATACAAATGCTAGGGAATGATGATATGGCTTTGGGGTTTTTGATAAATGCATATATAAACCTTGTGAAAGTAAGTAACAATGATAAATTTCTATTGAAATTGAAATGGCAAACAGTTTATTATTTTCATCTTGCAAAATGAGAGTGTTATAATGAGAGAATTAATTTCTTAATATAGAGTCAATCTGCATTATAAATTGTTCAGCTTTTACAGAAACAATCACAACAACAAATAATAGATTAAATCTTAGACCACAAAATAAAAAGCATAAGATTATAGTCTAAGTATTTGGTTATCGACAAGTGGATGTATAGTAATGCATAATGGGATCAGTATTTAGTTTAGAAATTTGAAGAAAAACTGAAATTTGGTCAGCAGAATAGATTTTTTTTATTTCTTTTTTTTTTTCACAAGGAAAAACAAACATTTCGTTTGTGTAAAGCAGTGGTCTTCAACCACCGGGCCACAGACCGGCACCGGGCCGCAGAAGTTTTCTGAAGGTCCACGCACTAGACTGGGAAGAAAGTTTGTAATAACAAAATAATAAGATTTTAAACTTTTAATTAATATAAACAATTTTTATTTATTTTTTCATCGCAATTTTACTCGATTAAAAAAAAAAAACAGAACAAAAACAAAATCTAATCAATCATACATAAATTAATTTGTTTTTCTATTTATCACAGATGTTTATGGCGGGGGTAGAAAAAAGTTTTTTATTATACAAACTCCAGTTGTCTTTTGATAACCAATCACAGCCACTTGTCAGCATTGTTAAAACAATAAAATGTAACGTGACTTTTTTTGATCTCTTAAATTTTTTCTACTCTCTCTTTTAATATTTCATTTTTAGTGTTTTTTTTGGCTTTAACTTTTAATTTGAAAATCAATTTTTATTACCTTTTTTTTAAAAAATAAAAACCAAAAAATAAGTTCTGTCTCTAACATTTACAAAGTATTTCTCAATATACCCCCACCACCCCAAAATAAAGTAAGATCAAAACTTTTGACTTTTTCAAGTTTCGTTTTCTTTTTTTTTTGTTTAAAAATACGCCCACTTTTTTTTGGCCTATAAGGTGATATTTTTTTGGCTTTATTTGTATATCGCTAAAATACTAAAACTTTTATTTTTAAAACCAATTTGTTACCTTTTTAAAAAAATAAAAGCAAACAAAAAATAACTTTGGTGTCTATCTTTTGTCTCAGTGATGATTAAGTATTTCTTACCCCCCCACCTCCCAAAAAAAATAAGATCAAAACTTTTGACTTTTTCAACATTCAGGTGAATAAAATTTTATTCTTGCAAGGAGAACGATTGTTATTGTACTGTTTTCTGTAGAAGTATGACTGTGCAACTTGAGAAAGAGAATTCAACATGTGAAGGTAAGCAACACCATTACAATACACAATAACTAGTATGCTGTTTTGGTCAGTTATAACAATTATGCTTATCTAAGGCTAAGCAGGTTACATCTTTAAGAAAATTTATCTGTAAACTCCTGCTGGGCTGCAAAATCTTATTCTTGTTTTTGCCGATCCACAGGTGTGAAAAGGTTGAAGACCACTGATATAAATCATTTCAGGATTACTCTATTCAAAAGCTATCCACCAAGAGGAATTTTTTTTATGTTTGTGGAAAATCATAACAAATGGTCTGTACATTTAGTCACTAATTTCCATAGCAATTTGCCTATTTATCACTACATCTCCCAATAGACAAACATCCATCAATATGAATTAAAACACTACCTACATACATCATCCACATGACTCTTAGAGTCTAACACAAATACTTCCAGCATTTAATGGTTTCAATATATAGCATTTTCTCAAAAAAAATATAAATTTGTCTATCCTTTTGTAGAGCCAGAGTTGTTGATGCTTCAAATTTTCTTTATTCCCATACTAATTAATTTTTATATTTTTCCTGGTATTTATTTAGTGATTTTGATACTTTTATTTGAGTTGATTTTAAATTCTCACTCTCTTTTTTTCATTTTAACACTGGAAATAAAATACAGTTTGCTTTTGATAATATACTTTCAGATTCATTTTCAGAGCTATGCTTTACCTGATCATTATTATTACTTCTGTGATTTCAATTGTCTGACTTTGAACCATAAGCTGATTGATTACACTTTCTTTTTTCCTTAGTCTACAATTGTTGTTGAATCTCTTTCTCTGTATTTTCAGTGCATTTATCGGAGCATGGTCCAGAATTTTGGACAATTGCTTATTTGGTTGGTTATGTAGATTAATGTCCATTGCATTTGGAAATCTGTCACTTGCTCAGTGGTTTTCTGGCAATATCATTTTTTCAATTCTAAAAGGCATATTATGATGAATTATTTTTATAACTTGACTCTCAGCCAATCCACATATGTTCAGTATCCTTAGCATAAACACTTGCATCCTAAACAACTGCAAATAGATTTTTCTACTATGTACACGAATTTATCCTCCATTATTTGGTATTGGATCCTTCCAGATATTCATATTTCCAGAAGTTGTTCACCAGTGACTTTCTAGATCATTAAAATATTTTGCATTGGTGAAACAATAAACCTAACTATGCTTGAGCATCAACTTGTGATTGAATGCCGAAGCCGCTATGTTTTTCTTCTGACATTGTATTGAAATGATCTATTCTAGCTATTTAGATACTCTATTGCTGGTTTACCAGCTTGACCTCTGAACAATCCATCTTTTAGAAACTGATTAATTCCAGTACACATTTCTTCACGAACACTGGTCCAAAATTTAACATTCCAAGTGTTTCTTTGCCTATATTAAAATCATCTCTATATAAAATTGTTCATCTCTTTTCATTATGGTTTGCATGGTGCTTTGGTTCTGCCTGTATTCTTTCTATCCAATGTAAGATTGATTTTTTTGAATATCATTAAATTTACTTTGGTTGTTCTTTGAATCCATTTTTTTCATCTAAAGCTTTCAGATCCTTAATCTTTATAATTAATGTATTAATATTTTCTTGCAGCCTCATTATTGATTGATCTTTTTTTTTTTAACTCTGGTAAACTTAATTATTCTCATTTTTCTCCACAATCCTAATTTTTTTTCATTTGAATGAACCTCTTTTCTCCAATCTTATTGAAAGAATATCAAATCTATTTATATTTTCTGTTCTCATTTCCTCAAACATTTCCTTCATAGTCTAATGTATTTCTTTAAATCTTTTTTTACTCTCAAATTGCCTGTGATTAAAAATTTCAACACCTTCTTGTTGCATATCATTTAACATATGCTGCTTTCATTGTCGTCCATTTTTTCTTTCAACTCGTCATATCTTACATCATTTTTTTTGCAAATTATTAAATCTTACATCCATTTATTGTAGCATTTTTCATTAAATGTTTGTTGGTTCTCATTAAACTTTTGATCCACTTATTGTTGACACTTATTCATTTTCTTTTGCAACAGCTATCGTATTGCCATCATGGATATCTGAACTTGATCTTTCTATCAAGTACCTTCTTGCATTTTACATTGATTCATCTGATTTTTCTTTTCTTTGTGCAAATTTGGTTATTACTAATTTATAAGTATCACAATATTGCAAAACTTTAATTAATATCTAAAATTATTCCTACTCTTTATAATTTTTTTATTTCTAATGTAGTTATATTTTTATTAACTAGCATACTCAACATTCCTTTTACCATGCAACCTTATCCAATACACTACACTATTTGGAAACCATCATCTTAACAAACTTCAACCTATTTGCAATATAGCCATTATGTTTGTTTATCTAACTTCTGACATGTATCTTGTATTTAAATTTACTTTTCATTATTTATTACACTTTTTGCTCTTATTGATGACAATTATTCACTTTCCCCTCAGGATTTTTTTCAAATCAGATCTCATGTGTTTGTGCCAAATTATGTAATGGGGACTAAGTTTCAAACAAATCCAAGCCCATATGTCAGGATGATGTACAAATGGTTATTACTAATAATCCATTTAGTGAGTTTTTTCATCAACTCAAAGTATAATTTTATTTCTATATAATTTAATTGATATTTAAGCATGGTTTAAAACATACAGGTGTAGATTAATTAATT
This sequence comes from Epiperipatus broadwayi, assembly GCA_028023455.1. Lineage (NCBI taxonomy): Eukaryota > Metazoa > Onychophora > Udeonychophora > Euonychophora > Peripatidae > Epiperipatus > Epiperipatus broadwayi. Next base: position 2,082,543 of record JAQFVV010000025.1, on the reverse strand, counting down.
AATAAACATATGGATGCCACTTTCCTAAAAGAAAAATATTAAGAATTAACCATAATCCAATTACCATTGCCAGCTAAAAGCTCACTTCTCTGAAGGTAAGATTATTATTGCTTGTAATTACGATTGAAACTTTTAAGATATAGAAAAATTTGAATAATTTTTGCTTGTTAAGAAATCACACACACACTAACAAATAAATTACATACAAACATTATCTACAAATAATATATGAATATAAAATAGAAATATTAAATTTGGTTATATCAATCAAAGACACATATTTGTATAAACAAAATGTCATTAAATAAAATTAATTGCTAAGAAAATGTGAACCTGTTTGCCCGTCTGTCTTAATAATATATAATGATAATTGTTATTAAGTAAGTTCATCAATTGATAATTATTAACCGTTCAACATGAATTAAACGCTATATCCCTAAACAGTATTCAAATATATATTTAGCAAAGCCTTCTAACATTAAAGATAAAAATCTTATTGTGGATTTCTTTGTATCTTTAGGTATTAAAATATAGTCATACTACATCATTCTTATCTTTTTAAAATGTTTCATTAAAATAAGTGTTCCTCAACTTTAATTACACTTCATATATATACATGCAAATATTTTTTTTTAATTTCTCAGGCTGTGAGTTTCATTATGTTTTGATGAAAAGTAAAAAAAGTATTTTTGATATAAAAAAATTACAATGTTGTCAGATACATGTTCTGACAGCAGATAATTCAGACAGTTTGATCAATGGTTGGTAATAGCTTTGGGTTTGGCGTATAATCAAATTTATGGGCATGACATTTCCCAGGCATTAGTCTTTTGGTATTAAAAGGCTCTTCATGGCTAAAGAGTTAAATGGGTATGTTTTAGAATGTTGGCCAGCAGAGTATTTAAATTTTCCAAACCATACATTATGTAGAAAATAGTGGGATCATAACAAATATCTTTCTGATCTTCACAGATTGCCGTTTAATTTGCATTTTTATTGATTTGCACTGCAGTATTATCTTGCATATGTAACTAATCAATTTTGCACTCACAGACAATATAAGCCTCTTAAATTCATGGCAGATATGTTAAATAATCTGCAGGTTGCTTTCCTATTTCTTTCAGCATTTTTCTTTTAGGTAAACAATTAATATATTTAATTTAAGCTTGTTTCCTTTTACAATCTCACACGATGTGTGAACTATGATCTTATTCACTCACTTCTAACTACAATGTTTTTTTAAAAATTTTTTAATTGATTCACTTTGTTTAATTAAGCATATTTTATATGGTAAATATATTCTTTATTTAAAATATGTTAGTATGTTGTTGTTTTTTTTTTAAAAAAATCTTACATTAAAACTGTAATGTATTAACATTCACATTTGGAATTATTTTTATTATCATTATATTTCTTATCATTTTCTATTTACAAAATTTTTGGATGAACAACAACAAAGTACAGATAGATTCCCATTTAACTAATTAAGTTAATTAATACTCATTCCTTACACACACACACACACAAAATTGGGTTTTGCTTATTACAGGAAAAAAAAAAAATGTCAATAAAACTTCAACAATTTTTATTACACATTTCTAACTAACTATTAATTCCATTTATACATGCACATACTTTCTCTACGCAATAATCAAATACTTAGTCTATAATCTTATGATTTTTGTTTTGTGGTCTGAATTTTAAATTACTATTTATAACTGTTGCTTTTCTCTGTGAAAACTGAACATTTTATAATGCAGAATGATTCTATAATCAGAGTTCTATTCACTCTTTATATTATTATAGATCCTTGATAAGGGTTACAAGTAAGTAGTTGAAATGCAGAATATGTACACAATATATTGAAATATAATACTCAATTGTCCAAGCATTTTACTACTTTTACAATGTTTTATTTTACACCCTTTTCTACAGTTTACATTTTCGATTGCTCCAGCAATCTGCTTCAGAACATTATATATCCTAATCTTACTATTATAATCCTTCAATTATACCCTTTTTATAAAAATCTCTTATTAATGTATATACTCTTATATTCAACTTTTTAGTATCATCTTTTTTAATCATCCCAAATATATTATCTTTCAACGTATTATTCATCCTTTCTATATAATCCTTTTTATTAATCATTACCAATGTATTTCCTTTATCCAAATTTATAAAATCTATTTTATCCTTATACTTATCTTTTATTTCCTTGATATCCTTTATTTTAACATCATCCTTATTAATTCCTTTATTTTTCTGTTTCTTCCTTATTTTATAAATCATATTTTTTATTTCATATTAAATTCTTCCATCCAAACTTTATCTTTATTATTAATAACCTTATTACTATCTATATTCTGGTAATAATAAATTTTATAATTCTCTTCTACATACTTTTGTGCCATTTTCTCCTTTATCGTCCTCAATTCTATTACATCATTATTTCCATTATATCTATATGGTGCATACTTAATCCCTTTACTTATAATTTCTTTTTTTGTCAATTCTACACATGTCATATTATAAATTTTACCCTTCTAATTATCCCATTTCTTCTCATCTTTCTTTAATTTTTTTTCTTTTTTTAACGTCCTTATTTTCTTATTATGTCTATTCTCCGTATTTTTATTAATCAATAACTTCCTTAGCTCACATAATTTTTTAAAAATTCTTTCTTATTTGTCGGTTATTTTTCTTGTTAATATTGATTCAAGGCTTAAAATATCTCTATATAACTTTTGTTTTATGCTGTAACTATTATTAATACCACAACTATTGGAATATATATGGGTTCATGTAAATAAAAAGGTTTCAATTAGAAAAAAAAATCAATTGTATTGAATTTTTTATATATAAAAGATTATTATATTGTGTATATATAGTTTTTAAACATGACAGTGCTATTTTTAGTTATGAAGGTAGTTAAAATGATATGCATTCCATATACTAAATGTTTATTATTTAAAATTCAACCAAACTGAAATTGATATTGTGCTTTGATTTTAAAGTGTTATTGCAAAATCTATTATTTTCATAGCAGCTATTGTATATTATATGTATTAATTCATTCTTAAAGCTAGTTAAAATAGAATTGGATAAATAATATAACTTTGTTTTGAAAGATCTGTTGATATTATGATGTAATTATTTTAATGAGGTGGGAATCTCTCAGCCACTATGCCCAGAGAAACCTTTTACCATCTTACCCTTCCCTCTCCATTCCCCACCTAAGTTTTTTCCATATTCTTCTCTATCCTGTTCCATCCCATTTCCACAATATTATCTTTGCCCACCATATGGTCTTTATATCTAAATCTCTCTTATCTTTTTTCAATCTCAACATAAAAAAAACAAACACCCATTTTCTGTTTAATCACTTTGTTTATATTTATTCTCCCACAACTTCATTATTTGTATCCTTTCTGCTTGTACACATTTACATTCAATTAACACATGCCTAATATTTTCCAAATCTTCCTTACATAACTTGACAACTAAATTAACCCACATTTTTCCATTTATGTGTATATTCCTTTGTTGTTAACAATCCTATTTGAGCCTTAAACAGTAACTACTTTCCTTGCTATTATCATGAATTATCTCACACCCAATATTCTGTTTACTTCTATATATATATTTAAACTCTTTTTACTCTCCATATTCATTCTCCATCTTGCCATCTCTCTATTTTTTATTAATGCATCTCTTCTTCTATCCCAATCTTTGCCACTATGACACTTAACAATCCTCCTAATACCATCATCCCACCTTTTGTACAAGTATACTGACATAAAATCTTTATCCAAATCATCTGCATATCATACTATCTTTCTCACCCATCTTGTTGCCAGTCCTTTATTCATAACCCAATTAAATACTATTTTGGCTATTCTATTACTATCCATAAATTGCAATTTTCTGATCATTTTCATTTTGCTTTTTGCATCTCTAACATAAAAACTTGAGCAACCTATTTATTCCTTAATTGTCTCTTTTGTCATCCACGCATCTTTATATAATGCATGTCTTTCTATTTCTCTTTTTCTAAATAATCTAACACCCCTTTACTAACACAATGAATTAATACCATAAGTTAACCCTGCTAATGCAACTCCCACACAATTACTGCTATATTATATTTATTATATGAAAACATTGTTAATTTCTTTATCAATCCCTTTCTTTTCTTTGCTTCATTTTTTAATTTTTTTTTCTATTCTTCCAAGCAATTTCTCTGATTAATTATACTTATTCAACACATTTAACTTTTTATCCCCCAATATAAAATTATTTATCTTCTTTTTCTGCAGCATTTATCATCATTACTTTTGATTTTTCTTCACTAAATTTAATCCCCCATCTCTTTACCTGTCCCTGCACAAATCTTCAACACAACTGTAAGAAGATATTGTTAGAAAATAAAAGACTTGATAATGTTTACACTCCTTTGCCATCTGTTAATGGTATCTATACCCCTCTTTTTAATCTTTCTATTGCTCCATTTATCTCAAATACAATAAAAACAAAATATGTGACAGAGGGCATTCTTATCTTAGTCCCACCCCATTTTTAACTCTGATTCTATATTTCCTAATTGATATGTATCATAATTATTTTCATATAATGTCTTAATAAGATCCACCAAAGCTGTATTTATTTCCAAATTTACTAAACTTACCCATAATCTATTTCTATTTACTCTATCATATATCTTCTCTATATCTATAAAGACCATATATAACTGCCTACCTATTCATATGTATAAGTTGTGTGATTACAGGTAAACTATTTTATATACACTTATCTATTCTAAAACCTCCTTGCATTTCTCTCACTATATTATTTTCTTCCATTCATTTTGCCACCTTTCCAATAACCATATATGCAAAAACTTTATATAACACTGATGTTACTGTTACCAGTCTATAGTTGTTTATCTTTCAATGATCCTTACTCTTAGCTTTCAATAATAGCCACATTCTTATATTATTTCAGCTATCTGGAAATTCTGTCTTATATGCCATTTTATTAAAACATAGTAATAGATTTAATTTTGCTTTATTTCCTAAATTCATAACCATCTCTGCTGCTCATCCATCTAAACCTCTTGCTTTTTCACTTTTCAATTTCTTCCCTTCCTCATTCATTTCATTTTTGTAAATCTAATATGTCCATTACTATATGCTTTCATGTTTGCTATCACTCTGCCTTTACATCCAACATCTTTTTTATATCCATTGCATACTTATTTAAGATTGTCTCTAATTCTTCTCTAGAACTATACACTTTTTTCTCATCTACTAATACTATTTTTTTCTCTCTCTCCTACATATCTTTTTTTAATATATTTTCAAAAATTTTTACTCCCATCTCTTTCACTTTTATTAATATTCTCCAATAATTTAATACTTAATTTCATTCTCCCTTTAGAATTATTTATTTTAGTCAACTTCATTTTTTAAAAAAAAAAAGTTTCCCATTAATATTAATATCTTTTCACTTTTTTGTTTTTAATAGCACATTTATATCCTCTGCATGCTTCTCCCTCTCTTTTACACTTTTACTAATTCTAACTTTTCTGTTATTTTTATTCTTCTGAATATTCTCACCTAAAACCCTATTTGCCACTTTTTCTACTTCACCGCACCAGTTGATATACTTATACCCAAAAGACCCTTACATGATTTCTTCTACTTTTATTTTATATTCTTTTTCTTATTGTTCACTTTACATCCACATCTTTCACTATCCTTTCTACTTTTATTATTATTATCCATCACATTTTTAACCATTTCTATTATAAAGAAATTACGATGACTATTTCATACTCTCTAATTTATTCATTCCTTCTTTCTCTACTAATACTTAATCTATTGTGTAAAATATATTATTTGTAGACCATGTGTATTGCTGCTCATAAATATTTGTTGATGTGATGTGATGCACTGTGACATCTTACATGGAGTCAGGAATCTCTCAGCAACTATGCCCAGAGACACCTGTTAGCCACTTTAACTTTCCTTTCCATTCCCCACCCTAAGTTTTTCCATATCCTGCTCCATCCCATTTCCATAACATAATTTTTAGCAACTCCGTGGCCTTTATATCTAAATCCCTCTTATCTTTTTCCAAACTCTGCATAAAAACCAATAACCCACTTTCTGATATAATTACTTTGTTTATATTTATTCTTCAATAACTTCATTATTTGTATCCTTTCTGCTTTCAAGCATTTACATTAAATTAACAGATGCCTAATATTTTCTATGTCTTCCTTAGACAACATGCAGACTAAATCGTCTACATTTTTCCATTTATGTGTATTTTCGCTTGATGCTAAAGATCCTATTCAGGTCTTAAACAGTAAACTACTTTCTTTGCTATTATCATAAATTAACTTGCATTTCTGTTTACTTCTATATATATTTAAATTCTTTTTACTCTCCATATTAGTTCTCCATTTTTCCAACTCCTTATTCTTTGTTAATGCATCTATTCTTTTATCCCAATACTTAACACTATAACTCTAAACAATTCTCCTAACACAATCATCCTACTTTTTGTATAAATATATTGACATAAATTCTTTATCCAAATCTTCTGCATATCACATCACCTTTCTCACCCATCTTGTTGCCTGCCCTTTATTTATAACTCAATTAAATACTAAAATGCAATCTTCCAAACATTTTTATTCTCATTTTTGCATCTCTCATATAAAAATGTGCCCATCCCATTTCTCCTTGAATTGCCTCCTTTGCCATCCACACACCTGCATCTAATGCATGTCTTCCTATTTTTCTTTGTACTTTTTCTAAGTAATCTAATACCCCTTTACTAACACAATGCATCATTACCATATGACAACCCTGTTACTGCCACTCCCGTCCATACAATTCTAGCTACATCATATTTATTATATGAGAACACTGTTAATTTCTTTATCAAACCATCTTTTCTTTGCTTCATTTATACATTTTTTCTGTTATTCAGCCAAACAATTTCTCCAATTACTTAAGACTATTTCCCAAATAGTTATATCTATTCACCATATTTAACTTTATACATCCCAATAAAAATTCTTTTCCTAGTATTAATCATCATTACTTTTGATTTTTCTTCACTAAAATTTAATCCTCATCTCTTCACCCACCCTTGTGCATGTCCTCAGCATAACTTTCATATCTTCACTCATTTCTGCACACAAAAAGATATCATCTATAAATAAAAGACCGTACAATGTATGTACTCCCTTGCCACCTATTAATGGTATCTCTACCCCTTTTCCTAGTCTTTCTATTGCTCTCTCCATTTCTCTCAAATACAACAAAAACAAAATAAGTGACATAGAGCATTCTTGCCTTAGTCCCATCTTATTTTTAACTTTAACTGATTTTATATTCCCTAATTGATACATATAGTAATTATTTTCATATAATTTTTTAATAATATCCACTAAAGCTCCACCCATTTCCAAATTTACTAAACTTACCCATAATCTATTTCTATTTACTCTATCATATGTCCACTCTATATCCATAAAACCCAGGATATAACTGTTTACCTGCATTCCTACTCATATCCGTAAGTTATGCAACTACACATAAACTATCTCGTATATGCCTATCTGATCAAAAATCTCCTTGCATTTCTTCCATCTATTTTGCAACCTTTTCAGCTACCATATATGAGAAAACTTTATATAACACTGATGTTACCACTATTGGTCTATAATTGTTTAACTTTCTCTAATCTTACTCTTTTCTTTAACTAGTAGCCTTACTCTTGTATTACTCCAATTACCTGGAAAATCTCTCTTCTGTGCCATCTTATTAAAACATGATAATTTTAATTTTGTCTGATGCCCTATATTCATTACCATCTCTGCTATCCATCCAAACCTCTTGTCTTTTCACTTTTAAATTTTTTACCTGCCTCATTCAGTTCACTTTCTATAAACCTAATATTCCCATTACTATATACTTTCATGTTTGCTATCACTCTGTCCTTCACATCTAACATCTTTTCTATATTCATTACATACTTATTTAAGATTATCTCTAATTCTTCTTTATAGCTACACTCTATTTCCTCATCATCTAGTAATACTATTTCTCTCTCCCCTATATTCCTTCTTATCTTAATATTTTAATAATGTTTCAACATTTTTTTAAATGTATTTCCAAAATATTTTACTCCCATATCTTCCACTTTTATTAATATCTTCCAAAAATTTGCTATTCAATTTCATTCTCTCTATATATAATTATCTATTTTAGCCAACTTCTTTTTTTCTAAATACTTTTACCATTTAACATTAATATCTTTTCCATTTTCTTTGTTCTCAATAGCACACTTATATTCTCTGCATGCTTTCCCCCTCCCTTTTACACTTTTACTAATTCTCACTTTCCTATTACTTTTATTCTTCTGAATATTCTCAATTAAAACCCTATTTGCCACTTTTTCTATTTCATCACACCAGTCCTTATACTCATCCCCAACCAACTCTTCCATGGTTTCTTCAACTTTTATTTTATAATCTTCTTACTTATTTTTATTATTTACTCTCCATCCACATCTTTCACTATTATTTCTACTTTTATTTCTATTTTCCATCACATTACTAACCATTTTTATTATAAACAAGTTATGATCACATACTCTCTCTTCATTATCAAACACTTAATTTTCCGTACTTTATTTATTCCCTCTTTCTCTACTAAAACATAATCTAATGTGTAAAATATATTATTCCTAAACCATATGTATTGCCCTTCATAAATATTTTATAAATTTTCAATGCTCAAATTCACTCTCAGGTATCGATTTTCTCGCCACCTCATGTTGATCACAAAAACATTTATTGAAAATCGTCTGCAGGAACAGTTTTAGAAGAGTGTGTGCAATAAATTCTTTAAAAAAAAAAGGCCAAAATATTCAATGAATAACATACAAACTTTAATAGTCTTAATTTTAATAACACAAACAATACTACAAAAAATATTTTTAAAATTATTTTTGCTTTAAAATTTGCATTTACTATTTATAACAATAAGATATTTTTAGCCTGTTTATTTATTGATATGATTATCATTTTTAGAAAATGAGTTTCTTCAATTTCTTTCTATGACAATTCATACCCATATTAAGATTGACACCAAAGAATCAAGGTATCAGGGGTGTCATTATAAGAAGATTCATCTTGTGGTTGAGACCAATGGATCTGGATTTATATGATGCTGGTAAATTATTTAAATGGTTGACAATTACTTATCTGAAGATGAGTCTTGTTGAGGTGATGAATTTTTTGGTTTGGATTTAGCACGTGGATTTAATGAACTAGGTATATTGTTCTTCTGTTCTGTAAAACTGACTGTTTGTAAAACAATTTCATATTCTCCATCATCACGCAATCGTAAAACTTCACTGAACCTGCATAATAAATAATACATGCATATATATATATATATTAAATAAAAACACTTATTAGCCAATAGTTGACTGATATAAAGAATTGAGATTAATCTCCCAGTATTTCTCAACGCTTGCAAAGAAGTTACGAAAAGGTCTTTATATTGCAAATAAGTATCTAAATCTACTTACACATACATACTACCTTTTATTTCATTAATACAAATGTCATCATTCAGCCTGTAACAGGTAAAGATAAAATCAATTTCCGCTTCTGTCTGTCATGACAATGATACATCAAAAAATAAGTCTAAAATATTAATATTTTATTAATAATGGGTACTAATGGAGGTTTAAAGCTTAAATATGATTATCTCTGTCTATATTCCAATCAGGTTATGTTTACCTGTGTAATAGGACTTACTTAAACTTCTATAAATGAAAAATCTTAGTCTATTACATCCCAGTGTTTATATAAAGATCTTAGACCCTAGAAAAAGATAGATTCACTTTTTAGTTATAAAGACTGTTTTCAACACATTGAAGATTCTTGGCGATGATAAGTATTGATTGATTTGTTATAATTTTGATTATAATATGGAAATATCAAAAATAGAAAATGAATAAATAAATAGATGGTTCACTTAGTAGACTAACTGAATTGGCTATCAAATTAAACTGTTGGTTTCTGTGAACTAAATTTATATTTATTTGTGAAACAGTAATCATAAATATATTTACTATAAGAATTCTTTCCAAGTCAAATCAAAATTTCTAGAGCTCATTTTAATAATCTTGCAAACAGCGCCACTTTGTTAAATTTTCTAATGAAATAAAAATATAATTTACTTTTTATCCAATAGTCTCCTAGATATTTTATAAATAGCTGGTAAATAGTTTGTTTGTTGTATGAAACATTTTATTAGCAGTGATGTTGGCACAGATCCGGTTTTACATCTCACAACTTCAGATAACAATGTAGATGTAAAATGTATTAATTTTAATAATCATAAAAAATAATAACTATTATTCTCAGCCTTACAAATTTAAAAGCAAATGTTTATGTAAAACTTTGATATTTGCGTTAATATTAGAAATACACACACTTATATAATTCGGAAAGCAAAACTAAATATAAATCAAATCAAACCCAATCACTAAATGATAAGCTTTGTTGATTCTTCTAACGTTTTCGAAGGTATAACCTTCATTTTCAAGAAGTACAAAATCTCTTCATTTTCCACGAGGTGCAAATATGCAAAATATACTAATCAGGATAAGAACGTTTAAACTTGCCATTTCTTCGATATGACATAAAATGATTCTTTTTTATTTATCGCGTGTTCATCTGATATGATATAACACGCCTCCTTCACCTTCCTACGCAGTTCATGCCGCTCTCTACATAACACACTCGGCCTATCCGGCCTGCACTGATGGCCCACAGCCAAATGTTTGTTTTTGTTGATGTTATAATTAATACAATCTTTGTCGACATGGTTATCTGAAACTGTGAGGTGATTAGATTAAGGTTGAACTAATATTATTGTGAATGTAAAATTTCACTTTATGAAAAATTAATTATTATTCTGCTACCCATATAAAATCATGGAGAGTAGATAAAAGTCAGCTTCATTTTTGCAATGGTAAGAAAAAGAATTTTCACATTTATTTAAACAACTTCTAGAAAGTTTGACAAGTAAAGGATTCTTATAGTACACACAAATGAAAATTATTAGTTCAGAAATATTATTATATATTCTCAGTGGTCATTATTTAATAAGACATCATATGACTAATAAAACATCACTTAACTCTACCATACACATTAACTATTTAGTAACAGTTTTTTTTATTCTTTCTGCTTTTATGTATAAGCTAGAAACCAATATGGCAATATTTGAATAGAATGGCAATGGATAAAAATTTAAGCACTTCCATCTGACATTTATTAATTACTAAATCTTTCACTAGACTGCACAAAAGTAACTACAGTAGAATATGCTAGTTGAAGCCATGATATGTATTGCTGTTGCTTATGTCATGTCTTATTTTGTACCAATTCTGGTGAAAGGTAAAAGGTGCTTAAAGTTATTAAAATATTAATATTTAAAAACTAAGCCAGTTTCCAAGCTATATATCTATGCAAGCAAATAAGGTTGGATTAAAAAAGTTAAGTTTTTCAATTTGAGATGATGGTTTGATATGACAATAATGGGTAAAAATAGTCTGCTGGGGAAAAGATGCATTAGATCCCAAAAAATCAAGTGTACTTTTTGAAAAATTCAAAAACTCATCCTTGATCAATGTCATAAGCTAGAAACTAATCATGGAATACTGGATAGAACAGGATTGAATAAGGATTGATTACAAAGTATCACCAAGCATTTATTGATTACTGTAGCTTACACTAGATGGCATAAAAGTAATAAGATTAAAAGACTTTGCTAATGAATTTTTGATAGTTGTTTGTTTACAAGATTGTTAAAATTAATATTTCCCTAAATCAAATCCTTCTGCTAATGTTTAAATAAACTAATAAAATATCAGTAATATTATCAAGACAACTCTCAGATAATAAATGGACATTTGAATATTGCTTTGACAACAGATTGCTGTTATTCTATTGGTTTGTTTAAGCATTGGCTGTGATGATGTAATTTACATATAATTGTTTTATTGCTTATTATATAAATATGGATGTAATTATTTCTGTAAAGTTTAAAATGGATATAAATATTGAAAATATTTAAAATCATATTGAGATTAAAATTTTTGATGTAAAAACAAATATCTCAATATAAAATGATTATGCAGTTTTTCCCAGCTAAAATTTGACTTTCTTTTACAAGTATAGTATTTATTATTTAAGAAATATGGAGAGTTATATTGTTTCCATAATAGAATGTTATCTACAGTCTATATTATAGAAGAAACATGTAAAGAAAGTGAAAAATTGTTGGTAAATTTAACAATCTAAATTATAAAAATGAGCCAGATATACCAAAGAATGCAATAGTCAAAACTCTCCATACAATAGTGCTACTCAGTGCAAGCCAGAATAATCAATGGATGCCAGAAAGCTTGTGCATAAAATCCCTATCTAATGTCTACTCATCCAATATCCCCAGACTAGTTTCTAGTTTGTGGCTTTCATCAGTGAGGAGCTTTGGATTGGAGAGCACTGCATCTAGATCTTAGGAGCTAATATAACTTTCCAGCACTAGATGGGATTTTATGCACAAACATTCTGGCATTCATTGATTACTCTGGCTTGCACTGAGTGGCACTACTGTATGGAGAGTTTTGCCTGTTTTACAGCTTGAGCAAGCATAAGAAATTATGATCGTGTGATGTTTAGTGGTTTAATGCAATATTCATATTGATATATTAAAAAAGATGAAAAATGAAATATTAAAAAGTACACTTTATGAGTCTTCTATAAACTTGAAGTTAAATTTTTACCAAGATCTTTATAACTTGTCCGCAGAGAATTTGGATTCAAACTAAAGCAGCCAGCTGAATTTAAAAGTAGATTTATCACAGTAGATTACATCCAAGTATCAAATAAATTTACAAAAATACCACAGAATCTGAGCTTGATATTAGACTTTTATATTTGTATATTATGAAAAGTATTTGTTTACAGCATCAGTATATGGTTTCATAATACTGTCAAAGTCTGACGCAGGTTTATCATATTACAGTAGCAGTGATTACATTACGTGTTGATACAAAAAGATTACCATCATAAGATTTTAAAACAGGGTGATTTTTAAACTATAAATATTTTACATCCGTTTTATAATATTTGACTACAAGTATAATATATATACTGAACTTTAGATGTAATTTTATTCACATGTATGTCATCATGAGTTTTGGTTATATAAAATGGAGTATATAGCTGAAGGGAACTTGAAAGTCTGTGTTCGTATTCTCTCTAATAACAAGTATATTGTGAATTCAAATAGAAAGCTAAAGAAATAAAAATAAATGGAGATTATTCAGGATATCTAAATGGTATAACTGATGTGATTATTTCTGTAAAGAATGCTTCAGAACTTCAGGAAATGTTAGAAGAGCTATCAAAACAGCAAATAAGTTGTGGTAAAGATAAATATTTAAAAACAGAATTAATATTCACCGATTTTTAGATAAAAAAGCAATTTAATATCAAAACAGATAAAAACATAATGGATGAAATTATTGTGGATTTAAATGTGGATGGAGAACTTTTAATACGCAACAATTAAAAAGAAATATATTTGTTTTTTTTTAAAAGATTTTTTTTATAAATATGTTTTAATAAATCTTGCATATGGATTTAAGATTTGAATACTTAATGAAAGATCAGTGCCCAGATTTTAATGCCAACTATAAAGTATGGAGAGATGAAGGTTGGGAGTTACGAGAATTGACCAAATAAGAAATATATGATGTTGTGAACATCACATACCATTCACATTACTGAAAGAATCAGGCTAAAAAAAGCTCTTCTCATTATGTTTCCAGGAGGAATGACAATATGTGGACAGTTCAAAATGAAAACTGGACCCTAAGAAATTATAAATAGCAAGTGTCTAATTTATATGGCATGATTTAAAACACGAACAGATTGATAACTCATTATTCAATACAATAGATAGCAGTGGAATAGGCTTGGTTTACTCTCCAAAAATAGAAAATACCAAGAGGAATACCACATGTGAGATGGATAGAAGTTTCCAGAATGATGTGGAATAGAAAAACTATAAATTCAGAAATAGAATTAAATTTGGAGAGTTCTCTGGTAGATCAATATTAGTTGAAAATAATATTGATGATGGTGATTAAAACAACTTAATATCAGGTAGATCAATATTAGTTGAAAATAATATCGATGATGGTGATTGAATAACAATTTAATATCAAGTAAGCTTTTATTCATATTAACTAATTAAAACTTAAAATATGAATTGATATTCTGGAAACAGTTTAGTATTTCTTACCATATAATATAATTATATTTACTTGTTTACATTTTAGTATGGGGTTTTTACTGTCCAATTTTCATAAAGTCTGGCAGGTTTTCAATATTTGTGTGACTAAGTCATGTTTTAATCATGTTTTGACATTAGTGAACAAATGGTGTGTATGAAATTTAAAAACATTATACTTAAATAAAAGTGTAATTTCATAAATATATATGTTTATGTATATACAATATAAGAACAGTAGTTTACTTAATTTTGACTTGAATAACCAATAGACATTAGATGACATAATGCTATAAAATCTTCATCTCTATATCAACCAGTTTCCAGCTTTTGTCTTCGCCTATAAAAATTAGTATTCAAATCTGGAACTGGTGCACATATGTATGTAGAAGTCACATTTTACCTCTTTGTATTATTCAAGCTAATATTACATTAAAAAAAAAAACACTAAGACTTCAAATCCAGAATAATTCACTTGCATAGCTATATAAAGCTGGCATCAAAGCCATTTTTATATATATTTGAAACCTGTGTTGCAACAACTGTAGACCCTTTTTCTTCTTTGTCTTGGATAGTTACAGCAACATCATATGATCACCTGTATTCATGATGAATGAGTATCATATGGTAGAATCTTATAAATTTCCTTTTTTCTTTACATATAACTATGCTCTAGAATAGAATAAAGACAACAACTATGTTTGAAAACATATGAGTAAGTATAGAGAGACCAAGTGATGCTGTTGGTATATACAGTTTACTAATGAAATCAGAAATAAAAAACTTACACTCTAGCCATGGTGGGAGCACCATTCTTTGATGTCATCACAAAACCTGTCAAATATGGATAAAAGTAATCTCCTGAAATAACATCTATTTCTTCTCCACATGGTTCAAAATTGTCATTCAACAGTTGTTCAATAACTTTGCGAGTCTCTGCAAAAGATATTAAAATCAATAAAACATTGCTCATCTACACAATTGTTTCTTTAATATTTCAACCAAAAGAACTGATCTTCATCAGAAAATACAGCCAAATAATATATACAATAAAATAGTAATAATCAAAAAAGGAAGTCATATATAATGTGACATTACTTTTATAAGCTTGTATTTACAAAAATGTAATAAAAATAAAATAAAATAGTAAGAAAAATTGCACTAAACTAATTCTATAAATTGTTAGGTTGTCTAGCTGACTTACTATCGACAAAGCTATCATTAGGATAACAAGTAATTGATCATAATAGGAAAGAGAAATTTGGTAATGGTAACACATGAGTACCATTCACATCCATTGGTATTTCTTGTGTTATTCTGTACTGAGTATATATGTCGTAATGCTGCTAAATAAAACAGACATTACTTTATGAAATTAGTTTGTCAAAAAATATTTTATTCATATGTGCTTATGCTTTATAAATTTGAATTTAAATTGTTCTAACTGAAATCACTTCTGCAATTTATTATAGTTATTTATAAAATATATTGTCACTATCGTAATTCTTTATTTTTATTGCAATTGTATACATACATCATATAAGAATGTGTGTGTGTATATATTATATACACAGTGCGATTATGCTCCAATCTCAGTTAAAACTTAACGTAATTCCTAATAAAAATATTTCTCTCTTTTTCACCAAAACAATTAATCATAATCAATATTAAAAGTCTGTTTATTCAGGGACAGACTTTATTCAATGTAACTTCGTAGCAAACGTAAAGTTGCACAATACAATTTGCTATTAAAACTGTAAATCTTTACATTATTATTTTTTATATAATTTATCAATACTAGGAATATTAAAAATGAAAAATAAAACGTATTAAGCTTTCTCTATAATTGTCTATCAACATTGAGTGCTACATAAGTATCTAGCCATTCTTAACTGGAATTGAAAGAAGTTCTATGTGACCTGAATTGTGCATGTAAATGTTAATTATATATAAATAACTATAATTCACTATGAAGCAATCTCATTAATGAAGAGATTTTAACTTATAGACATTATATAATTTATAGCTAAATGGGCGAATAAAACACGAACAATGTTTTACCTTTTTTCTGTAATTGCCTCCCATATACTAAAAGCACAGCATCTTCAGCATAAAAACTCATCAACGTATCTATATCACCCTGGTCAAAATATTGGCACCATGTGTCACCAAATGCACGAATTCTATCTTCATCAATTTCTGAAAAATATTTTTAATGGATCAAAAATAATTAATATGTATTTAGTTTTATACTTATAACATTATAATACTGTGATTTGGTTATACATTTATGTTTGTTTACATATTATTAGTAATTGTATCTTTATTTACATGAATTTAAAAAGAATGGGAAACATGGAGGTTGTTTAATATATCTATAAAGATATTACATATGGGAAAGAGAAAGATGAATAACTTCATGTATGTGTATGTTTAAAATTTAAAAAATCAGATATATTAATCTTTAACTGAGGTTTAAAGTTTATATCTGTGCCAGAGATAATCTCTAGTTTAGAAAATGCTTAGTAATAATCATTATTGTATTTATCTTAGGTGGATGGTGTCAAAGTTGTGAGTGGAGTGAGTTTGACAGTTGTAAATAAAAATATAACAATTCTCACTAATGTAACATGCATGAATCTCAACAATGTGATTATGGTTGACAACCACTGACTATATCAACTATTACCATGGGATTGTTATGAACGTTTTTGGATAAAACATAGTTTCAGCAAAACCTTTAAATAGTAAGGAACATTTAAATGTGACCTCCATATATTCTGTGACCCAATGTGTTTAAAGAAACCAAAGTTAGCATTAAATTTATTACTGTTAATGAAAGAAATAATTGTGGTATTCTAAAAAGATAGATTACTCCCTTACTTTGTTATATATGAAAAAAAAGAGTAATGGAATAATTGTTAAAATTTGTTTGGACAGGGACTTATATATCCATGATTATAATTATGTATAAAATTTTCTAAGTGGTAACAATCAAACTTGTCAAATATTTTATAAAATAATATGTTAGTTTGACAATTTATTATCACTAATTCAAGTTTAAAATCAGTCTTCTCACAATTTGTAAATATGTATAATTATTGTATATCTATTTTCTAAAGAATTGATTATTAATTACCATTCCATCTAAAGGTGTGCAAATCTTGATAATTCTACCCCATAAGAAATGATGAGTTTGCCATTTGTCTTACAACACTGCCTTGTTTTAACATGTGTGTGATTTTGGCATTGGGATACATTTAAACTATCTTTAATGAAATGCATATTTCGGGTTTTAAAAATAAACACTGGCAATATTAATAATTGCTTTCATTAATCTTTTTGGATTTATAGAAATTGAGAGATTATGGGAATTAATTGAATTATTGTTTAGGATGTTTTTTATTTTTTATGTCATAAATAAAATTTCAAAATCAACTCTTTTAGTTTTCCTCAAAATTATTTTTCATATACTATGTTAGAAAGATAATGTCACATGAAGAAGTTAGTAGATTTTGATACAATTAGCATTGGGTGCTAACAATTTTAAAATTTTTACTTTTATATTAAGGTATACTAATGTGCTTTAAAAATGTGGAGTTCAGTTACATGGGTTACCACAAAAATATAAATTAGGTAGAATCATGAAAGAAGATTATCCACATCAAAGATTATTAGACAAATTAAAATTACATTAGTTCAACAGTTCTTAATAACTGTTATAAGATGTTCACTGATTTTGTTTTATCCAGGAGTTAACTAATCCATATAACTAAGATTAATGACCATGAACATCATTATTGCCAAATTGTAACTGGTTCTCACAATTTATAATACCTTAATCTGAAGTAGATACTATTACCATTATCTGATCCTTAGTGTTTTATTATTTCACACTTGATTTTTCATAAAACTATATGGTTCACAGGCTTGAATGGCATGGTTATAACTCAAACTTATCAACACCAGGAATCTTCAATCTGTTGCCAAGGCAACTTCTTTGAGTAAAAAGTGGATTCCACCTTTCACTTTGGTCTAATATATTAATATGAAAAGATGAATTGATAATATGTCTGTAAATCTCTTGTAAACTATGTTGTCTATATTAACATAGTGACCAAAATAAAAATGGATTTTTCACTTTCTATTCATAAAGGTTACCTTGACAACAGAATGCTCGAGAGTTCATAAGAAGTTTGAGTGCCAGACCTGAAAATGCCAGAATTAGATCCTGGGAAATCCCATTACCAAGTTGGATGGTCTACTAAGTGTGTAGAGCTCTTGGACACTGAAAATAAAGAATAGAAAAAGTAGTCTTGCTTTTGCAATGGTGTAACATCAGTGATCTGTTGAGAATGATGTGAAAATCAGGAAAAATGACCTAACGATAACCAAAGAAATAATTTAATTTTTATCTAAAATACAAACAGTTGAACTTGTCTTACATTGATCACATCCAAATTGATCTGATTCATTAGACAAGATGCATAAAGTTTGGAAAAAATGATGATAAATAATAATGTCCAATCAACAATAAGAAAAATGTCAGCCATCATTACAACAAAGAATATATATATATATATATATCTTCATGTAAAAACTATGCGCATCAGCTAATATGGATTAAATGCAATTCATGTGATCATTAGCACTTAGTAATGTATTTATATTGCTATGGTTTTTATTGTTTATATATTTGGTTTAACTACTATTTTCTTATATTATTTTGGTCCACTGTTAAATCACCTTTTAACTATCGTATTTTTGAGAAATTTGTCTTACATCTATGATATACTATTTTGTTCTTCAATGATAATACTTTTCACTCCTTTACTCCAAAGACTGATTTTCACTAATCTGATTGCCTTCGGTAGCAGCAATAGTTTCACTAATACAATGCAATGGAAGAGTTCAAACTCAGTCCTGGTTTTTCTGGTGCTCAAACATTTTATGAATTTCCAAACAATAAAGCCATTCAGGTATTTTTTTTATTCTTCCTGGTTTGCTACAGTGGCAAAATGTCACAACCTGAAACACATGACATTCAAATCAATTCCACTTTTGGAATTTGTGCCAGTAAACCCTCTTATGAGTCATTAAGCAAATTCATTCATATATTTTTACTAAAATATTCTTTAACATATATCACATATTCTATTTTAATCTATATTTTATAAGTCCAATTTTCCATTTACTTTTCTATTCTAAGAAATACAGTAATTATTTAAATTATGAAATTAGATAAAGTGGAATTCAGAATTATTCAATCTATTCATTCTCCACTCTTTCTCAAGTAACTGACATCATGACCATGAACATGCATAAAAGATACATGAACTCAATATACGTATTTCATGCAGAACCAGAATTTATCAGTTGGGCAAGATCCTAATCTCTCACACATATATACAATCAATACTCAGTTTATATTAAGATATCAATTTTTCAAACATTAATGAACAGGCTTCAATCTTTTTATCCTTCCAACCTTTCAATCATCCACTTTATTGATAAACCAATGACGGAATGATCAAAGCCCTTATTAGATTTGATATTGTAGTCATACCCACTTAGAAATTATGACAATCTAACCCCTCATATAAGCAAATCATTATGAAATAATCCCTTTTCAATTTTTTTTGTTCCAATTAATCAACTAACATTTATACTAATATCAATTAATAATTTTATAGTAATATTTTCCTATATTATTGGACTATCACTGCCATCTGTTGTGAAAAATAGATATAATAATGTAACATATCTTTAATAAAAGATCATCACAAACAAGATAAAGAATAATAACATGTCTCTCATATCACCATATATATATATATGAGTTTCAAGACTTTGTTAAATATTGTTCAATACAAATACAAATTTTTTTAGTAATCCTACCTCTATTAATATATATCTTTTTTCTTCAAAAAAGCCCAAATTTTGCCTTTGTAGAAAACAGAGACAAATTCACCAAATTTTAAGTGTAGAAAGTGAAAAGTATTCTATTTAAACCAAACAATATATATTATATGGTTATTTTCAACTTAGATGAACTCGGTAACTCCTTTTATGTTGAAGCCTACCTGACAATTTGATTTACCATATAATATCTATACTCATCTTGTTTACGTTAATTATTCAATGATATACTTAGTTTGACTTATTGCCTATGTTCTCCTGTCGGTGTAATTTCATCAACCTATGTATTCTTGAATTTCTCAAATGAGATCCTTGTAACTCAGGGATGATACGTGTACGCTCCCAATTGAATTTTGCAATTTACTGTTTTTCTTGTATTATGCTTCTTCTGTAAATAAAGTTTACTTTTGAAATGAAATATATAGTAAATTAAGGTGTATATACAGAACAAACCACACACAAACTTCTTTATTTATATGAACTATTATAACATATAAAAATATACTATAAAAGAATATAATCGAAACGTTGGAATATATTTTTATACGTTATAATAGTTCATATAATAATCAAGACTTATAAATAAGAAGATTGTGTGTGGTTTGTCATATATATATATATTGAAATTAACGTGCTATTTTTAAAATAGAAGACTATTTCTTATTATTTTTTAATTTATTTAAATTAAGATAAAAACACATGAACATGCATGCATACTGTCTAATAACTCAAAGTTCTGGATAAGTTATTTTAAATCCTGGTAAAAATAATTCTATTTTTGACTTAAAACTTTCGAATCATAAATAGAATAATATAAATGGTGCCCAGGATCTTAACAAAGCATTATATATGTAGTTATTATATATTATTATAACAAATTAAATGTTTTAATTAGCAACTAATTTGTAGTTTATTCTCAAAATTGATACGAATATAATTATTTTGCATATTCATAGTTTAATAGTGTAAAGATGTTTTGGGGGGATTTACTTTGTTCTAATAATGTATAAAATATCATAAGACACTTTTTGTTGAGATTTTGAGAGCATTATAAATGGCGTTTATATGATTACCTAAAGGACGCTGTGAAGAATTTGGTTTTGGTTGTCGTGTTGTAGCAACAGAAGAGCCTGAATCCGGCAATGGTCTATTAAATTTACCATATGATTTGGGAGTGTCAGGAGATGGCCCACTGGAATCAACACATGGTGTACCACTATCTGGAAGTGGCTTATTGGGAAGAGGACGAGAAGGTGGCCGCGGAGGATTGCTATTCTAAAAAAGTAAAAATTTATACAGAATTTAAAAACAATACTAATTAATTGATAGATACATATATATATAATAAATTGCAGAAATAATATTAAAATAAATATGACACCCCACAATGCAATATTTCATGTTACATTCATGCACTGTAAATTTTCTCATTAGTAACTTGCAAATTAGCAAATTTTTTTTTTTTATTAAAAAAAATATTTCAATTTTGCTTTAATTATTTAATTGTTCATATGTATCTACATATGTATGTGTGTATTCAATAGAAATTAAAGGATTGAATCCATATAATCAACCAGTGTCAACTTTACTTTTAATGTTGCTAGCAAACTATCAAATGTTAACTAACAATCCTAGAGTGTAAATAAGTCTTCTCCAGCAATCTGTTTATACTCAGCTCAAAAAACATTTAAGTTACTATACGAAACTTGTTTAGCCTTGATATTCTTGATTAGTAATTGATTGTTTTTTAGCAATACTAAAGTGAAGTTGCTTTTAATTGATTACATGAATCCTTAATTTCTATTGTCATGATAAATCTTAATTGATCAGAAAAAGAAACAATTAATTTCATAGCAGCTTCTAGTTAAAGGAAATGAATGGAACCTCATTATCATCACTATTTTTAAATAGTAGAAAGAATTATGCAATCATTCAAATTAATTTATATCATTTCTAATTTTGAAGTTCATAATTTTATAAACTACCAATCAGTTCAGGTTCATGGTACTTAAAAATGGAATCCGGGTATTATTTCTGGTTGAAAGACGCAGGCAATCCAATCATCTGTTTTATCAAATGACTGGAGATTTTTCAAAAAAAATATTTACATAGTGAGTGAATTCAGCTATTTTCTTCAGGAGTTGATAGCTTATAAAATGTGAAGTTTTATTTACATAAATATTTGTTAGATGGAAGTAAAAACTGAATATAATAAGATTTAAACAGAACAAAACTCTCCATACAGTATTGCCACCTGTGCTAAACAAAGTAATCAATGGATGCCAGAAGGCTTGTGATAATAAGATTTATATAAATATTACTTATTTTTATTATTTTCAATCATTATAAATCTGAGCCAATCTCCTTGACTACAGGCTGAGATTGTTGATTAGCTTAAGGGTTGATTATTATCTATATTTATAAATATATTAAAGCCTTGAGTAGTTGGCATTATTGTCTTAATTATTACAAAATAATGTGATTTCAATGTTTAATTCAGCTTCTACAATTCATAGCTTCTCAAGTTAAATGATTCAAACTTTTTTTACACATCCATATTATGTAAAATCTCTTACAAATTCTTGGGATAAAACTTTAATTTTACATTTACCATCATCATCTCTAGCACTATGTCTAGTTCAGCTCTATTGTGGTCTCTTAACTTTTTCAGTAATCATTATGTAAGAGGGCTTAGCCAAAAAGCATCCAAATATATATGGGTTTATTCCATTGAAAAATTGGTCATAATATGTGACTAACACTAAATAGTGTTATTTTTTTCAGGTATGTATAAAAAATTAATGGCTGAAATAACTTTCCAATGGCATAATAATGTATTATCTATAGATGTAGTCAAATGACTATATCGAAACAGTCAGGGCTGATTAATATTTAAAGTATAAGGACTTTAATATTGTTCAAAACAAGGTATTCTGTAGGACTACCCTATATGTAACAATCGTTATAAATAATTATGCTTAATTAGTGCCACAGCGATGCCTTTCACCAATTTTAATTGATAATTTTCTAAGTGTAACTGAATACTTGTGCACTAAATAAAGCCTATTATTGAGCTACCAATTACATTAGCTGCCTGACTACTTAAGTTTTTTTTATTTCTTGTAAGTTTTTGTGCTAACTCCAGATACATTTCAAATTAATTGATCCACCCAATAATTTTTACTTTATAGGCTACAGGAGGTATATAAATTGCTAGAAGACAATATACTTTGTTAATGTTATGAAACTGGCATCTACATTTTTTGGACATTTCTGTCATATACTTCTGTTGCACTGTTAAAGCATATATATATATATATACACACATGGGTTTCGTTTTATGCGGATTATTTTAATGTGATTTTGAAGTTATGCAATTCATGTTTCTTCTTAATATTTTTCATATTTCACTATATTTATTAGATATCAAGAAATTTAAATTATTAATAACTTATTTTGACTTGAAATACTTTTTTTCCACAAATATAATGTTATATTAGCAGCTAACATGAATATGGCCTGAAGCTGTATTTAGAATCTTAGCTTCTATGTAAATAATCTATTTATACTAATGAGTAAATAATAATAATAGATTTATACTTACATATAAAAATATCGCAATAAATTTTCAAAAATTTTAAACTTTTAAAATGTATTTTGTAAGATAAAACAGAAATAAATAATTTTTTAGATTGTTAAAATAAATAATGAAGATTTTATTGATTTTGTAAACTGAAAATAATCTTTCTAATGATAATGTATAATGTTTTTGTTTTGATTGCGATCTCATTTTTTAAATATAGAAACAGAAAACCATTAACACAGCACAAGACTGAAAGTGGTGCTAGTTGTACATCACATCATGAATCTAATTTCTTACCAGTTCACAAATGAACGCATATTGTCAAATAGCAGTAATGATTAAAATATGTATGAAAAAATGTAAAATTAAACACTGTAGTTAATAAAAAAAAGTTTGTCTTCTATTAATTTTTTTCAAATATTTGAAATTTTTTATTAGTCATACTTTATTTCCTTATTTTTTTAATGCTAATTTTAAAGTAATTTTTACTTGTTGCTTTGCTTATATGCAATTTCTGAAAATTACAGAACCTATCCCACCATTTTTCAAGGTAAGTTAAGTCTATTTTTGTGTGATTTCTTTTGTGCGCATTTTCTGAGGAACCTATTCACCATATAAAATGAGACCCAGGTGTGTGTATATATATTATATATTGCCTTGGAAATAGGTTATATCATAGTATAAGTCCAGGCCATCTCTTTTCTATTAATATAAAGGGATAATGTTTTGATAATTTGAGGGTTATATTGGCATAATATCTACATGGGTATGACTACAATATCAAATCCACCAAGAGCTTTGAGTGTTCCACCATTAGTTTTTCAATAAAATAAGTGGTTGAATTTTTGGAGGAGTGAGAAGATTGAAGGCTGTTCATTAAAGTTTAAGAAATTGCTATCTTCATATAAACCAAGCACTAATTATATGTGTTTGTGGGAGATTAAGATCTGGTTCAACTGTTGAGTACTGTATCTGCATAAAATATGTATATTGGGGGTCATTTGTATTTTTCATATGTGTGTGGCTATGTATATAAGTGGTTTAAAATGTAGTGGAGGGTGAATGCAGACAAAATATCTAAAGCCAAACCCTCTATTTACTATAGGAAACATTCTGTATACTGAATGAATAAGTTAATTACATATATATTCAAAATAATAATGAACATATCCCACAGATAATATGTAATAAAGTAATAAAATCATATCATATGGCAGAGAAATTTTATATAAGTTTAATATAAAAAAAATCAAAGTTTATTAAATGCTAAGCCAGGCTTTCAATATGGAGTATCTTTGCCAAAGCATAACTGACATAGGCATAGTAAGGATATTAGTATTTCCAATTGCATTGAATGTTAATTAAATGAATCTCTGATTTTTAATACATTTGCATATTTGCCTGTATGAATGTTTGTGTAAAAATCAGTCAGGCCATTAACTATTCTGTGGAATTAAATGATTAGTGTTTGCTAAGAGGATTACTATTGGCTCTTAAATCAACTATAAAAATGTCATAAATGTAAGAATGAATAAGATTCACCTTAACAAACACTGGTCATTTAACTCCACAGTATAGTTAATGGCCTGGCTGATTTTTACACAAATATTCATACATGCAAATATGCAAATTTAGTAAAAATCCAAGATTAGTTTAATTTACATTCACATTTAATGTGAAATGTTAATATCCTTGTTACTCCTTTTTTAGTCATACTTGTAAAAGATACTACATATCAAAAACCTGGCTTAGCATTTAATAAACTTTGTATTTTTTATATTAAATTTAAATCAAATGTATCCACTGTCTTATTACATCATTATTTTATTATATATACAATGAAAAGTAAATGTTATAACATTTAATGACAAAACAGGTAAGTACCTTCAATACAATAATGTATCACAATCGTAGTAGAATGAAGCAGATTGGGAATTGCATTCCATAAATAACATCAAATTTAAATTTTAAAAGAATTGGAATGAAAAAATATGTAGGGAAGATTTTCATGTTAATGAGGGTAGAGGGGCTATAAATGCCATTTTCTAGATATAGAGGTACTAGACTTTTTTTTATTAATGGCATAGATATCCTTGATGTTTGATAAAGCCTCTTTAACCCTTCTCTGTTTATCATCACACTCTGAAACATATATTAGTCATATAATCAGACAGTCAGTAACTTATGATCAAGGAAAAAAGTAAAATAGTGTTCTTTCTAGCACATTTGTACATAAAACTATCATCTCATTTACTTTTTACAATATCAAACCTTTACAGGTTTTAATATTTAAAATTACTATATATACTCTCTTCAATAACAACAGAAGCAGTAGAATATAGAAGTAAAATAATCTGAGGTTCATAGTTTGTTATATAAAACTCATTATTCATACAGATATTCATTCACTTTAGATACCAACATTCCAGATGTAATACATTAGGGAGCATATTCTCAGAGCCATGTGGGGGTTTATTCTATGGGTCATGTGTGTGGCATTTATTGCTTATCTTTTATTAGTAAGCATATAGCAGTACACTATCTTCTGATAATTATGAAATAGCAAAATATTTTATTCCATTCTTACTTTAGTGAATGCATGAAATAACAATTGGAAAATTGGTAAATAAATAATTTATTAATGAGAAAAATAAAATAATAAATTAATCAATAAATAATAAAATAAATCCCTGAAATCTTTTGGGAATTTTCTTTCTTGATACTTTACACATTAAAGATTACTAATTTTATATGTAACTTTTTAAATATAAAAAATATCTTCATTTATTTCTAGATAGCTTTTCTGGAAATAATTTTAAATACTTTATTATCATAGATTATACAGTTTGTACTTGAAAGAATTTAAGTCCATATATTATATTTCTACAATTCTTTTATGAATAAAAAAATATTATTTCAACAAGTTTGAAAATAGTTTTTATTCTTTAATTTTTTTTAAAAAGTTTATAAATAATCCTTTTCTTTATTTATCCTAAATATTCATAAACAACAAGCAATATAAATGCATTAAAAGTTATGGCTTTAAAATATCTTACGACTATATGAACAGACTTTTTTTTTTAAATATTTTTTTTTCTGTGTATCATTAAGTGAAAAGTTAAAAATAATTATATAGAGTGTTCATATCTTATTTATTCTCTAGCAATCCATTTACACAGTTGCTTTTACCACTAATTTTTTTAAAACTAGTTGATAAGAATTATATATTAGACAATGGCACCAGGGTATGGCACTAGACTAGAAACCAATGAGCTATTTATTTTAATTTAGCACTTCATCTTCCATGCAAACCTTAATATAATGAATATTTCCATCTTCTTAAGTAAATTTAAAAAATAATTTTTACTTCCTATGTATATAACAAGAATTATTTAATAGATAATTTATTTTGTTTTCTTTTTTCTGCTTCCTAGAAGAGTGGCAGAAAGAATGAGAAAAAAATCTTATTTTAATATTTTTTCATTTGATTTACATATCAATACTTTAACTGTAGTTTTATAGATCATTTTGGGGTCATCTCCCTAATAAATTGGAGATTAATAAAATAAGTATATCATATTATTTTTTAAAAATATAATAATGTAACTTTGACCATTATAACTGCTACAATATATTATATCTCTCTCTCAACATTCCCTGGTTCCATAGCATTTTTAGGATTTTAACAATAAATCTTTTCCTTCTTCATTACTAACAAACAAACTCTGTTCAAATACTCTTCTGATAAAAGACTAAAATACTGAATGTGCTCATACTTATATTATTATAAAATTTTTATATAAAGTCATAAATCATAACAATTTTGTCTGAATAATAAATGTTTCAAATTAGAGGCCTGTATTAAATAGAAATTATGAGACTAATAATACCTTACATGATTTAATGCATACCCAGAAATGATTTAATAAACTGTACATTCTCTATGGAAGTATATGCTGAAGTATTTTCATTATCTAATATGTGTTTTTAAATGTCTTTAGAAAAATTCAAATTTTATTTAAACTGTTCAAATACATTCAATGGTTAATAAAAGCACACAGGTTAGTATATAACACAATGTCACATGATCACTATCTCATACTAGCACATAATTGTTATTAAACAAGGCAAAATTACTGTATGGAAAGAGTTTTGCCTCATATAACACAATGGTTTGAATGATGATATTCTCTCTTTATCAGGTGATGCTGGCCAGTCCAGTGTAGGAATTAACAAGGAAATCAAATTTGAGAACTTTAGATTTATGAATATTGAATTCAAAACACTGCTCTAATTAAGACATTCTATCAAGACAACATTCAGTAGAAATTTCATAGATTTATTTATGAGGATCCTTATAAAAGTTTCCATTTGTTTCACTAAACTCGCCCTTAAAAAAGTATAAAAATGACTCTTCATATATAGGTATATGAAATTTTTATTGACTGTTACCTTTGACAGAAAATCTTTATTGGTTAGAGCACTGCAGTAAATTCATCAATCATGAATTTAAAAATCCCACAGTTACCTTTTCTAAAATTGTGACTATTCAGGATGGTAATACCTGAAAAAGAGAGCCAAAAATATGACTCAAAATATTGTGCTACATACTAATTTGTTGGCTATTAATAAATCTTTGAATGTATTTGGAAAGCTTAAATAAAGTTTAAATTTTTTAACATCATTTAATAATTAATATTAGATGGGAGAAATAGTCCAATATATAATTATATCTCCAATACCTGCATCATAAACTTGCAGGGCACTATCTTATTTTTAAAAAAACACAAACAACAACATTAATGCACAACATTTAGTAATAAAGATAATGCAAACTTATGTAATACAAATGAATGAATATACTTATCCATGTATATGAGTTTTGCATTAGTACAATAAAGCATGAAATATACCAGCTTTAAAAAAATATGAGATTGAGAACTGAGATGTTGAAATATTGAAATGATCATGATTTAGTGTTTGGTTCATCATTCTACCCACCACAATTTGAGTTTTTAATTAAGTACAATATTTGAATACTTTTCAGATTGTAAATAGCTTTATTCCACTCTTTTCTTCCAATGCATAAGCTTGAGGTTAAGACCCGTAGAGGTCTCTACCTTCGCATTTTCAACTGCACATGCTTTAGGTTTATTGCCTTAGTAAATATTACAATCCAATATGTAAATATGTCATTTCTTGAAAGCATTTATTCTGATGACATCATCTAGTATAAACGCTAATGATTGTTAAGTAATCATTATTTTAGATTATAAATTATTTAATTTTTCAATCCCAAATTCAATTTAAAATTATTTAACACCCCCATTTTTATTTTTATTTTATCAGAAATTCTGAGTGTCAATTAACTGCACTTTAAACCCATGCAGATTGAAATTTTTTTTTAGATAGCTGAGAATTTGTAAGCAAGTTTATACTTTATTTCAGCGTTCAAGCTTATAGCCAAACAAGGTGCCATCTTGTTTTGGTCAGTAAACAGATATCTAACTGATAATGAAGAACAGAAATCTCACATACAACTGCAGTTTAATGTAATCTTCATCATTTATTAGAAAGAACATATTTCTCGATGTTTTTCACTTTTTAATCTGAAATTTGTAGCTCCTGACATCAATGAAAACCACCTACTGATGGATAGCTAAATGCTTTTCTATTGATAGTCCAGGATTTTGGTTTTTTCTGATATTCCACAGAATCATATTTATATTAAAATAAATATAACTATTAGATAAAAGATTATCTTCATTTTAATCATTTTTTGAATTAAGATATAATTTGCATTCATATATATATAATTAAATATCTGTTTTTACATCTATATTACCTATATACATTACCTATAAAAATATATTTAATTTACTTACATCACCACAATTGACAAGAGTTAGAGAAAATAAAACTATCACTAATTTATTAATCATGCTGCTGGTCAGAAAGTCGAATTTCATTACTTCTGTAAACTATATGCGTCTTTTATAGACTAAATTTATAAGAACCTCCCACTATTGTGTAATCTATGTCAGGAATATGTATCAAATATGCAAGTCTTTTTTGTTTATAACTACTTTTTAATCTCATCACAAGGGGCGTGATTTTAAGGTTAATTAACACTGCAAAAATTAAAAATTACGATAAGACTATTAACAGAGAAATGTGTTTTGCATTTATATACTCATATTAACAATAGATACATGTACACACAGAAAAATGTATATTCACAACTTTTACCTGAACAAATTCTCTGCTTTAATATAAATACACACGCACACAAAGAATATCTTCATCATCATTAAAAGCTGCCAATAAATAAATAGGGCTATTCTGACACCCCCTCCAAGTAATAAAACAGAGTATAAAAGTGTAAGCTGTAGTAAGAATTAAAGGAGTAAACGTACGAACCATTCATTCACTTATTATTAATAATAATAGTAGTAGTAGTTTAATTTATATTGAAGGCCCTGCTTCCCTTTTCTAAGAAATGGGCAATCTTACTGACAGTATAAATAATTTATTGCCTTATATACACATACAATTTTGCACATTTCATGGTTAAGGCATAAGAACATTTAACCCCCTTGAAAGTGCTTAACTTCGATAATAATTTTCATGCAGTTATAGCTTTTCTTATGAGAGAGTGTCAGCACATTTAGTTATAATTAATCAATTATTAAATTGACAAGATGGATATTTTTCATTCATTTTCTATAGTGTATTTTTGGTACTAATTTAGCATGCACTCACAGCCATTTTGAATTATAAGGAGTGTCCAAATCCCAGACTGACACATACAAGTGATAAATGACATCGATCAATATACATGTTGTTGCTACCTGACCATTCATTACAAAATTGCCATTTTCATCAATAATAAAAATATAAAAAAAATTTTTATACAGTTATAAAAAATGTAATCATGTGATAAAAAATCAAATTTCATTAATAATATATATAAAAAATAACCATTCGTTACAAAATTGCCATTTTCATTAATAATGGGAAAAATTTTTTTTTTTGTAGTCATGATAAAAAAATTACAAAATTGCGAATTTCATCAATAATAATTATATTAAAAAAACCATTTTTATACAGTTATAAGAAATCTAATCATGTGATTAAAAATTAAAATGCAATCTTTAAAAAATCAAATTTATATTTTCTAGTTTACTAAGCAATCTACCCATGACCATTTCTTATCATTTCATCAATAATATAAATTTTAAAAAAATGACCATTCATAACAAAATCACCAATTTAATCAATAATAGTAGTAAAAAAACCAATTTGCATACCGTTATAAGAAATCTAATCATGTGATTAAAAAATAAAAATGCAATTTTTGCAGTTTTTATCAATACTAATAAAAAAATAATTTTAAGCAATAATTATAGAACTAAAATACAATTTTCATACAGTTATACTTATGTAATCATGTGACTAAAAAGGCATGCAAATATTTTAAATTAAGATTCGTTATTGAAATTTACATCAATCTTTAAAAAATCAAATTTACATCTGCTATTTTATTAAGCAATCTACTCATGACCCTTTTTTATCATTTCATCAATAATAATAAAAAAGCGACCATTTGTTACAAAATTGCCATTTTCATCAATAATAAAAAAAACAATTTTTATACGGTTATCAGAAATCTAATCTTGTGATTAAAAAATTAGAATGCAATTTTCACAGTTTTCATCAATTAAAAAAAAAAATTAAAATAATAAAACCAAAATGCAGTTTTCATACAGTTATACTTATGTAATCATGTGACTAAAAAAGGTGTGCAAATATTTTAAATTTACATTTCTACTTTAAATTTAAGTTTGCTATTTTATTAAGCAATCTACTCATGATAATCAAAAGGATATACCCATATAAAATAAAACATTATTTTTACTAGATTATAATTTTTAAAATGTGAATTAAAAGTACTTAAAAAAAAGGAAAGAAAAAAACAAAAAAAAAATTGAAAAAAATATTAATTAAAAACTACACGTTCAATAAATGCAAAATTGGTAGAATTCAAAATGTCAGTGACCACACTGTAAATATTAAATGTTCATAACTTCTAAAATACGAATGTTATTAAGACTGATCAAACCAAGTTTACAATTTCCAAATAGTAAAAGATTATAACTTTTAAAATATAAATTATACTATATGCCAAAAGATTATAATTTATAAAATAAAAATGTTAATAAACAATGATGGCATAAGACACCGATTTCTAGTTTAAATTTAAATTTCCTAGTTTATTAAGAAATCTACTCATGAAAATCAAAAGGCAAAAGCATATTATTTTTAAAATTAATAGAATTTTTGTTTTTTCTCACCAGAAATGTTTGGTTTGTTCCACATAGATACTGTTCAAAATCTGGCTCCTAATGTCATAATGAAATATACTCTTGACTGCATGAGGTCTACATGGATTCTACAAATCGATAATTTGCATCAATACATTTAACTCTTGAAATCGATACAAATCTCTAGTTATTTACATGCAAGTTACTTTTACTATCAACAAATAAACTAGAAAATATATTTAAAGAAAATAAATAAATTTTATTTTTGCTAATACAAAATACTAAAGTAGTTAATTGTTTGAAATTAAGAATATTAATATTATAATAAATAAAAAATTAATAAATCAGATTTTTCTCTTTGGCTACACTTAATTTGATTTCTTCATTTTGAATTAGTTAGTACCCTCCAATAAATATTCTATTATTGTTTCCATATCAATTGTTGATCTTTTTTGTACTTTTTTCTTCATTTACTTAAACCAAAGTTTAAATATAGCCTTTCACAAAAGCTTACTTAAAATTATTTATGTTAAAATTCTTTAGGTTTTTAAAAACTGTCACTTTTCTTTTATTTCCTATTTAAAATAATATTTGGAGATGATAAAAATTTAGCATTGATACAGCTGTGTTGCTTCATTTCTGACAGTCATTATGAACAAAAGGATGCAGACAGCCTATGACAAAAGCTTACTTAAAATTATTTATGTTAAAATTTTTTAGGTTTTTAAAAACTGCCTTTCAGCTGCAATTAGTCTTTCCAATCTTGATTAAACTGCCCTTCCTCTGTATTCTTTTGTTTAATTTGTTTAAAATAGTGAAATCTTTCTATATTTAAGTAAATGGAGATAATAAAAATTCAGCATTGTTAACATGTGATTATAAGATTTGAAAATATTTATAAAAAACAATTTTTGATCCAAAATCTTGGTTGTGACTAATCAAATTTCTTGTGATTTCTAAGGCAGACATTGGATCCCATAACTGTCATGGCTTTGAAATTGTTTTATTTTGATGTAAACTCTAACGAGAACCAAGCAGTTATTTCTCTGAGGGACAATAATCTTCTAAATGATGAAGAGAGTAAGAAGCCCTGTGTATAGTGTTGTGATACCATGGTAAAGAAGTGAAGAAAGAACCACAAGGGTGACTGTGTCTCCACTATGCAATGCTCCAATTTTCCATTCTACCCAGTCTATTTGTACAGGCAATTCATTTTTTCATGATGTGGATGCGAGTGGCAGGGTTGCAAGCCAAATGACATTGTGTGAAATTATGGAGCTGGTTTTTTTTCATCTTAGATTTGCCAAGAAGATCAGTGGTGAAGATTATAAGCAAATCTTTATCAAAAGTTGTAGACTGATTTTTATTTTACAAACAAATTTTATTCTATCTTTACATATTTACTTATTTTTACTTTATAAATGGGGTTTTCTTTAAAAAGAGAGAGAAAAAGTTTTAAATATTTTTCTAATTCCATCTTAGATTTCTCCTTCCACCCAATCTCAAAAGTTTTATTCTGTTTTAAAAGATAAATATATGCATTTGTCTGAAGGTTTGTAATGATGGTATATTAATAGATGTGATATGTTGGACTATTTCCATCATCTACGAGTGAAGTTTAAAATTTTCTATGTATTCAACATTCACTCATAGATGATGGAAATAGTCCAAATATCACATCCAAAAATATATGCATTTTTTTTTATATTTTTAAAACTAAGTTTTAAAACCACTTTTAATTAATCATTACTTTTGGACTATTCTAATTTATTATGTGCACCTGGCAACATATATTTCTCACTAGCATTACATCACACACCCCTCTGTTTGAGAGACAAAATGTATCAGTTTGACTCATTTTAGCTCTGACACTTTTATTATTATTTTTTAGCTTTACTATTTGATTTTTTATTTATTTATGTAATATTTTTCTACCAAATAAGTGTCCAATTGCACACAAATCAATAAAACATAGAGGGTGACTTTTTCTTATGCTCTTCTTTCTCATAGGCCATAATCTATGTTGATTGGCAATGATCACAGGGAGGAATATGCACCCTTTTGATGCGTACAAAGAGAGTAAATGCCATAAATGGCAGACACATCTGGCTTATCCAATTTAAGCCATAAAAATACTTTAACTTATTTCTATGCTGAAATTGCTCTACAAGCAGGTTGAATGAAACCAGGACTTTCTCCCTTGGGTCTGCTTCCTAAAAGATATGGAGTCACTGGAAATGGCAGAATTCATTCACTGACCATTTGGTTTACACTAAACTGAGGTTTATTTATTGTATGATGTTGAGATTTTTTTCTTGCCATGAAACTGACTTATGGCTTATCTGTATCTATTTTCCAGGATGGATATTTTTAGATAAAAAACTGGGACAACATCTCCCAGTATGCATCCAGAACATTTCTACTGGAACTTCATTCTATCGGACAATCCCTCCTGTTTAGCCCATTATGGGTCTTAAATTCACATAGTGACAGCCTACGTTTAATACTTTATCAACTTTATTTTCAGCCCCCCTCCCAGCCATGTTTCTATCAACCTACACGCAATATACACTCACATTAAAAATTATTTTGCAACATTTTATTTATTAAATTTCATTTTATTTATTATAGCTTTATTCAACCTATTTATTTAACCCTATTTCATTTCTGTTATTGATTTTTAAAACAAAAAAAAACACATTTATTTTAATTATTTATTTCACAATCTTTCCATTATTAACTTATGAAAACACTTTTTATTTTATTTTATTTAACATTATTTTTTATTATCATAATCTGTGTACAATAATTTTTAAATTAAAAATCCATCCTATTAATATAAACCACAACCCCCCCCCCCAAACTTTGTCAGGAAGTTTTTTTTATTTTCATTATTTCTTTCTATTTTTAAATCGAACAAAGTGTTCGACTAAATACAAAAAAAAAAAAAAACTTAGACCTCTTTAATCCCCACCTGGCTATAAACAATCCCAATAATAAATTTATTTACCTCTCTGGCCTATTTTTCCTCTCTCCTTTTTAATTACATTATATTTTTAACTATTATTAATTATTTTGATTTTGAATATTTTAGTTTGTTTACTCTCATCCATTTTTCTTCTCACTTTACTCACAGATTTTAACTTTTCTAACTATGCAATTTAGTATTTAATTTACATTTTAGTTTTAAACTTTTTTTTATATTTTTAATTACGATTTTATTTTTTTAACTTTGCTTATGCTGGGTCAATCTATCACATTTCGACACCCATGTTGAATGGCATTTGAACCAGGTCCATTAAAGAAGTTTATTCTTGTAGGTTTAAATCCCTTTTAAAATAATTTTGGAATCTAAACTTTAATAATGTTTATCTGAAGGTTTGTGATGATGGTGTTCAAACTGTACTTTTATATTGGACTATTTCCATCATCTATTATGTGTGTTGAATGTGTTTAGAAAAGTTTAATTTTTATTTAAATATTCCAAATGCATTCAACTGATAGTAATATCACAGCAAACAACTGTTAGTAATATCACAGAAAACAGGTTAGTATATGCACTAACTGTTAGTAATATCACAGCAAACAGGTTAGTATATGCACAATGTTTTGAGAGGTATTTTTCTCCCCTCTTCTCAGGTGTTGCTGGCCTGACCAGTGACAATACTAGCATGGGATTCGAACCTGGCTCCTTAGATTCTTGATTATTTAATTTTAAGGTAACACTCTAATCAACTGAGCTGGCTCAGTTGGTTAACTGTTACTGGTCAGGCCAGCAACACCTTAAAAAGAGGGGAGAAAATACCTCTCAAAACATTGTGCGTATACTAACCTGTTTGCTGTGATATTACTAATAGTTGAATGCATTTGGAATATTTAAATAAAAATTAAACTTTTCTAAAGACATTCAACATACATTATAGATGATGGAAATAGTCCAATATAAAAATACAGCTAAACTTTAATAAGTTAAGCCGTAGGTCTCTTGTATCTTTGCTGAACCTTCCTGGGCCGGAGTAAATTGAAGGGTAGGCTGCTATCATCAGAAATGTTGTTTGTAATGTGATAGACTTGGGAAGTGGGCAATAGGGCGGAGTTCATGAGTATCCCTGACCTGTGTATCTTGTATATGATTGAACTCTAGGTACTTTTGCTTAGAATTGTATGTTCGTCTAACAAGAATTAGGACCTAAGCAAAAGTACCTAGAGTTCAATCATATACGAGATACACAGGTCAGGGATACTCATGAACTCCGCCCTATTGCCCACTTCCCAAGTCTAACACATTACAAACAACATTTCTGATGATAGCAGCCTACCCTTCAATTTACTCTGGCCCAGGAAGGTTCAGCAAAGATACAAGAGACCTACGGCTTAACTAATTGATAACGCAAAGTAATGATAGACGTGCACACACAAACCAACAAAAATATCCAAAAAATAGCTTATTAAATATGAATTTATTAAACGTGATATTAATAATAATTGATTAATCATGTGAATCACTAGATATGGAGATTTACAATGAATTAGAAATTATATATATTGAACACTCGATTTAGGTTTCACTTATGGTCACTTGGGCATTCCATGTCAAACCGGATAACATAACAAGGTTTGATGGATATGCACCAATAAATATACATAATGATAACTTAATTATTTGAAATCTGTGGCTTAGTATGCTAACGTGATTTAACGGGTTGATATTACTCACGCTATGATATTTCTAAGTTAAGGAAAATAACCCATGACAATAGCTTTTAGAATGAATACTTATAAGATTTTAAATTACACAGAATATGATCAAACTTAATAACGGTACGAAGGTTTGTTTTATTCAACATATGATTACATTTGGATTTCATGGAAGATACCTTAATTATAAATCAATTATTGTGGAACCTTATGAGATGATTCATTTATTTCTTATCTATGAAGAGAAATAGGGAAAAATGATCATTTTGATATTATCGTGCGAGTCTACATTTATAGATTTTCTCAATAGTTAATTAATGATGTATTAATAGCAACTGAACGAAGGATGGGTAGCGCTAATAAGCGATAATGTATATATACTAAAGTTAATTAAATTTAAACTATAACGAGAATTTTGGGATGACTTAGGGAACTTATATCATTACGGCGTATAGACATCTGAACCATATGGAAGGATAAGAATGATAACGTGTGAACCGCATGACAAGGCCTGAGTGGACGATGAGCTTCATTTATTTGGGAGCGAAGAAAATTAATCTTATCCGCATTTGTGACGGATATCATTGGGAATTGGTTGGCAGGATACTATGGTTCCAACTCATAGGATGTTAACCTATAGCAGTGCTTACCTAACCTAAGACAATCTGTAAGAGCCGGGGCCTCCACGTTCTGTCGAGAATTGTGCTTTATATAAGTATTCCATTATCGAAAAAACGCATGACAACGTCATTTCTGAATTAGGAATGTTATCACCGGGACACGTTACAAAAGCTGTCAGGTTTGATTTACCCTGATTTATA
Source organism: Epiperipatus broadwayi (assembly GCA_028023455.1). Taxonomy (NCBI): domain Eukaryota; kingdom Metazoa; phylum Onychophora; class Udeonychophora; order Euonychophora; family Peripatidae; genus Epiperipatus; species Epiperipatus broadwayi. Next base: position 2,044,796 of record JAQFVV010000025.1, on the reverse strand, counting down.
CAGCCTTAAAATACTAATTAAGTCTAACGTAATGAAATAATGATCTAAAAGCAGTCCCAAACGGGGCATACAACTTACTTAAAGAATTTATTCAATATCTTAAGGATAAATATTAAAACATTAAAATTCCTTCACTAAACGCATACTAACCCACCCTGGAACTAAGTGACTTAAATTATCGTTAGATGGCGGGGCGATTTATACAATGAATCATCTAGACATAAGGGTCTGAATTAAAGTTATGTAATAATCAATTTTCATCATGTTAATCAATAGCGTGGAGCAATAGTAAATCATTTATTTAAATAGTAGTGAAAAGCATAATATTCATTATTAAAACATAATTTAGGAAAATCTCTCGATCGGGCAAATTTTAGAATGTGAATACTCTTACGTTTACGATTAAATATTCCGCAATGGCAAAATAGCAAAAATAAATAGGATTGATTCGCCAGATCGAGTTATTAGCATACTAAAAATTGATATGATTTGCATAATATTAAATAAACGTTGCCGCATTAAAATAAAAATACAAGGAGAGTGAGAACCTAGTAATCGAGTTTAGAAAGTGAGAATTACAGTTGAAATATACAGCAAACAGAAATAATAAAACAAAGAAAAGAGGTCATTATTTAGGCAGTTAATCGGCTTAGCACTACCGATCACAAAATAAGTAATTACATTTTTATATTAGGAGAAATTTCAGAACTAAAAATATTACATTTATATTTTACAATAGAAAAAGGTTATTAAGATGAAAGTTCGTTTATACGGCAAGGAATTACCTTTCTTTCCGATGAATTTCCAGCCGGGTGCGCACGTGTTGGTTTCATGTTTGATAAAGGAATTAATTTATTACAAATTGACGAAATTAAGGTTTCGGTCCATTCTTTATTCAATATTAAGTTCATTTTGGCAGCAATTGATGAACGATGGTTTCCGAGTATTTAGGCATCGGTTAGATTTTTGGAGAGATCCGGGGAAGCAAATCTATGTTTTATTAGCCCATCATGTGGCTGTTCAGAGGGGCGTGACTTCCCCTTAGCAAGGCGTTAGAAAAATGACATGTCTCCTTTTTTTAGTTAGAAAATGTGGTTGTATTTATACTCGTTATCACCGCCGCTGGGTAATTCCCGGATGTTTTAATAACTACAATGATACAGCATATTTTGGACTACAAATGAGATTAAGTTCGAGAGTTAGTTTTTTATCTAATTCCCGGATGTTTTAATAACTACAATGATACAGCATATTTTGGACTACAAACGAGATTAAGTTCGAGAGTTAGTTTTGGTCTACTTTAAGCTGAAAATAGACCTGCGGAATCAACATTAACTAATCATGATGCTTAAATAAATATATATTACGATAAAACAAATTTCTTTTATAATTTGGAAGACGGTAAGTCTTTTATTTACTAATTTTACGTTCCCCTCTCGAACTTTCTCTCTATGAAAATATATGTATGAATAAAATATACATTATGCAATGCTTTAAATTATTAAAGTTGATCTGTTACACACACATACGCACGATTGTTTACCGTAATGAAAATATATAATTGTTTTTATGCATACTAATGTTAAATGAATTTAAAATTTACAAATACATAAACAACGACATGCATTGGTATACCTTCACTCCCCGGTGGTCTATAATTAAATGGTTGGGTTTGAATCCATGTTTGGAGGTTTCAAACATTATTAGAGAGTGAAGCTGAATGTGTGCAACAGATTCCGCTTCAATATGCACAATGTTTCGAGAGGTATTTTTCTCCCCTCTTCTCAGGTGTTGCTGGCCTGACCAGTGACAATACTAGCATGGGATTCGAACCTGGCTCCTTAGATTCTTGATTATTTAATTTTAAGGTAACACTCTAATCGACTGAGCTGGCTCAGTTGGTTAACTGTTACTGGTCAGGCCAGCAACACCTGAAAAAGAGGGGAGAAAATACCTCTCAAAACATTGTGCGTATACTAACCTGTTTGCTGTGATATTACTAATAGTTGAATGCATTTGGAATATTTAAATAAAAATTAAACTTTTCTAAAGACATTCAACATACATTATAGATGATGGAAATAGTCCAATATAAAAATACAGCTAAACTTTAATAAGTTTAATATTTCTTTAATACTGCAGGAATGGACTAGACTTTCAAGCATAAGAGAAAATATTATTGATAGGATAGCCATCAACAATATCTGTAGTCAGATGAAGCTATGCAAAGCATAACATGATCACTTTCCAGACCGTGACCCACTTCAACTGCTGTATTCCTTGCCATCTAAAGCATTTTATTTGTTTTGAGAATCAACCTCAGACAGCAGCAAACTATAGGTTATATAGTCAGCATGCTTCAGATAACAGGCACTCAATACAGCTCTTAAAATATCTCATGGCTAGTTCACACTCTTAACCAGGGTCCAGCACATTCATTTAACATGTAAACAATAACTATATATTTAAATTACTGGTGACGCAGTGACAAGAGAGAGAGAGAGAGAATAGACAAAACAACATTTAAGCAATTATTAATATTTTATTCAAGCACATACATTTGTAATATACACAATAATATTAAAATTTGCATATAAAATATGTATAAGTAATTACTCAGGCTAAATTTTATAGTCCTTTATTAATTAAAATTCATTTTATTTAAAATAAAGTGTCTATAGACAGTGATCAAAATATATACAGTTATTTAAAAGAACTTTACCTAAGTTTTCATTTGTTTGTATTTTCCAACCAGTTAGCCTTTTGGATCCATTGATGCATCTAGGGCTTATCTTTATTTCTTTGGCTCAACAATAGAAGAGAGAGAGTATATGACAGCATTTCCTTTAGAGCTTAAGTATTTGCTCAGGATGTTGGCTCTAGGCAAGTATAGTTGATTTTACTGAGAACTAGAGCATGAAGTTGTGGCATATGCATTGATGTTGACTGCAGCAGTAATTGACTGACTTACTACTGCATTTACATTTTTTGAATATCTGGATCTCTGATTGTTTGGATTCTCTATGAAAAACTGCATCTGAATTCTGTCCAACTAAATAATGATAATCAAAACTTGAACTGGACTTGAACCAAACTGAATTAATACCAGTATGAAGACCAGACTATTTCAGTCACAAAATGGAGACCAGACTGATTTATAGATTGCAGACAGATTAATTCTATCATAAAATGAAGAGCAGAATAATTCAATTGCAAAATGCAGACCAGACTGAATTACAGATTGAAGACTAGACTAATTATCACAAAATGAAGAGCAAAGTGTTCTAACAGACAGACCTGACTGATTTATTGATTGCAACTTGAATCCGTTATTTTTTAATTATTTTTATAATTGCTTTAATCTAATATTTTGCCTAGATTAATCTACTATTTCATTGATAGTTTACATAGTTTTTTAATTAAAACAATTTCAATATCATTATCAATCAGAAATCTTATAAACTAATTACTTTTTTGAAAGCTTTTCTTTTACAAATAAATTTTATTCTAACTTTACATATTTATCTTATTTTTATTTTATAAAAGTTTTCTTTAAAAAGAGAGTAAAAAAGTTTTAAATCTTTTTCTAATTCTGTTTTAGATTTCTCTCCCCACCTGATCTCAATAGTTTTATTCTGTTTTAAAAGAAAAATATATGCAGTCTTTTTTTTATTTTTAAAACTACATTTTAAAACCATTCCTTAATTTCTCATTTATTTGATTTTATTTCTTTTTTTAAAAAATCTGATCATTTATTATTAAATGAAAAATATGTAATGGGAACTATATATGTGCATCTGGCAACATATATTTTTCACAAGCATTATAATATAAATATATATAACAATTATTGAAGGCAGAGTGCATGCCAATTTTAGCACGTGTGTAAAGAGTAGTTGCTTTTACAATATTACAGTTATTTATATTGAAAAGAATATTTTTAAAAAAGTTTTATAAATCATGATTTTAGGAGTAACCATGTTTATAAAATAAAATTAAAGTTAAAAAAAATACTAATACCAACATTTTGACAAAATAACACTTGCCTTCAACTGTAAAAAAAACAGAAATAGTCACATAGTTCTTGTAGAGATAATTGTATTACATGGTTGTTGAATAGCATGATGTAAATTTGGTGGTATTTTTTAATATTTAATTTTGATTCATTTGTATGAAAATACTTTTTCAAATAGATGGTAATGTTATTGTTTCATCATGTTTGTTAATGCAATTTGTTCCTTTTAACATTTTTGTAGTCTTCCTAAATACTTTTTGATCATGGATGCTTCTGGTGGATATGATATTAGAATTTATAAAATCAATATGATGACCAGTGTCTAAAACATGCAGAACAAGTGATGAAGATGTTGAGAATTTGTTCACTTTGTTAATATGCTCATCTCTTTTAGCACATTTATGTTGATTGCTCCTTCCTAAATAAATAGTGTTGGACACAGGTTATCTGGAATCTTATAATAGACTCTTTGAGTATACAGATGCATTTCCATCCTTAGATTTGATCAGAATGTTATTAAACTTTTGTTCTGTATAGAATGTCATTCATCTTATAGTGTGTCAGTACCCTTGCAATTTTCTTTGTGGTTTCTTTTGTGTAAAGAATGTATACCCCCAGAAGCATTTACTACAACATGTTTTTGAAGGGCTTTTTGTTGTGTGCACTGTCCTATTTATAATGATGGTATAGTAATCATTCATTCATGGGTTGTCACATGTGTTTGATCACTTTTCTTAATGCAGATGTGTTTGAGAGTACACATGCCCTTGTGAAAAGTAATATAGCTACAAAGATGCTTAGGCTGAATAATAATGAGTTGATGCTTTAGGTATATATCAATCATATGTGTAGATTGCTTATATATGGATGACATTAAAGTATTATTGTTAGTTTTAGAAATAAGAACATCAAAAAAAGAAACTTTTCTATCCTTCTTCATTTCCATAGTGAATCTAATTCAGTCATATAGGATATTAATATGCAATAAACAGACATCTAATTTTTTCTTCCACATATTATTAAATAACAACTATGTCATTGATAGATCTGAGATAGATAGAAGGTTTGCAAGCCTATGTCTCAAATTCTTCAATGAATAAAATGTTCAACATATCATTGCAGATGGAAGGGCCCATTGAGGGTTAAATGATTTGTTTGCAGAATTTATCTTTGTAAAAAAACATAGTAAAAAGCCAATATGGTAATATGATTTGGTAAATTGCAATGTATAGAATCTATATCCAATGTCTTATTGATTGGTATTTTATTAATAATGAATATCAATAATAATAATAATAGTAATTCTCATGACAATGATGATGGTGATACTATTAATAATAATAATAATAATAATAATAATAATAATAATAATAATAATAATAATAATAATAATAATAATAATAATAATAATAATAATAATAATAATAATAATAATAATAATAATAATAATAATAATAATAATAATAATAATAATAATAATAATAATAATAATAATAATAATAATAATAATAATAATAATAATAATAATAATAATCTGATCTGAGATAGTGGTGATGAGTAAAGTTAATAATATATAACTATTAAGACATCATACAACCTTGGCTTCATGTATTTTGAAGCCAGTTCTATTTCTTTCTTCTTTATGCTTCCTATTATCAACTTTAGTAATCAATAAAAACCAGGTGGGAGTGCTTAATATATCTTCATTTAGTGCTGTCCTTTGCAATCACCTCAGATTATTTTTTAGCTTTTATCAATGCTAAGCATTTGGTGCTTGAAGAAGTGCACCCAGATAAATTGAATATAATACACCAGTTACTCTCACAGCTACTTTTTACATCTTTGTTTAGGATTTATTGACCACTATTATCTGTATCTATGGATTACTGAAGTATATAATAGATGGAACAACTGTAAAGAGAAAAAATATCTGTTTATATGTGAGAATGCAACGATATACGATCTCAATCAGTCAACATTCTCATTCCAAATAAATTATTCAGAACTATTTTACTGGAAGACTCATAATGAGTCATTTAAAAAAAACTTGCAAATACAATTCCACTTTTTATTTGTTAATGCCCATTCATTTAGTCTGACAAAGGAAGAACTCTCTCTTTTTATCTCTCTTCCAATAATATCTTGTAAATTATGGCAAAGCTTTGTACTTTTTAAGAAAAATTTATAAATTTTTTTACTTTAATATTATAATTCTTTCTTAAGACAAAATGTATAATTAACAAATGTTAAAATTAGGTAAAATAGTAAAAGCTTAAAATTGAACAAAGAAATAATTAATGAATAAATATTTTATTAAGCTTGAAATAACAAGAATAACGAAGAACTAACATGTGTAAATATGCTGCATAAAAAGTGTATGAGTTTTTTAATGAATATTAATTTTACATTTGACAGTCACCATTTTGAATTTATGACATCAGCTGAGATTGATATTGCATTCAGTCACAGTCTGTTAAATTATTAAGAAGGGTGAAGCATGTAACAAAGCATTTTTAAAATCTATTCTTGCTGACATTTATATTCTGCTATTAATAATTTTTTGTTATCTAACCAATAAAACGTTGACTTTGTTTGTAGTGCTATTAAAAATCTTTTTAAAAATTAATGACCTGCCATTTCTTTATATGTTACAAAAATACTATTCTAATTAAATAAACATTAGATTAAAAAATATGTTATATAGTTAATTGCTGATGTTCTTTGTGTTAATGATGGTAGATGTTTTTGCTTTTTGAAAAGTAACATATTTATAGATACAAAAATATATTTAAATACAAATATAATGTATATACTTAAGCTAGATGTAATTAAGATTTGAACCCAGTCTTTCAAGCTCCCATCAGTCATCTACTCTATCTTATACAATCAACACACATACATGTGAAAAAGATAAATGATCTTAAATATATATATATCATGCTAAACCAACATGTCACTTGGTCCAAATCATCAGCTCTGACACATATTTATAATCAATGCTCAGGAGATTGAAAGTCTGAGTTCAAATCTCCTTTATTAAATATAACTTAAGTATTTACACTATACTTGTTTTTAAAGATTACATATTCAGTCTGTATACTGTCCATCTCTCTTCTGTGTATTTAAATGGAGATATAAAGGTCCTACATATGAAGAATCAGAAGTTCACATGAGTATGACAATAATATTGGCATCAACAAGGGCTTTGAGCATTCCATTAGCAGATTTTCAATGATAGGGATGGATGAAGAGTTGGAGAGTTGAAAGGATTGAAACCTATCCATTAAAGTTTGTAGATTTGCTACATTAATATAAACTGTGCACTCATTATATATATAAGAGGGAGATGATCCAGACCAACTGATGAGTGCTGTTTCAGCATGAAATACATATACTGAAGATCACTTATCTTATTCACATGTATGTGGTCATCTGTATCAGTAATATATGATGGAATGGATGACTGAAGGATGCTTGAAAGTCTGTGTCTGGATACAAAAATAATAAATAAAAATTAAATATAAAATAAAACATTTTTTATATAATCAATACATTATTTATTTTCAGAGCATTTTGATTTGGTACATAATAAACAATTTTATATATCATGTGCAGAATATGAAAGGAAACTGAAAGAATATATCAAATAACGGAGAATATGGACAACTGAAATTTACAAGAAAAAGAAAAATAACAAGAAATATTGATAAGATGTACAGAAAAATAAAAAAGAATTAATAGTGCACATGCAGAATCAAGTATAAAAGATTAAATAAAAAGAATAGAGAGTTGGAAAATGTCTACTTCCTAAGTGCATGAAAGCAACTCAACAAAAAAGGTAAATGAAAATTTCAATAAATGAAGAAGCAGGAGAAATATGCAAATAGGCATTTAAAAGGTAAAAAAATAAAAAAGGTTCAAAGTCAGACCTGAGAGAAATTAGTGCATAGCATTATAAGAAGAAAGCACATGTCCAAGAACTTTAGTTATACCAACTAGCTGTCAAATGATCACTTTAGTTAAAGCCATTGAAAAAAGTAATGTAGGAAAAAATTACTATAGAACACTTTGAAATTAGAGAACTATTTTTCATTTAATCAGCATATTTACAAAACTATAAACATTTTTGTTATGTGAATGGTGGACTGAAGAGTACCAGGATGATGTATTACACAAGAGAGGTACAGCATAAGTACAAGAGAGAGCTATACTTAATTTTGTAATGTTAATTTTGTCAGTTAAAAGTCTTGATAGTTTGCACTTTGTCAGTCAGCAAATAATAATAATTATTAGTCCACTAAGTATCACATGATCACTACTTCTTATGCTTTATAATAACTGCTATTAAAACAAGCAAAACCTTCCATGCAGTAGTGCCACTCAGTGCAAACCAGAGTAATCAATGGATGCCAGAATGCATCCTAAGATCTAGGTGCAGTGCTCACAGATCCAAGACTCCTCTCTGATGAAAGCCACAAGCTAGAAACTAGTCTATATTGGATGAGTAGGCACTAGATAGGGGCTTTATGCACTCTGGCTTGCATTGAGTGGCACCAATGTATGGAGAGTTTTGCCTGTTTTAATAAGAATTATTATTCAGAATTCATCATCTAAGATAGGTTAAATGATGATGTGTGCATACAGAAGAATTATCAAATTAGCATAATTTCTTAAATATGAGTCAACAAATGCAAAAGAAAATAGAGAAAAAAGATTTTGCTTCCAAATGGCCTCATGGAATAATGAATAAGGCTACTATGAAGGCTACTATGAGTAGTATAATCATCAAAATCAATAATAAACATTGCGTATAGCAGGAAACATATAAAACAATGTAAATTAATAGTAATAAGTTGAGACCAGAAATAATTCAAAATACTAGCACTGTGGAAAAGCTAAATAAAAATTTGAATCACTTTATTCTAATGATATTGAAGTGATATCTTTTAGGAATTTGAAGAATAATGTTCAAGTCATCTACGGAAAAATATTTACAGTAGTTAAGAGAAACCTTTTCCTGAAGTAAAATAAATATAGTAATAAAATTATACTTTATCTCAATAATTACATGGAAAATAAAAATTAATGTAAAAGTAATCAAGATGAGGTATTTTATTCATTTTTATAATCATCTAATTTCTATTTAAGTCGGTATGAGAATGATATTTACTATTTTTTCCCTGTTTGCTTCGGGATAATTTAGTGGATAAATAGGAATATAGCTAGATTAAACTTGATAAAAGATTTACTACATAAAATGATCATGTGATAAAGTTATAAGGTAAATGTTTGATCTTTATTGAGTATAATTGTAAAAAAAAAAAAATGGGAGCGTTGGTGGTCGAGTGGACAGCACAGTTGTCTTAGAAGCAGTTGTCGCGGGTTCGCTTGCTTTGACACATGAAAAAAAAAAAAGAAAAGGCAAAAAAATGGGCATTTTTTTTTCATTTCATGTGAAGTTTCATTTAATTTTTTCTCATGAAAATAAAAAAATTTTAAATTCTGTTTATCAATTAATTTCAAAACAGGGATTAGCATATTTAAAAGTTGTTTATCAAGAAATTAAACAAGATTAAAAAATACATCTCTGAAGGAATGAAGTGTGTTTCCAAAATTGGTATATAAATATAATACCGTTTAAGAAAAAAAGATAATCCTTCTTGTAAAAAGAAAATCAATTGGTCAATTGATGTCCCATAATTGGATGGATTATTAATATCAGAATGGTCTTCTAACAAATAGAAGTTGGTAAAGTAGAATTTAGCAGCTTGTATGTCTGATACTAAATTGACCTCACTATTAGTTAAAAATTAAAATATTTTCAAAGCTATATAATATTATAAATGTTAAAAGATCTAATTGCTAATTTTCTGGTAAAAACTGATTTTTACTGACCCAATTATGTAACTAGTTTTATTAAAATGAATGGAGAAGATGAAAAATATCTCTGACACAAACATTTCAGTAGCCTTATATATTGATTCATTTAAAGTCATGGCTATCTTAACATATGTTAAAGTGAATGGAAAGTAATTATTAAACTGGAAAACCTTGAGTTACAATGAAGAAGGAAATGGGTTAAATTAGTATTACAAAATGTTATAAGAAAAACACTGAAGCCAGGAGATTGGCCATACTTCTATCTGCTAGATCTACTAAAAAAACACTCAGCTATAAAACTACAAAAAAAAACACTGAAGTTGAGAAAAATCCATATTCTATAAGATAATTTATGTTGTACATTCAATAGAATTATAAATCGTAATAAAGTAACAATGGAAAATATTGAATTTATTTAGTTTTTATTTTGTGTATTTTTTCCTTATTTAAATCATATAGAATATTTTTATTTTCAAATTTTATAGGTTTGGTTATTGTAGGTAAATAACTCACCTAGATTAAATGATAATTAATTAAGAAAAATAGCAAGAAATAATATTATATTGTGCTATGTGAAATTCTATATATTGTGTTAACATTGAATTTATCACATTATCATATTTTAACTTTTTTATTCTTTTATTTATTGGTTAACTTTATAAAATAATTGTTTTTAAAAAAATAATTGTTCAAATATTTTTAATGTGTTATTCTTCTGATTACCTGTTTTGTAAATCACCTGTGTGTGGGGTTGATTTTATCCTAGATTTGTAGGTGATCCCAGTGAAATTCTTTAATAATAGAAGAAATTAAGTGTGTACATTTTCTCTTGTTCCCAATTTCTAGACTCCTCCCAATGCCACATCTGGTTCAAGTATAAGGATACTTGCAATATCTATATGCCAATGCCTATGAGTGCACATCCATATGGTTCACTATAGAATTAATTGGAAGTAGATTATAAAACTCACTTTTGAATTCCACATACTTTATATATTTGGTAATTAGATTATCAAATGCCAGTACCCTCATTTGGATGAGATGGCCTAAAACATTGGTGATGATAGGTATTAATAAAATGGTTTCAAAAATTTTTATGTTCATTGTTATTTAACACATAAATATGTATGTCCAGATAAAATCTTGGTAGCTAATATTGTAATATCCCAAACATTTGGTATTGTCTAATTGATGATTATGATAATGTAACTCTTAAATCCAGTCATTAAAGATGTCTATAGAGTATTGATGACTATTGGTGATGATGTCATATTATAACTTCTAATTATTAATTACTTATATTTCTTCCAGTGCTGATTTCTTATGTGGATGACTATGTTGTTTTCAATAATGATGATTTTCATCACTCCCCTGACATATATCATTTCATATTTTCATTATAAATCACTTTATACAATTATATATTAAAACCATGTTTTCATTTTATATTTAATGGCGAGTAAAATTAAAGCTCGGCTTTGATCCACTGAATATTCAAATGTTAATTCTTATAATTTATTCTATAAATATATACAATCAATATATCAAATTCATTCCCTCTTTTAAAATTATGTAAATAAATTTACATTATATAACTTATTGGAAGCTTTAGTTACTTTATATATATATATATATATATATATATATATATATATATATATATATATATATATATATATATATATATATATATATATATATATATATATATATATATATAAACCAAAACTGCCTATACTAGTAAAAAATAAAAATGCAAAACCATAAAACAATACAATACTAGATTAAATCCAAAATTTTATCAAAATCCTTACACAACTATGGTTTCATCTACTACAAATAGATTTTCTCAAGTGAAAATGAAACTAAAGGAACTAACATATATATACAAACAAACAAACCTTCCCATAACTCATTCAAAACTCCACCTTCCCGTAATATCAAAAAAAGTCTTCATAAGATTGGTAGCCTCAGAATCAAAAAGTTTTATCAAAGTCTCCTTTATTCTTCTTTTTAACTCCTTCTTTTCATAAAAAAATAACCGAAGCATTGTCAAACAATATTCGATGACCTGTATTCAATTCATGAATATATAAAGCTGAGTTAAGATACCTATGTTTAACTCTACTTATATGAACCTTAATCCTTTCATTAAGGCTAAACTTACTCTGGCCTACATAAAACTTACCACAACTACATGGAATCTTATAAACAATACCAGGAATAGACCTACTATTAATAGGCTGCTTTGAACCATTAAGTAGCAAATTCAAATCAGAACCTTTCTTCCATGCAACGTTCATTCCACCTAACAAATGACTATTCTTATAAACCAAATTATATATTGAAGACTTAAATGGGAAAGACATATAGTCATTATCCTTACCAATAAATATCTTACCATCAAAATCACGACTATAAATATTATTAAACACAACTTTTTAAATAAAATCATGATTGTAACCCAATTCTACATATTCAGCAGCAAATTGACTTCTTTGAATATCAGCATTATTATTAAAATTATTAAACCTTCTATTCCTATATTAAAAATTCAACAAAGACATATATATATATAGTCTCATAATATTATATTCATTGGTTTATAACAATGGAAGCCATGCAATAATAAAAAGTAAATCTTGAACACTTTATAAATAACTACTGTTTTTCAACACTTGTGAACTAAAAAAAAAAGAAAACATTATATTCTGTCTGACAATTATAATAAACTATTGTTTTATTTATTATTATATAATGAGTGTCCTAATAGCTCTTAACAAGCTTTTTCAAATATCCCTATCCCCAGATCAGTTTCTAGCTGCTGGCTGTCATCAGTGATGTGCTAGGATATTCAGACATTAGTGCCTCACTGATGATAGCCAGCAGCTTAAAACTGGTTGGGGAATAGGGATATTCAGAAAAGCTTGTTAAAAGCTATTAGCATGCACATTATAATATTACACTTGCAGTACAAGCTTATTAAGGCACATGATGTACGACTTGATTTTCTTGCAATTATTGTTTTACTTGTTTAAACAACGTGTTAATTCCTTTATATGTAATAGTCTCTGGTCTACATATTTATCAGTAATAATTTTCATCTCATTAAGGACTATTTTTATGTACTTTAAATTTTCCTTGCTTTCATAATTATTCCCTTCTTAAAAAAACTTTGTAAAATAAAAACTTATACAGACAGATGTAAGATTCATTATATAAGAAAGTTTATATTTGTTTATATAATAATAAACTTTGATTGCTTAAGAAATTGTTTGTAAAGTAATAAAATGCTAAAATTCTTTCTCTAGTACTGGATAATCTAAGACTAAAAATATAAACAAATAATAATAATAGTAGTGATGATGATGATAGTTTTTGCATCACTTTAGATTTTCAATTACTATTGTCATCTCATGTATAATATTTAGGTTCTAAAGCATTTAAAGTTATGGATTGTATTTTTAGAAGTAAGATTTCTTAATCAAGAAAATAATGAACATTTTTATATATATAAATAACTTTATTGAAAAACCATATGTAATAATGATACAATTGTAAATCAAAAATAATAGTTATCCATGTTGCTCAGGCAACCAGATGGTCTGATGTGGTCACTGGTGTTGTTTGATCCAGTTTGATCAGGCTCCACGTGTCGTCAAATAAGAATCTGGATGAGATGATTCTGTCCTTATGGTGAAGTTCCTTCAGCTTGGAAATGAATGTGTCTTCAGGCTTGGGATGAGGAATGGTAAACTTGTTGCAGCATCTGGCCATCCAGATGGCATAAGTGATAAAGGTTGAGAGTCTTGTGGTGATATAATCCCTGGATAGAAAGCAGCTCTTGATATTTAAAATTTTGTTCAGGGAAATGTGGCAGTTGTATGACAAATTCTAAATAATGGCGATGTTGTTTGAAACACTGACAATATTTTTTATGCTACAGCACTGGATGTAGTGCAAAGAAAATTTACAAGATATTAGAGTGTAATGTTTGAAGTATTATATGGCACTCCTACTGTTTCCTTAAAGCTATTAAAAATCTTAACAATAATTTATTTTTGGTAAAGGTAGTTAAGAGTAAATCAACATAGTAAACTGCATTAATGAAATTTCTTGCAGTATTCTTGACATGCATTTGAAAACCTAAAACTAATTGTTTAAGAGATTCTGCAGTATTTAAACTTCCAATGTTATTCAATGCCTTTCATCATCATGTAATTGTAAATAAAATTAAAAAATGTCATCAATATGCATATATAAAAACAATTTTAAAATATTTGTGCATTCTCATATATAACACTATGCTTATTTTATTTTATTTTTATTTACAATTAAGATTGTGTTCAGTTATTAGACCCTTTATGTAAGCCTGTAAAATATATTGATTTAAATAAATAAATAAAAAATTAACTGAAATACAAGCTTATTAATTTATACCTGTATCAATATATGTGTAATACATAGGGTATATGAGCACAGACTTTCACATGACTCCCCACCCCCCACTCTATCTCATAACACTGATATACTTGAACACAAATATGTTGAAAAGATAAATAATCACCAATATCAGTATTTCATGCTAAATCAGCAATCATCAGTTGTTCCAGATTATCATCTCTACACATATATGCAATAAGTGCTCAGATATATATTAAGATAGCCAATCTTCATACTTTAATGGACAGGTTTCAATCCACTCCACACTCCAACTCTTCACCTGTCCATTCAATTGAAAATCTGAAGATGAAATGCTCAAAGGCCACCCTGAAGCTGAAATTCTTGTCAGACCCATGTTGACCTAAAGTCAATATGACCCACATGTACAGGACATAATGCATTTAATACATATACAAAAGATGAGCAAACATCTCTACTATATAATAACTGAAATACAAGCTTATTATGTACCTGTATCAATATGTAATATATAGAGTATATGAGGACAGACTTTCACATGACCTACCCCTCTCACTCTATCTCATAACACTGATACATTTGAACACATATATGTTGAAAATATAAATAATCACTAACATACATATTTCATTATTATTGCTGTTGTTGTTAGATTAAAGGAGCAGTGAATTGTTATGCAAGTGGGTGAAAAGTAAAAATAATAATGATTTAATGACTGCTTCAGTTTTCTTGGATCGTGATAGGACATGTAAATATAAATTTAAGTTTGATATTGTAAGTGTGAAGATTCTTCATGAAGAGAGAGACCATAATAAAAGAAAAATTAAGGAGGCAATTTTAATAAATAGATATAAAGTGGATTTAATTATCAGACAATCTGCTGACACTAAAATTCAGGATTCATGGGATATGAGTTGATGACAGTTGCTTCCGTTTTGTTATTTAAATTTAATGGCAGTTGATGAGGTTTAAGGAATTAACTGAATGTACTTCTGTGGATTGAAAGACTTATATAATAGTTAATTATTATTATATTTATTATTTTTATTGTTATTATACTAATAACTTGTATATTTCTCTTAACACACAAGTGTTGAAATGGACCTAATAAACATCGAATAGAATTATCATCATCATCATCATCATCATTATTATTATTATTTTCAATATCATTATTATTACTACTATTATTACCATTAACTGGAAATCTCTGGTTCCTGAGTTTTTGTGAATTTGAAAATTTTTCAGATTGTAAGATTTAACATTTTACCCACTCATTATTAAACTAACCTTTGCTTTAGTAGAAATAATATATGTGTAATATTTTATAAATATATAGTTTTATTTTGAATAGTACTTCACTGTAGCTCAAAAACAAATTTTCTCAGTTATGATTTTGATTGCTATATATAACTTTATATATAAGCCTAAGACATTCATAAATTAATTAATTCAACGTAGTTGAATATATATAGAGGTTTTCATTGCATTACTCATCAAAATAAATAAATTCATTTATATAAGTATTACATATATATATATATATTGTACCAGACATTCCATTTCTTTTTATCACTGAGGGCGCCACTGGCACAGAATAGAGTTTTTCTCAGTAGTTGGAATAATACAAGAGTAAGATTATTATTTAAAGAAAAGGGTAAGGATAATAGAAAGTTAAATAATTATAGACCAATAGCAGGAACATCAGTTTTATATAAAGTTTTCTCATATATGGCAGCTGGAAAATTTGTAAAATGGATGGAAGTGAATAATGTAGTGGGAAAAATGCAAGGAGGTTTTAGATTAGATAGGCATATAGGCTATAGTTTATTTGTAGTTACCCAACTTATGAATATGAGTAGACATTCAGGTAAATAGTTAAATATGAGTTTTATAGATATAAAAAAGGCATATGATAGAGTAAATAAAAATAGATTATGGATAAGTTTAGCAAATTTGAGAATAGACAAAGCTTTAATGGATATTATTAAAAAATTATATGAAAATGATTATTATACATATCAATTAGAGAATATTGAATCAGTTAAAGTTAAAAATGGGGTGGGACTAAGGCAAGGATGCCCTATGTCACCTATTTCGTTTGTGTTATATTTAAGTGAAGAGCAATCGAAAGATTAGGAAGAGAGATAGAGATACCGTTAATAGGTGATAAGGGAGTATATATTTTGTTGGGTCTTTTTTTTGTGTGCAGAAAGAAGAGAAGATATGGAAGTTATGCTGATGACATGTGCAAGGGTGGGTAAAGAGATGGGGATTAAATTTAGTGAAGAAAAATCAAATATAATGATGGTTACTACTGGAGAAAGAGAAGATGTAGAATTTTTATTGAGAGATATTAAGTTAAGTGTGGTGAATAGATATAGTTATTTGGGAATTATTTTAAATAATCAGAAAAATTATTTGGATAAATGGGAGAAAAAATTGGTAAATGAAGCAAAGAAAAGAAAGGGGTTGATAAAGAAATTAACAGTGTTTTCATATAATAAATATGATGTAGCTAGAATTATATGGAAGGAAGTTGCAGTAGCAGGGTTAACATATGGTAATGATGCATTATGTGTTAGTAAAGTGGTATTAGATTATTTTAAAAAGTTCAAAGAGAAATAGGAAGATGGTATTGGATGCAGATGTATGGACAGCAAGGGAGGCAATTCAAGGACAAATGGAATAATCTAGTTTTCATATAAGAGATGCAAAAAATAAAATGAAAATGTTTGGTAGATTGCAGTTTATGAATAATAAAAGAATAGCCAAAATAGTATTTAATTGGGTTATGAGTAAAAGGCAGGTAACAAGATGGGTGAGAAAGGTAATGTGGTATGCAAAAGATTTGGATAAAAAATTTACATCAGTATATTTGTACAAAAGATGGGATGATTGTGTTAGGAGGATTATTGAGTGTTATAGTGGTAAGAAATGGGATAAAAGAATAGATTTATTAATAAAGAATAGGGAGTTAGAGAAATGGAGAACTAGTATGGAGAATAAAAAGAGTTTAAATATATATAGAAATAAACAGAATATTAGGTGCAAATTAATATATGATAATAGTAAGGAAAGTAGTTTATTGTTTAAGGCTCGAATGAGATCTTTAGCAACAACAGAATATAGATGTAATTGGAAAAATATGGGTGATTTAGTATGTAAATTATGTAAGGAAGAAATAGAAAATATTAGGCATCTGTTAATTGAAGGTGAATGCTTGAAAACAGAAAGGGCACATATAATGAAGTTATGGAAGAATAAATGTGAAAAAAGTGATTATACAGAAAGTGGATTATTGATTTTTATGCTGGGTTTGGGAAAAGATAAGGAGGATTTAGATATAAAGGCCATAGAGTTGACAAAGATTACGTTGTGGAAATGGGATGGAGCAGAATATGGGAAAACGTAGACTGGGGAATGAAAAATAAAATGGCTAACAGGTTTCTCTAGACATAATTGTCAAGAGATTTTTGACTCTGTTTAAGGAAAAGTTATAGTACATCACATCACATCACAGCACAGCACATTGATTTACAGTGATCAAAAAGTTAATGATATGAATATAAATGCTGCCAGCTAGACACAGGGTCAGAAAGAGATCTTAAACATTGTTCAGACAATTGAGGGACAGGACACAGAAACAAACATCAGCCAAAACAAATATAATTATTAATAAATTCTAGATTTTATTAAATTCAAAAAAATATTAGTCAAACAACATATAAAAGTTTGTACTAAATCTCTAACTTTCTTTGTATGAGAGTGCATGAGATTATTGTGGCATTAAACACTTTGACAGATAATTTTGCTTTCTCACCTAACTGATAGGGGATTATAATGAACTTTCTGCTATCGATTTATCTACTCTTCAATTTCTATTTTACTTTATTTAGAGATTTGAATAAAAACGATCTTCTATGGAAGTCAACAAATGGCACAGAACAAGCTTTCTTTAACCTGTAAAAACAACAGGACTAAACAAGGATGTCATATGGTCCTTAAACACTCATAAGAGACCACCTTACAATATGACCTTTAAGGTTAACTATATACAAGCAAAGAGAAAAGATTATAGTATCTTAATCTTTAATAAAAAGAAAATCTCAAAATCTCTATAGTTCCCCCCCCAAAAAAAAAACCAGAACTATATAATCGAGATTTAGAAAGCAAAAGAGGTTTGAGAAAGCTCTGATGAAGACTGCTGGATAGTCAAAACTGTCAGGAAAGTAAAGAAGTTTTATTAAGAAATTTTTTTTGTATTAATGTGTATATAAAATAAGTTATTACAACCATATATATATTAACTATATAATCACTAAATTGCTAGCCAAAAGATTTACAATGTCAAGAAATGCAAACACACATTAAACTAAAGTGAATTAAAATAAAAGGGGGTAGCTTATCTAAAAAGGAAAATTATTATTATCTGCCACAGCTTTTAATAATATAAAAAGAAAAAAAACCAATGAATATAAAATATTAACTCACAATACACTCTCATGCAAAGTATCAAAAATAAAATGTTAATTTAATTATCTATAATTTATAGGTTTAAAAAAACTACATCTAATAAAAGAAATACTTATAAATTTTTAATAATATCAAATTTCTTACTCATAGGCCTATTGTATATTCATATTCTTTTCTTTGAGCCTAAAGCTTAGAGATTTTAGCACTGGTTAAAATATAAAATGTTCAGTTATCTTCAAAGCTTTAGTTTTACTTTCCAATTGATTCCAGCAGTATGTGCAAAATTTTAGTTCTCTTGAGAGTATATTATAATGGGTTTAGATCTTCATTTATCTGATTGGGAAGTACAAAGGCAATCTACAGGATCAGTCTTGAACTAGGTATTTAGGAAATATTCATGATGGCACAATTCTGAGCTCCAGGGTTCATGTTAGATAGTTTAGCTCTGCATACTTTTAATAGGGTTCTTTAAGGTGTGTTTCTGCATTATGAATGGATGGTCGCTAATTCTGGTCTTAAGTGTATTCACTTCTTTTTTCTTTTGAATGATTTCCTTTAGCAGTTGGAAAACTGCAATCTTCCTTTGTAATTAACCCACGAAAATAGCAATCTATATCAGCGGTAAATAATTTACAAAAATAAAATATTACATCAGTAGTCCGCCATTAGCAAAAATATAAGTTTCTACTTCACATCAGCAGTCCACAATTAGTGAATATAAAAGTTATATACCTCTTCATCAAAAAAAACACAGAGCTTTTATATGAATTGTTATCTCTGATCAGATCTTAAAATCTAAGTGGGGCTAGTATTTATCTCCCACCAGATCATAATTAAAAGTTTTAACCACAGCTAATTCATTATCTCTCGTTAGATCTTAATTAAAAAGTTTTAGTCAGTGCTCTTTGTTTTTACTTTTCTTTTTAATACCACTTTTAATAAATTAGAAAATGAATTTTTGATTTTTAAAATAGATTAGAACAAACAAACATCAACAACAAAAAAACTTATATTAATCAAAAGCCTTCTAAATTAAAATGTTTTTGCAATTTCCATTTATAATCGAGTAGTGTGTCATGGCAAGTACTCGTAATATTTAAATAAAATAACAAACTACAAAAATTTTAAGTATAATTTTCTTTTAAAACCTTTATAAATATACATTTTAGTTTTGATTTCACCATGGTAGCTTTTAAAGAAGATAACGTTTCTGGTTCAATATGTATATATATTATTTTTTAGCAATTAGATATTTTAAAAATTAAGAATCTAATCAATATCATTGCATTTCTAGTATTTGAAATAAAATCCACATATACTCTTACAGATATTAACATACTATAACAATCCCAAGTCAGGCCAAACAAGAATTATAACTAGAGTAATATGACGTATATAATAATCCAGGATGGGATTATAGTACCAGATTTAATATCTGTAATTAATATTTGTATAAATCGCATGTTGTTATTAAATTAGTAATAAATTGAAAGTTGCCAGTCTTTTACATGCGCTTAATGTTGTTTCTCAGACAGCCAATCAGATGTTAAACAGTGGTCTTGAAGAGCGATCAGGCCTAGACATATGACAGAGATTTGGCAAGAAAAGGATGATACCACCCTTCTCTTAACTTAACTTTTTATATATATAAACCAGTCTTAAGCATCTTCGCCTGAAAGCATGAATATATAAATATATTAATTTATTACTCACTGAGTTTTTTAATTTACGATATTACAGCACAAAATCTTAGATTTACTACACCGCAATTTTCTAGATGATAATACAAGTTATCAGCAACGTATGAAAACAATATTTGTATAAATCACATGTTGTTATTAAATTAGTAATAAATTGAAAGTTGCCAGTCTTTCACATGCACTTAATGTTGTTTCTCAGACAGCCAATCTGTTTAACATCTGATTGGCTATCTGCAATTAATATTTCACATTGCCAGAGGGTTCAAAAGTTTTGGATTAAATTTTAAAAACAGTGAATAGATATGCATTGATCATTAAATGTGTGATTCAAAGGAAAACTAAGTGATCTTTTGAATGAGAAAATTGAAAACAAATTTTAAAATATTGTCAGAAAAAATAGTTTTTATTAGATTTGATAATGGGAATAAAAATTATATTAATCTAAAAAGACTTGTCAGTATGAACAATTAATAAATAGACAGTTTATTACTATATTTAATACATTTGTGAAGAGTATATTACAAACTAAAAAAACAGATGAGATAAAATAAATAAAAAATAAAGTTATAAAGCCATTGAAACATCAGAGGGTTTTCTTACTGATGGAGGCTATGAGCTAGAATTTAGTTTGAGGATATTGGTTGTGAAATATCTTTTGATGAAAGCACATGCTTTGTCTGGTAAAAATCATCTTGCTCAAAAAATAGCATTAACTAAAAATATTCTACTCTCTATTGATTGCAGTAAAAGCATTATATATTAGACTACATATTATTGATGCCAATAAAACAAAAGATGGTGAAAGTGAAAATTCTTCAACTAGTTATAGAGTTGTTTTACTTTATATTAAAGTAGTCATTGATAAGATGAGTAGATAGTATTTTAATTTCAACAATGTAGCTTATTCTAGCCATAGCTTTGAAAAGGATAAACATAATTTTATTGAAATGTTGGATGTCTACAAAAAAATAATACATGGAATGACCCAATATATATAATCATCATTATCATCCACAAACATTATCAATCTACTTCAGGATGAAGGTCCTTCCAAATTCAATCCATTTTTTCTGATCTCTAGCCTCTCTACTCCACATCATCTTTGCACACTTTCTTATTTCATTCATCACTCTCACCTGTGGTTTCTATCTGGGTCTTTTACAATCTCTTAGAATCCAGTTTAAGGTCTCAATTTTCCATGTATTATTATCTCATCTAGCAGTATGTCCAACCCAACTCCACTTCAATCTTTTAATTCTTTTAATGATGTCAGTAACACCCGTTTGTTCTTTTACCAATCTATTGCATTTTTAATCTCCTTGTTATTCCTAACATGCATCTCTCCATAATTCTTTGAGTGGTCTGAAGTTTCTGTATTGCTCTTCTATTAAGTGACCAAGTCTCAGTTCCATAAGTAAGAATTGGTAAAACATATATTAAAAACTTTTTTTTTAAACACATAAGCATATTTTCTTTTAATATTAAATTATATCTACCAAAAGTATTCCTACCAAGTTTAATTTCATGATTAATTTCATCCATTATGTTTACATCTGCAGTAATAATCTGACCAATGTATTTGTAGTTGTTAACTTCTTCTAATTCGTCATAATCAATATTTATTTCTACCTTTTGAGAAAATCCACTGAACATTACTTTAGTCTTTTTAATCTTTATCTTTAGTCCTACTTTCTTACTTTTATCTGATAATTTCTTGTAACATTTTCTGAAGCTCTGAAGTATATTTGCAAAACAACTACATCATCTGCAAAATATAAATGAATTAAATAATCTTCATTTACTTTTACACTTTACGTTTTTTATTTCAAACTACAAAATACTTTTTGCAACACTGCCATAAAAAGTTTTGGAGATATGGAGTCACCCTGTCTTAATCCTTTTCAATGTTAACCTTTCTAGTATCCTTATCTAATATAATTGTCGCTATGACATTTTTATAAATATTTTTTTAGAATATAACAATATTCTGAATCTATATCTTGATGATCCAATGATTTCATCATTGAAGAAATGCTTACAGAATCATATGCCTTTGCATAATCTACAAGTCCAAAACGTAATGGTGACTCATATTCATTAGACTTTACTATAACTTCACCCAATATTTGAATATGATCTACTGTACTAAAACTACTTTTAAATTCAACTTATTCTTTTGTTTGATTGAAATCTAATGTTCTCTATACACAAGTTGTAATTATCCTGATAAAAACTTTGTATAAAACTGATAAAAGACTGATAGATCTGTAATTTCTAATATCTCCTTTATAATCTTTTTTAAATATTAATTATACTGCATTCTTCACATCATCTGGTACATCTTTATCATTTAGACCTTTGGTATATAAATTCACCAAAAAATTTCTATTTCTTCACCTACTTCTTTTAGTATATTGATTATGATTCCATCATAAATGAAGTTTTTCCCTTCTTCATAAATTTAATTGCATGTTTCACTTTTTTATTTAAAATCTTGGGCAATTTGGAAGACATAATAGATGTAGGAAGTACTTGTTTTTTATTAGTATATAATTCTTGATAGAACCCTTCTACCCATTTCATGGTATCATCTCTCTTTGTAGAAATATTTTAATCTTTTTTTATTCAAAATTAGTGTTTTATACTCTTGAGACTTTTAGTCTCTTCAACAGCTTTTCTTCGTAGTTCACAAATATCCTTTCTTATATCAATTCTTTTTCAAACCTCTTTACAAAATTTGAGATATTCAATCTTTCTTAATGCATTATTTTTATATATCTTCATATTCCTTCTTTTCCATAAATCCTTTAGTCTCAGTAGAAATTTTATTGGTCAATTGCTGCTTTTTTCTACCAGCTATCTTTGTTGCAGTTTTTAAAAGTGTATCAGTTGTTTTCATATTAATTTCATTCAAATCTGAATCATGTTCAAAATGCATTAATACATGAAAATGACTTGCAAGCTGTTTAAATTCATGGGTGTTTCTGATAAGATTAAAAATATGAACTATGAATATTGTTTTTTTTAAATAATTTTTCTCTAGTTTTGTGTTAACATGTATCTTATATCTCAGTAATCAATGATGATTTACAGTGTTGAATTTATTTAGAATATTGCAATCTTGAAATAAGTATTTTCTGCTAGTCAAAATGTAATCCAATTCTGCTATACCTTCATTTGGATGCTTCCATGTCCATTTTCTTTCAACATTTTTTTCAAAAAAAGAATTCATAATATAAAGTTTTTCTTTTTCTGCAAACTCCACAAATCTATGTCCTCTCTCATTCCTATTACCATAACCAAAATTACCCACAACATTTTCATCTTTCATTTGTTTACCAATTCTAGCATTAAAATCTTCCATAACAATTTTAAAATGTTGTTTAGTCTAATAAAAGACCTTTTGTACACCCATATAAAAATCTTCTACTATTTCATCACCATGAGAATTTGTTAGGGTGTAAACCTGAATTATCTGCATTTGGTATCTACTACCAAGTTGAATAACTAATCTTGCCACTGTCTGATATATATATATATATATATGTGTGTGTGTGTGTGTGTGTGTAACTGAATATTTGTAAATACAGTAAATAAATAATTAAAAATTTTATCGATTTAGGAGCACTTTCGATTATCTCAGTAACCTGAGTCAACTAAAGCTTTAAAATGCTAACTTTCCCACAATTTCATGATCTTAATGTTTGCTGCTTGCCTATTAATTAAGTCATGTTTATATTTGTATATTAGCATAGCTTCCTTTATTTTTGTTTATTTTTATTTTTTTCAATTTGCAATATTTTTACACTGTTAAAATTGAAGTCAAAACCATAAATACATGATTTATTATGGTCGTAAAAAACAGATGCTGAAATATTATTATCCACTATGCAATTTTGGTTTGATTTCTGAACGCGTTTTAATAATAACAAGTGTTCTTTAGTTCTTTTTTCCAACATACATCTAGATTCACCTATATATCCACTTCCACACCTACATATCCATTTATAAATGACACAATTTTTATTTATAAATGAGGTTTTATCTTTGGAGTTATTTATTAATTTTTTTAATGTAGGAGGTGTGTAAAATGCAATATTACATATTTCTTTATAAATTTTCCTTATAAACATTACTTGATAATTTGAAATATATGGGATTGATATCCATATTTTTTTATTAGTAGGAGAATCAATATTATTCAAATTTTTATTTGTATATTTTGTATTAAAATCTCTAATAACATATACAAATAAAAATTTGAATAATATTGATTCTCCTGCTAATAAAAAAATATGGATATCAATCCCATATATTTCAAATTATCAAGTAAAGTTTATAAAGAAAATTTATAAAGAAATATGCAATATTGCATTTTACACATCTCCTACATTAAAAAAAAAAAAAAAACAAAAACTCCAAAGATAAAACCTCATTTATAAATAAAAATTGTGTCATTTATAAATGGATATGTAGGTGTGGAAGTGGATATATAGGTGAATCTAGATGTACATGGGAAAAAGAACTAAAGAACACTTGCTATTATTAAAACGAGTTCAGAAATCAAACCAAAATTGCATAGTGGATAATAATATTTCAGCATCTGTTTTTTACAACCATAATAAATCGTGTATTTATGGTTTTGACTTCAATTTTAACAGTGTAAAAATATTGCAAATTGAAAAAAATAACAATAAAGGCAAATAAACATGACTTAATTAACAGGAAAGTAGCAAATGTTAAGATCACAGAATTGTGGGAAAGTTAGCATTTCAAAGCTTTAGTTGACACAGATTACTGAGATAATCGAAAGCGCTCCTAAGTGGATAAAATTTTTAATTATTTATTTACTGTATTTACAAATATTCAGTTATATAATTACGTATATTGCTTTAAAAATACAGACATAGAATAATATTATATATACATATATATACACCTGGGTCTCGTTTTACATGATAGATAAGTTCCTCAGAAAACATGCGCAAACGAAATCACGCAAAAATAGATGTAACTTACATTGAAAAAGGGGGGATGTGGTCTGTGATTTTTCAAAATTCGCATAAAAGCAAAGCACCAATGTAAAATTACTTTAAAATTTGCGCAAAAAAAAAAAAAATAAGGAAATAAAATATGACTAATAAAAAATTTCAAATTTGAAAAAAATTGATACAAGACAAACTTTTTTTAACTATAATATTTAATTTTATTCAAAATAATATATTTTTATGCATAATTTACAGTACAGTAATTTACATTTTTTTATACACATTTTAATTATTATCGTTATTTGTGAAAAACACGTTTGTTTGCAAACTGAGGAAATACAACTAGCGCCAACTTCACACTCATGTTGTGTCAATGGTTTTCTGGTGACAACATAATTAGTAATTAATCTTTGAGATGATGATTTTATTAATTGTTTATGAAACTAACAACTAAAAATTAAATTCTTATTTTTGTCTTTAATTTTTTAATTTTCAATTCCATTTAAAAATCAAATTTCACATCACATTAATTTCAAGTCACCAAGTAATTTTTAAATTTTTAATTACAATTAAAAATCAGATTTTAATTTTTAATTGTCAAATTTAATTGTGCCCACTGCTATTACTCACCTTTTAAAAATAAACTTGTGGATACTAAATGATTAATACTGTAATTGATTATGTTCTTTTTAAAAAACAATAACAGAATGTGATCTAAAATGCAAAATTAACATGCACAATGTTTGAACAAATTTACATTATAATCTTGTAAAATTTAATGTGTGTATACATAAAATATGGAAATCATGATTTTAATTTCATTATTGCATAAAATCTTACTATTATAAAGCACTGAAAATATTGAAATTACTAAGATGAAAGTCGAATTCCAATAATGTGCTGTTACTTTCAATATAACGTAAGTGCACAAAATTTGTTATTTAAAGTAATAGCGCATTATTTTAGTTCGACTTTTGGTGAAACATGAATCACATAACTTCAAAATCGTGTTAAATAAGTCCGCGTAAAAAGAGACCCAGGTGTATATATATATAAAATAAATAAAATGTCTGCTAATTAAAAATAAAATAGTAATTATAATAATAAATTCAATGGTTTACAAACTATTACAAACAATCCTTAAATCCGCAGAAGTACTTTCGGTTAATTTCTTAAACCTGCCTCAACTGCCATTAAATTCAAAAAACAAAAGCGGAAGCAAACGTCATCAATTCAAATTCCATGAATCTCGTATTTTAATGTTAGCAGCTTGTCGCTTTATTAAATGCATTTCATACCTGTTTATAAAAATTGCCTCTTTAATTTTTCTTTTAAAATGATTTTTCTCATGAATTTTCACATTTTGAAAATCAAATTTAAATTTATATTTACATGTTTTTTTGTGATCAAAGAAAACTGAAGGTGATATTAAATCACCATTATTTTTACTTTTTACACGCTTGTATAACAATTCATGCTCCTTTAATCTCTTCTCAATACTGCATCTAGATTCACCTATATATGACAGCATACAATCACAAAAAATTTGATATATGATATTACTTTTCTGCTTGATAGGTATGACATCCTTAGAATTATTGACTAATTTATTAATATTGTTTGGAATGTAGAATAAAACATTAAACACATTCTTATATAAATCCTTAAAAAATTTCACTTGTGGATTTGAAATAAATGGAATAGATATCCATTTTTTACTATTAATCTTCATTTCTTTTAAATTATAATAATTTTTTTTAAATTGACATAAAGTATTGTTTATTTGTTCCATTTTATAACCAACATCAAGCAATTCCTTGGCAAATATCTCAATATTTTTCAGTTTATCACTTTGGTAATGACATAATTTTTTATTCTGAAACAAAAAAGATCTAAAACTTGCCATCTTATGCATCACTGGTACTTTTGATTTACAATTTATATATCCTCTTTTTTGCAGTGGCTTAATTATTAGTTTATAATTTAATATACTCTTATCTCTTGTAATAATTAAATCTAAATATTTAATATTATTATCCTGTTCTTTTTCAACAGTCCATTTCAAGCCATTCAACTTATTTAATTCCTCTACAAGCAAATGTATACTATTAGTATTTCCACAAACAAAAACATCATTCACATATCTTTTGTAAATTTTAATATTTCCAAAACTACACATATTTAAAATACTACTCTCATATGTAGATAAAATGAAATTGCAAACTTGTGCAACTACAGGCAGACCCATAGGCCAACCTTTAGACATTTTATAATATTGACCTTCAAAAGATGCAACAATGTTATCATTAAAATTTTTTAAAAAATCAATAATAAATTTTATCATATATTTACAAATACTTTTACTTTTTAATGCATGTTCAATTATTTTTATGGAATTCATTTTATCAATAGATCCATACATTTCTGTAACATCCAATGAAGCAGTAACATCATTTTCATCAATCATCAAATTTTTAATACTATTTACAAAGTCAAACGATGAAGCAATAGTATTTGCCCCAAATCCTAAAATGTCTTGTAAAAGTTTACCAATATATTTAGAAGTCTGATACATGAATGAACCACCAAATGCCATCTATTGATCATAAATAAGAGTGATAGCAAGTTACGTGAATTTAACTTGTTTTTGTTTTTCACACACACACACACACATATATATATATAATGAAGGAAAAAAGTTATAATGGAAAAAATATGAGAAATGTTGTTTATATATAAATAGAGTGAAATAGAATCAGAATACAAACAAAATCTTTGTAAGCATTGTCGTTATTTTATTACTTTATCACTCAAATTAAATTTTAAATAATAATTACATCGAAAAGCAACACCAATTGTCTAGGTGTGTTAGATAGAATATAAGTAGGCATAATAATTTCGTCTAAAAGTTTAAACTCAAATCATTATAATTTAGTTCCAGGAAAAACTCAATTGCTGTTCAAATCATTATTATTTGCAGATTTTATCACTAGATAATGAAAACATTAATTATTGGCCAATAAATAAAAATTAGTATAAAAATAAAATTTTAAGGCAATGTCAGAAGAGTTATAGATTATAAACTATTTAATGAAATGGAAAAAAATTATTTAAATTATTGCATAATATATATATACAAGGCAGAATATATATAAATGATACACTTTTCCGGTTCATCCAAGTATGATTTTGATGATGAATATACCAACGTTTCAGTATATATATATCGTAACGGGATATCAAAAAGATGTAAACATGGTATTGGAATTACTGTATTGACAACAGAGGCATAAATATTTAGATGTTTGATACTTTTAGAGCACATGACAACTTAAAATTTTACTTTAAATGCATGCATAATAAAAGTGAATTGTCTGAATGTGTAAGGTGGCAATGAGAGAAAGTAATCCTCATAAACATAAACTTAACAACAATTGCAAAAAGAAAAAAGCAGAAAGTAAAAAAGAACAGCTCTATAAACGAGTTTTGCATAACTGTACAAAACAATTTGTGAATTATATCTACATATGAAATATACTGATCGATTTCTCTGTTTACTTTATATGTTAGAATGTTGTCTTTAATTTCATCAGTAGGAAACTTTTGCTTGTAAAATATTTCAATACAAAGCCTAATTATAGCTCTCTAATGTGTTTTTACTCTTTTTCATGTTATTCCAATGAAAAAGTATCATTGTGCTTCTTTAGACCCACACAATGAGCTTTGCACTAATAAAATAAAAAAGATTTGCAAAATAACTTAATATAAATTTATAAAAAGTAAGAGTACCAAATTCTCCATATAGTAGTGCCACCAAGTGCAAGCCTTTGTAATCAATGGATGCAAAAAGTGCCTACTCACTCAACACCCTCACGATAGTTTCTAGCCTGTGACTTTTATCAGTGAGGAGTCTGGATTGAGAGCACTGCACCTAAATCTTAGGATCTAATGCAACCTTCCAATAAACACCATTTTCCTATTTTCTTAACTATAAAGCTAAAACTCCCAAATGAAAACACCATAATGTATCCAACCCAAGCTCATGTCATATAGATCTGAACTCAGTTCAGCATCTATACATTTTGGAATCTGTTTTTTCAAAAACCACAATCACCATTAACCTATGGGCAGGATAGGTCTAACACCATCAAAACATCACATGATCATCATTTCATATGGCATTACTGTATGGAGAGTTTGGTATTCTTATTAACAGCACGTGTAAGCATATGAAATGGTGATCATGTGATGTTTATAAAAAGTAATTGTTATATTTATTTTTAATGAAATTTATTGTCTACATTTATATTTGAAAGCAACATAATTTCTAATCTAATAAAAATGATTTAATTATTTAGGCGCAGTGACTGTTTTAAAACAATTGTTGCCTAAAATAACGAACCTCGTTAAAAAATTATATCTGTAGAATGTTTTTGCACACATTCATTACATAATGTTATTTCTTAAATCAGTTTATACCAAAAGCTAATTTAAAAAGTTATTTTCTAACCTTTTCAATTTAGTACCATAACAATACTCTATACAAAATGAACAAAAAACATCCATATTTTTTTATTTAATAATTGATTAATTATAGACCATCTTAAACCTTCATTAGAGAATGATGAAAGTAAGTTACTATTACTAATACTTCATATAATTAATTCTTTAATTTGGACTTCAGTCTTTTTTTATACTTTCATTATTTGTCTTATTATTTTTTTGTTAAGTCGGAATACACATATTTATCTATCGGTGGATATTAATGATAATGAAGTCTATTTTTTGTGTGCTTGCGTGTGTGCATGTATATGTATATAAAGACAGAGAATTTTCTGGATAAAATAAGTGGAATATATATTTCAGATTTCCCTGTGTATACATTAGCCTGTTATTAATATATATATATATGCAAGTCACATCTTTATACTGATAGGGTTATCTTAACTTGTAGTTTAATATTTGCACTTTGTGACCTTACTACAATCTTAAAATCGCATCATTTATTGTGGAATTACTAAATAGTTAATGTACTTACCTGATGTAGTTATGTAATAGTAGGAGGTTTTTAAAAAATTAGGATATAAAAGAGGCCAATTTAAAGAGGTAAAGAAGCTGAAGTTTCTGACCAACAACATGATTAATAAATTAGTGATAATTTCATTTTTTCTGACTCTTGCCAATTGTGGTGATGTAAGTATATTAAATATATTTAAACATGTAATATTAGTATAAAATATAGAATGTAAAAATAATATATGTGAATGCAAATTTTATCTATATTTAAAATACTTTGAAAAACAAATGGATAATTTATTTTGAAAAAAAGATGGATAATTTTTTTAAATATCCATTAGAAATATTTATTTTTAATATAAATATGATGCTGTAGAATCTGTCGGAAGGGGGCGCTGGTTTATCAAAGAAAAGCATTTTGCTGTCGGTCATTCGAGTGTTTCAATTAAAAAATTATTATAGTATCTCATATTCAGATAAAAAAAAAAAATCTAACAAACTGAAAAGACTGCAATAGATAGCAGGTATATCTGAAACGTGTCTACTCCATTTTGTCTGTTAGATATCTTTTTACTGACCAGTAAGATGTCTAGATAGTTTATCTATAAGCCTGAAATACAAAGTAGGATTGCATAAAATTTATCATCAAAAATTTTTTTCATTCTGTCTGTGTTTAAAGTCCAGTTGATAGACATTCACAATTTCTATTAAAGTAAAAAAAAATTTGGAGGTATTTAATAATAATATTCACCCGGGAATTTAATTAAGTTTAGAGTTTATTTCTGGGTTGGAAAATTAAAGAAAAATTTATAGCCTAATAAATGGCTATTTAACAGAAATATTTATCCTGAAGGATATTATAAATTAAGTGCATTCAAGAAAATGTCGCATTTATATGTTGGAGTGCAGTTAATAAAATTTGGGCAATGTGGGGAAACATTCTAGGCCTATTTACAATCTGAAAAACGTTGAAATGTTACGTCATCTAATTAAAAACTCAGATTTGTGATACTGCAGGCATGTAAGCCAAATACTAAACCACAACCTTTTCCCTATTTTTAACCAGGTACTTACTCAGATATTTTCATATTATTTCATGCTTTATTGTACTAATGCTTTACTCAAGCACACACGCACATATATATATATTTAATCTTTTTTTTTTTTTTTTTTTACATAAGATTGCATTATTTTTAATACTAAACATCATTAAAAATAATTTTCTTCTGAAAGTTTATGATGATAATATATGTTGGATTATTTATATGTCTAATATTAAATTGTTAAAGGTTTTTAAAAAAATTCAAAATATATTTAAATTTCCCGAATACTTTTCACTAAGTAGTAGCAAACAGGTTCAATGTGTTGAGTAGTATTTTACATTACTCTTCTACAGATACTGTTGATCTGATTAGTGATAATTTTAGAAAGGAAATCAAATCTGAGATCCCGTGGATACTTAATTTATGGCAGTTGTGTCAAAGATAACAGTAAAAACAAATTCATATACTTAGCTATGAAGATTTATTTCTCCAATTATTTTAAGAAGATTAATTAGATAGATAAGTATAGGTTATTTCTAATAATTTTTATAAATAAGTATAATATTATTACTGATTGTTACTTTTGATAGAATAACCTAGTTTCTTAGAGCATTGTCTATAACCTTAAGAGTATGTGCCTAAAATGCGACAGTAGGGATATCTACAAATCTAAACACAAGATTAACGATTTTAAAAGACGAGCTGTAATCGTTAATCTTGTGTTTAGATTTGTAGAGATCCCTACTGTCGCATTTTAGGCGCATAATCTTAAAGGTATAGCCTTAATATATTACTTACACAATGAGTATCTTTACAAATTATTAATTAGAGCACTGTCATAAATTCGACACAGATGTATTTTAAGATCTCAGTCCCTTTCCTTGCTAATATGAACACTGGATAGGCTAGATACATTAGAAGAAATGAGAACAAAAATACTACTGGAAACATATCTTTATATATTAATCTCTGTGCTTTTACTAGCAGTTGAACATATATAAAATGTTTAAATAAATTTTGAATTTTTCTAAATATATTTACAAATTAGTATTAGATAATGTGAATATTCCAACATTCTATTATAGAGATGTTTAGTAAATCGTAATCAACATGTAACATTAACAGCCTTCTGCTTTTCACTTAATATAGACAGGGTACCATTAAACTAAATATCTCTAATTTGAAAATATTTATTATCTAAGCAAAATTGTTATGATTTATTATTTTATATATAAATTTTATGCAAATTTAATTATGAGCGTATTCTGTATTTTACCTGTTATATTATTATAAAAACCTATTTCAATATGTACATATCATAGATAATAAAATTAATATTTTTCTATATTTTCAATAATATTTAAATTTATAATGAGGAAGCAGAGGACTGTTTTAAAATCAAAAAATAAACCGTGAAAACATGGTTTGAGATTAAGGCATAATTAAATGATTGATAGTACATTAAAGCATTTCACTCTCCATTGGACTTATTGGTATTGCAAATGTAATAACAAAATTATGTATTACATTAAAATGTTTTTAAGGTGAGATAGGTATTATAATAGACACATTTAAAACAAATATTTAAAATATGACTTGTGAGCAGATTGACTGTGTTTTAAAAACATTTTTATTTTTAACCTGAAAACTTTTTTTTTTTTCATGTGTCAAAGCATCGCCCGTAAGCGAACCCGGGACAACTGCTTGTAAGGCGGCTGTGCTGACCACTTGGCCACCAACGCTTGATATGTTTTTTTTAATCAACAAAACATAATCTTTATTATACAAGAAAACTTTGTTACATTCGGTAGTATTCAACTTTGATACATTCATATAGTTAATGGTTTGAACGAAAAACTTTTACTTGATTAGCACTTGATTGATAATTGTACCCGGCAAGAGTTATATTTCATTAACAGAACAGAACCTTGTTCCATATTTCTTCAAATAAATAAGTATTGGCCATGATCTTATCTGGGCTTTTAATTTTTTTTAATTAGTTCGATGTACGGCTGTTGAGGATTGTGCGTGTTGTTTTCAAAGATGAATTGGCATCTGCCCAAACAAATGGCAAATGTAAGAAAAATGCCCAGTCTAATAATGGACGGGTCTCCAGTATTGAAAGAAAACTCTGTTTGCATTTATTTGAATCAAAACTTGTAATGATTTTTAACATAAATTTGTGAAATAAATTTTCTTCAAATTTTGTATAACGAAAAAAAAAGAAGAATTTTTTTTTATTTTTTCATTTGCTGTCTTCATAAAGATCTTTCAAACAACTTTTAATGGATGTAAATTTCATTTCAATGACAACATTTTGTTCTTTATTTTTAAATTTGAATATGAATAACTACAATAATACATTGTAAAATATCTGAATATTAAAAGATAAATCTATATATATATATAAATATTTTATTAAAAAACATGTTTATTTAATAGGATACGTTGTTCATTAAGTTTAAAAAATATTTGTTTTTCTCAAGCATATTTTAATTTTTATATTTAATTTGGAATGAAAGTAAAGATCATCCATAAATTGATTAATTCAATTGTTATTATTCTTGTTTTAATAAAATCTTCATTAACAAACAAACAAAAAAATATACATTTTTATAATAATTATTTACATATAATTTTTAAATTACGAGTCTTCATACAGTATTTATATATATTTGAAAATAGTAATTGAATTAATTAATTTATGGCTGTTCCACATTTTTAATTTAAGTTAAATGTAACAATCAAAATTGGAAATGAAGAAATACATTTTTTTTCCTCATGTGTCATAGCATCGGCCGGGAAGCGAACCCGCTAATCCGGGACAACTAGTAAGGTGGCTGTTCTGAGCTCTCGATCACCAACGCTTGATTTGTCAGTTTTTAATGCGTTACTCGTCAAATTAAATAAAAACATTTTTTATAAACTAATTTTTATATATACGATATATTAGAGAATAATTTTTAAAGTTTGATAACACAAGAAAATTGATTGACTGGATTATTTAAAGTTATTAAAAGCTGGTTATTTATAATTATGAAGGAGTACCCAAAAGTAACCGGAATTTTATAATAAAAAAATGTTTATTTATTTTTAGGTTTAATCATTTTCAAATTGTTGCTTGATGCAATACGTCAGTCTAAACATGTTTTTCACTTTTCAAAGCAGTCTGGAAACATTTGCAAAATGGTGCCTCTTAACACTTCATCATCTTTTTACTACTTGCAAGTCAGTAAACAAAATTTTGAGCGATTTTTCATTTGGGAGAATAAAAATTTCTCATGAAGTAATATAAATTGAATATAATTAATAGATAAGCTAGGTTAAGCTGAATTTAATTAAAAATTATTTCACATCCAGTATTTATGTTTTGAGGTTTTGTCATTTTGTCACAAAACAGGATGTTTACATTTTACAGCATCATGTAAACATTTACAAATTTGCAGATAAAATACTTGACCACTACAAACTAATTCTGAGAAAAAAATGCCATTTTCATAAAAAAAAAAACCAGCATTATCATGACATTGGACTTTACTTGCTGTGCTTTTTAGGGATGTGGCGAATTTGACACTTCCATGAAAACAATCATAAACTTGTGTTCTTCCAAGATCAGCTTGCTTGTAATCTGTGTCAAGCATTAGAGCTGTATTTCCTGCTGTTTTCTTTAGAATAAAACATTATATCATGTTGTTCCAACTTTTCAACCATTGCAAAAAATGACAAATATTCAAAACACACTTTGTAAAAAATGTTTTATGTGGCACCATGATTTTACATGGTGATGTCATTTGGCAGATTGATGTAAAAAAATCTTTGCAAAAGGTATGCAGTTGCAATAGCATGTATTATAACAGCTGTGCACTCCAAAAAAATTTCCAGTAATTTTTGGGTCCCTCCTCATTTTTTTAAATTATAATTCATCATCATCATCAACCATTATCAATCCACTGCAGGATGAAGGTCTTTCCAAGTTCAATTCATCTCCAATCTCTAGCCTCTCTTCTTCACACCACCCACGCACACTGTCTTACTTCATCCACTCATCTCACATGTGGTCTCTTTCTGGGTCTTTTACAATCTCTTGGAATCCAGTTTAAGATTTCAATTGTCCATCTAGAACCATTTCTTCTAAAAATATGTCCAGCTCAACTACACTTCTTTTAATTCTTTCAATAAGGTCACTAACATCTGTTTGTTCTCTTACCCATATATTGCATTTTTGATCTCTTCTTGTTATTCCTAATATGCATCTCTCCATACTTCTGTAAGTGGTCTGAAGTCTTTGTATTGCCCTTCTATTAAGTGTCCAAGTCTCAGATCTATAAGTAAGAACAGACAGAAATTAAAATTGTAACAAAAGCCATTATTTTATAAACAAAACATTTTCTAAAACAAGGCACAAATGAGAGTTGAGTTATGACTGTATTCAAACACGGAGTCTTTTCATTTTACTAATAATAATTTCATTCTTATATTTACAAATATCTTGAGTTCATTGATTTATGTTATGCATTAAGAAGTTCTTCATGCTACAAACATTTGCGATTAAAATGTTAATAAGGAGGAAACAAACAATAGGAAATACTATCATCACTTTTTCTAATAGGTGTTTCTCACGTAACACTTACCTATGTACAATTTTGGAGTAATAAAAAAATATTTCGAAATGAAATAATTTTTAATTTAGTAGTTGATGACATTATTTTTGTTGTGGGTCTTTCAATAGCTTGTGTTTAATTTTTTAAGATACTTAATCTTTTCCACAAACAAAGTAATAAAAAGTAATAAAAAAAGGTTTTATACAAATAACTGGTAAAATTTAGCAGGTTTAAAAAAGAAAGCTTTAAAAAAAAAATTACTTTGGGATTTTATAAATTTCTAACCAATTATAGATGCATAATCATATACTGACTAATTAAAATTTTTTATTTATCACTTCATTAGATATGAAACAGCTGAAATTAAATTTCTTGACGGAATTAAAATGTTGGTTACAAAACAAAAAACAAAACACTTTTTATAATACATTTTCAAGAATTTATTAACAAACGAAGAATAATTATATAGTTATGATGATTATCGGAATATGGATTGCTATTTCATTTTGTAAATTTTTTATATACTCAATAATTATAAAAAACAGTCTAATGTTTTATATGAATGTACACTTTACTCTGTATTTATACATACCCAGACTATAAAGACATACATAGTTAGTGTCAAAGATTTATCATCCAGGGATGTAGATTGAGAAAGCAAAGAAGTTAATCATTAATTTTACTTAATTAACTTTTAATAAGTAATTATAAAGAGATTAGAATATATATATTCTTAACTTTTATTTTTTGTAAGATACGCGCACACGTATATAATCTAAATTACCATTTTGATATGGATGCACCCTGAACTATTAAATATTTATATTTAATATAAGTATAGGGGATTTGAACTCAGATTTTCAAGCACCTTCAACTATCCACACTATCTCATACAACTGATACACATGACCACACACATGTAGAAAATATAAATAATCACCAATATATGTATTTCATGCTAAACCAGCACTCATCAGTTGGTCCAGATTATCATCTTCCACACACACATATATAATCAGTGCTCAGTTTATATTAAGACAGAAAATCTTCATACTTTAATGGACATGCTTCAATCTACTCCAACCTCCAACTTTTCAGCCTTCCATATCATTGAAAATCTGATGATGAAAACCCAAATCCCATGCTGATGCTAATATTATTGCCATACCCATGTTGATCTCAAGTCACTCTGACCCCTCATGTATAGAACCTTATCCATTTAAATACATAGAAGAGGGATGGGTAGGATACAAGCTTGATGTGTAAATATTTGAAATGATATGGATGGCTGAAAAGTTGGAGGTTGGAGTAGATTGAAACCTGTCCATTAAAGTATGAAGATTTGCTATCTTAATATGAACCGAGCACTCATTATATATGTGTGTGGGAGGTGATAATCTGGACCAACTGATGAGTGCTGGTTCACCATGAAATACGTATATTGCTGATTATTTATTTTTTTCTACATGTGTGTGGTCATGTGTATCAGTTGTATGAGATAGTGTGGATAGTTGAAGGGTGCTTGAAAATCTGAGTTCAAATCCCCTATACTTATAATTAAGCTCCCAGGTTTGTGAAGAGGGCCTGGTTTTTAAATATTTATATATAATATAAATAAAATGCCTGTTAATTAAAAACTATTCTATCAACTACTAAAAGAGGTATCAATCAAAATGTATTTATTATATATGTATTTTGAGAAAAATGCAGTCATTTGATAAAACATATGGTTGAATTCTCTCCACCAAAAACAATATCCTGATTTTATTTTCAAAGACCATCAATCTGAACTGATGGGTTGTTTATAAAATTAAAAACTTTGAAATTACAAATGATGTGAATTTTATTGACTACATATTTCCCTCTACTATATAAAAATAGTGATGGTTTTGAGTTTTTATTATCCACTTAATTAGAAGCAGCTATGAAGTTAATTAAGGCGTTTATTTTTCTGATCAATAAAATTAAATATTTTCTTGGGATTTATAATGATGTAAACAATATAAATTAATGGATTATTATGCTAATGGGTTTATTGCTTAGGAATTCATAAGTATAAGAACCAGAACTATGAAAACAGTATCTATGCTGGGATGTCCTAATCACAAGTCAGACACTCACTATTCAAACTGCAGCAAACCACACAGGAGTAAACAAGTAGATTAACCTTATCTTTATTGTTGGTAAGAAACAATCAGTTACTAATTTAATGTCCCAAAAATAAACAAGTTTTCTACAGTAACCTATTATAAATCTATTGATCGGAGGCAAAATATGTTGATGGAGAAGATATATTTAATCTTAGGATTGTCAATTAGCAATTGAGTTTCGTAGCAACAATAAAAGTAAAGTCTCAGGTTGTTTACATAGGTACAATCCCTTAATTTGTATTGTATTCACATGTACTATATAGGTATATTAAAAATCATTTGAGACTTAGACAATCCCAATATCATTAATAATCAACAATTTCAAACTGTTGTTATGACAACATCCTTTTAACAACAAAGGTGGAATTCCCCTCAAAAAAGAAGCAAAAAAAAAAAAAAAATAAAAGAAAAAAAAATGGACAAAAAAATAGTAAAAGCAAAATTAAAATATTTTTTAAATAAAAGAAATAATTTGCTAATTTACAAAGGGCTATGCCAAAAATTACAGAGCATGAGTATAATATGAAGTATTGCATTGTGAGATTTGTTAATATTATTAGAAAGATTACATTGTTATTAAATTAGGTCATGTGATATCTGACTTGATTTTTTTATAAAGATTACATTGAAAAAATTGAAACCATATTTCTGAAATTTTTATATGTGTATCAATTAACTAGTATTGTTTTTAAATGTTATATAAATTTCTAATTGTTTTAGAATAGCAATCGTCAGCCACCACCTTCTCGTCCTCTCCCCAGTGGTCCACCATGTGCTGATTCCAGTGCACCATCTCCTGTCTCTGACAAATCATATGGTAGATTCAATAGACCATTGCCAGATTCAGACTCTTCTGTTTCTACAAAACAACAACCAAAACCAAGTCCTTCACAACGTCCTTTAGGTAATTATACAAACATTTTATGACATATTATTATAAAAAAGTAAATCAAAAAAATGTTTTTATGTTATTAAAGTATGGATATGTGAAATATTTATAATTGTATCAATTTTGAAAATAATCTACACCTTATTTCATATTTAATAGCCTTAATTTGTTACAATAACATATGATACTTTTATGTGTGATATTTTGTCAAGATCCTAGGTGTCATTATTTGTATTACTTTATGGATCCAAAGTTTCAAAACAGAAATAGAATTTATCTTACCAGAATCAGAAATAACTCATCCAGTACTTTTGAGTCAAATGGATAGTTGTTGGCATGTTGATATGTTTTACATTTTTGCAATTTATTCATTCTACTTTGAACCCTTTTTAGTATAAATCTCTTATTGCACATATATGCATACATAATCTTACATTTTGACTGTCCTGAAGTCTTCTTCAGACCTACAATATAATGAACAAAAAAATAATGTATAACTCTATAAAGGAAGTAGTGAATTTGGTTTTGACATTATATTGAATATAACTTTGTTTCATTTAAGTAAAAAATATTATTTGTTAGAGTGTGAAGCAACTATTTATTTTCTGTTCTTTAAAAATTTGGTGCATTTGTAATGAATAGATCTGTACTTTTTGTACTGTTGCCATTTTTAAAAGAAAAAAATTACATTATGAGCATGCCCATAACTCTTAACAAGCTGTTCAGAATATCTCTATCCTCAGACCAGTTTCTAGTTCTGATTATTTCCAGTGAGGTGCTAGGATATTCAAGCATTATATTTAAAAATACAAAATCAAGCTTAACTATTTAATAGAAAATCTGAAATTTTCAGACATCCATATGTCTTCAAATCCAGCTATCTAATTTAAATAAGCATATGGGATTGAATTAAGTTCAGATATACCATATATTAATAGCTTTAGCAATATAAAATCACCAAAGCCTTAGGAGCAATAACAATAATTGCAAGGAAATCAAGTCATATATCATGCAACTTAATTTAATAAGCTTGCATTACAAATGCTATATAATGAGTGTGTCAATAGCTCTTAATAAGCTTTTCAGCCCATCCCTACCCTCCCATATGGCTATTTAAGTTAGATAGCTGGATTTGAAGATATATGGATGTCTGAAAATTTCAGATTTTCTACTTAATAGTTAAACATTAGATAAATTGTAGGGCTTGACCTTGTATTTTAAATCTAATGCTTGAATATTCTATCACCTCACTGATGAAAGCCAGAGTTAAAAACTGGTCTGAATATAGGGGTGTTCTGAAAACCTTGTTAAGAGCTGTTGGTGTGCTCATTATGTAACATTTGTAATACAAGCTTATTAAATTAAGTCATGTGATATATGACTTTATTTCCTTGCAATTAAAAGATATATACTAATAGAAAAAGGACTAATAGAAAAATTTGCTTCTGAATTAAAAACATTTATAATAATAAAGTTTTGACAAAATTCACAAATATGGGTAAAGTGATGAGAGATATGTTCAGTTATTGTATTCACTTTTCACCTGAGACTGCAGTGTTTTTAGACAGTAAGGATGACCTTAGCACAATGTTAACTTTGGATAAAATTTGTAAAATGTTTGAGAGAAAACAAACATGGGAACAAATTATAATTTCAAACACCAATGTACATTATAATTAAATAATGGGTTATATTATATTTAAAATGTTTTTGAGTACAATTAGTTTTACGGTAGAAAAATATAAGAAAGTATAAGTATTAAATTATCAATTGACATTAGTATAAACCTTAGTTATGAATTGTAACATTATTTCTTAGAGTAGAGAAGTAGATGAACAACTGGGATTTCTGCGGGCATAGAATATGGATGAAAATGGAATATGTGATAGTATTATAAAATATTTTAGAAAAAGTATATGAATGGCTTTATTGTTTAAGTGTTTATAAAAGTTTATCTATTAGATATTACAAAAGTGTAATTGATTTGAGATTCTTTTACTCCAAAAAGTGACTTTCTACCATGACCCTAAACCATGAGTTTGGGATCCAAAGATACATCCTGAAAGCACTAAGTTTATAAAATATTAAATAATTACAGCTTCACAAATATATGCGAAAAACTGCATAATTATAAGCCATGCAAATTAAACAATGCTTGTGAAAATTCATGCAATGATTATGCACCAGAAATATCTTGTCTCAAATTAAACCCACAATTATAATTGCCTGAATTTGAACTCGGCCATTGTATTACATTGTTGAACCCACTGCTTCCATTGAGACACAATGACATTAGTGGAAAACAGCTTTTAAGTGGAGGGGAGGTAGTGAAAATATTAATATAGAAATACAGAAGGACAAAGTAGTATATCACGAGTATTATTCAAATTTGTGAAAAATATATCGTAGCTAAAAAAAAAGTGATATAAATATGATAAAAAATAAAATAGCACAAATAATTGTTAACCCAAATATATAAAAAATAAAAATCACAGCAATATGAAACAATTATTAAGTAGTAGTGATCATAAATAACATTTATCCGATATAATTTGATGTATTTGATTTTACACACACATTAAATGTTTTTGTTTGTAATGCTTGGGCACTTAACAAAAGAGCAATACAGAGACCTCAGACTACTCAAAGAAATATGGAGAGATGCATGTTTGGAGTAAGAAAAAGAGATCGAAAACATAATATATGGGTAAGAGAACAAACAAGTGTTACTGACTTCATTGAAAAAATTAAAAGACTGAAGTCAAGTTGAGTTGGACATATTGCTAGAAGAGATGATAATAGATGAACAATTGAAATCTTAAACTGGATTCCAAGAGATTGTAAAAGACCCAGAAAGACCCCCATATGAGATGGATGGACGAAATAAGAAAGTGTGCAAGGGTGATGTGGAGAAGGGAGGCTAAAAATCAGAGAAGATGGATTGAACTTGGAGAGACCTTTATCCTGCAGTGGACAGATAATGGTTGTTGATGATGATGAATGCTGGTTGACATTTCTTTCATTGTTGTTTGAACCTTATTATTCACCATCAATTTTTTTGAACTTTATGTGTACATTGTCTAATGAATTAGAATACTTTGGAAATAATCAAAATCAAATAAATTAGAATACTTTGGAAATAATCAAAATAAGAGAAGTTGTCAAGAGTTGGTGGCTGAGTGGTCAGCGCAGATGCCTTACAAGCAGTTGTCCTGAGTTTGCTGGTTCACTTCCTGGTCAATGCTTTGACACATGAAAAAAAAAAGACAAGTTCAACCTGGTAATTTGTATTTTAGGAAAAGTTCAAGTACCTGTATATTTATCTCTATTTCTCCTCTTTGTTATTTTCAGTATCCAAAAAAACTGTGTGGTCCCAGGATCAATTCTGAAGGTCACAGGTTGGCATTTAAACTTCTTATGTACTCCCAAGCAATCTGTCGGCATGGCAACTTTTATGAATAGAAAATGAAAATATATCTTTTACATTGGTCTAAGATGTTATTATAGACAAAACAGTTTATAAGAGATTTACAGACAAATGGCCAACTCCCCTTTTTTATATTAATATATTAGCCTGAGTGTAGGGTGAAATCCATTTTATATTTAAAAATCTTGTTTGACAACAGATTGAAGTTTCCAGTTATTGATAAACTTCGTTATTACTGCATGATTCAAACCATTGAATCATCTAGCTTTATCTAATCAGCAATCTACATTTTAATTGTTATCTTTTATTAACTTTTAAACATCGCTTTGATGTCATGAAACAATACTGGGATTGATGACTAACTGATCATTTGAAGATTTCTTTAGAAAAATGGTGATTTATCATCATAATAGTATTTTACCGAGGCAAAATTTATCTTCATACAGTAGCACTAGATAGAGATTTTATGCACAAATCTTCCTGCATCCATTGATTACACAAGTTTTCACTGAGTGGTGCTACTGTATGGAGAGTTTAGCCTCTGTGAAAAACAGATTGTGTAAATAAGAATGGTGATCATGTGATACTTGACTTAATTTATAAATTCAATGTTTAATCTAAAACCTGTTACTATTACTTTTCTTTTATGGGTTTCCTTTTTTTTGGCAAACTTTTCTAGTATTTGTTTTTTTATTGATTTCTAAAAACGTCAATTGTAAGTTTTCTTTGGATTTCCCAATGGTCATTGGATACATTATATCAGCTAACAAAATTGATTGCTTGGGAATTTTAAAATTCTTTTTTTTTGATTTGTACATGACAGATTTCTTTTTGGAAATTATTGTAAAATTTAAAAGTTTGTCTAAATTTATTTTTTTCTGATTAGTTTTTTAATTAAAAAGTGAGAAGAAAGAAAGGAAATGGCTTTCTGTCGTCTTCGTAATTCATACCACCTGCTTTATTTGTAGTGGACAGATTTGATTTAAAATATGATTTTGTCTTTAATTTTTTTTTTAGTTTTTCCTTTTCAATGGGTTTGCAAAAAAAATAGAGAAAGAGGAGGAAAGTATCTATTGCATATCTTTCTATTTTAAACATTTTTTTGTTTTGACAGATTTACATCGGAAATTTGGATGATTTTAAAAATTTGTAAATTGTTTCTTTCTTATCGGCTTTTTAAAAATAAGAAAAGATGAATGAATTGTGACTATTATTTAATTCAAACAATTTGTTTTAATTTATAATCAACATATTTGTTTAGGATATTGTCTTTAAAAATTTGTAGATTTCTTTTAGCTTTTTAAAAAGTGAAGGCAATGGGAGAAGTGTGGTGAATTGCTTTTTTGACTTTGATGAAAACAGATATCATAGCTTCATTCAATAGAAAGTCAATCAAATATTACAAGTAAAAATGAACTGGCTGGATTTTAAACAATAAAACATTATAAAAAAAAAATAATCTTGATTTAGATTATACCTTTATTTTAAATTAAAAACTAAATAATGATAATAACATTTAAATGAATACCACAACAAAAAATCAAATTTCTTTAAAAATTAATTTCTAAAAAGGTTATTATCTTTTGGAATGTACAGATGAGAAAATGATTCATTTTTCTTTAGAAAGTAAATTATGCATCTATATTTTTAAAAATGTACATTTTTCTAAGACAAAAAAATCAAATTCTAAATCCTTTTCACCTTTTCTTAGAACTCAATAAAATTTTTAATTACAAATAAAAATTAGCAATAAAATAAAAAGCCTACCAATGAAAATGAAGAATAAAAAGTTATTGATTACATATAAAATTTATTACTTTTTCCATCCCTTTTTTTAAAATCCAATTAGAAATTGCAAGGCAAAATAGTTTGACAAAAAAAAATTTAAGAAAATGATGGTTGGTCAAAAAAACAAAACATCTATCAATAAAAAGTAGATTACACAGTGAATTTATAGATTTAGTCATAATACAATGGCTAATTCTGTCTCCCCCTTATTTTTTAAAACAAAAAACAAAATAAAAGAACATTCCAAATTTCAAACATTTTTTTTCCAATTACAAATATAAAAATAATTAATTCATCAAACATCACAGGATGCTATTGTATAGAGAGTTTTGCCTCTATGAAGAAAACAATTTCCTGAAAATTTATT
Source organism: Epiperipatus broadwayi (assembly GCA_028023455.1). Classification (NCBI taxonomy): domain Eukaryota; kingdom Metazoa; phylum Onychophora; class Udeonychophora; order Euonychophora; family Peripatidae; genus Epiperipatus; species Epiperipatus broadwayi. The sequence continues at coordinate 2,000,034 of JAQFVV010000025.1, read as the reverse complement.
TACATGTTGTAAATCACACATTTTTTTTGTTCCATCTCCCTGCAATTTCTCTCTTTCTCTTTCACTCATCCACCTCTCTCTGCTTTAAACCAAATAAGAAATTAAAAATAAATGTTTACGAAAAAACAAAAAAATCTGTTATCAAAAAAAAAACTAATACTAAGAGATATTAGATTAAGGAATGGATTTATAAATTAAGTCATAATATTATTATTACTAAGATAAATTGCCATTTTTTGGAAAGAAATTTACAACTTTTTGGTTAGTTATCTCAATATTTAAAACACTGTTTAAAGACTGAATTAAAGAGAAAATTTTAATGTAGATAGCTGATTAGATTTGTACCATTGTAAATATTAAAATAAATGATTTTACTGTATTTATTTTCAAGTTCTTATTATGATTAACATATTATTATTAATACTAATAAATTTATTTAAATATTTTATTATACCTTTTTAAATTTAAATGCATTCAGAACTAAAATCATTCATACATATTTAAATATTATGTTAACACTTTCTCTCATTATTCAGTGTAATTTTAATCATGTATGTATAATAATAAAGTTTTTACAATTTATACAAATCACTTCAAACACTTTTCAACAAAACACTTTATTTGTACATATCTACATAAACCTATGTTTTGACTGTCCTGAAGTTCTCTTCAGAACCAGTTCACTTTAATCTCTTAAAAAATGTTTTTTTTAAAGTGAACCGTCTCCGAAGAGAACTGCAGGACAGTTAAAACAACATACATCTATGTTTCAATTGTCCTGCAGTCCTCTTCATATACAGTTTACTTTAATCTCTTAAAAAACGTTTTTTTAAAGTGAACTGGCTCTGAAGAGGACTGCAGGACAGTTGAAACATAGGTGTATGTATATATGTACAAATAAAAAGTTTTTCTAAAAAGGGTTTGAAGTGATTTGGATAAATTATATTTATAGGATATTACAGCAAAATAAAAAAGTGTAATTTTGGTAATATTAATAAAGTTTTCATTGTACTGATACTATATGTTGTTCTTTTAAAATTAACTTTATGTGCGTAAGTGCTTTTATAATAAATATAAACCATGATAAAAAAATTTAACACATGCATTCATAAGCACTGTATTCATAAAATATTATTGAGAAGTCATGTTGAATTAGTTTAATAATTTGCCTGATAAAGTAATATTATAAATAATATTGGTATCATTTCAATAATATTATTTACAACTACAACATGAATAATAGTAATAATAAATAATACTTGTTATATTGATAAGCCAATGTATTTTTTTTAAAGTCTTGTTTTAAGCCATTAATTTGGACAGGATAAATATTATTATAATATATTGTAATGATAAGATAGGGTTTAATATGGAAAGATGGCAAATACAATCATCATCTCCTTAAAATACTAATAAAGTTAAAAATAAAAAGAATACAGTGAATAAATAGAATTAACAAGAAATAAATAATGATAAATAAGATTCTGTGAATACGAGCAGAGAGTCCAAGATTCAGCATATTTTTTAAAATTATGAATAATGTATTAGCACTTAGGTATGTGCATCTCTTGTATTTCTGCCCTAAGTTTGGCAGTAGGTAGATAATTAGTCTCTCTACAGTGAACTCCTTTCAAATCCAGTCACAAGGTTGACTGTTGATATTTGACTGTTTTTTAAAGATTGATAATGGGTTTTTGATTTAATTATTCTTCAGTAATTCTGAAGATACATCATATGGTATTGTTCATGCTGGCATTGTGCTTATTATTCACTGAATATTTTATGTCTATGTATTTATTATAATCGAAGATTTAGTCTCTCATACCAATCATTGATGCTTGTGACCATTCTGTGGTATTGATGATGGTTTCCATCTCCCTATATTTACCTCATATTCATTGCTCACTCAATACTGTTACAAATGGCACCCCATATAAAGCACCATTTGTAACAGTGCAAAAGATAGGGGTAAATATGATGAGATGGCAAACACATCATCATCTCCACAAAATACTAATAAAATTAAATATAAAAAATATAGTGAATAAATGAAAATAATTAAAAAGAAATATATAAAGACAAATAAAATTCAGTGAATATGAGCAGAGAGACAAATAATCAGCATTATTTTTTATACTTTGAATAACGGATTAGCATTTAGGTATGTCCACCTCAAGTTTTGTGTTGCATTTCTGCTTTAAATTTGTCAGTGGCTAGATAATTAGCCAATCTACAGTGGATATCTCTCAAATCCAGTCACAAGGTTGACTGTTGATTTTTGCCTATTCTTTGATGATTAGTTTTTGATTTAATTATTTATCTGTAATGCTGATGATGCACTTCAAGGTTTAGTTCATACTGACATTCTGCTTTTATTTACTGGATATTCTACATCTATTCTATATTTATTGTATTTGATGATTTAGTCTCTCATGACAATCATTAACTATTGTAACTAGTCTTCAGAGATGATGATTATTTCCTATATCCACATGCCTTAAAGTTACTTTTTATTCTGCACCACATATATACTGTCATCAAACAATAAGGACAATCTACTTTAACTCAAGATATTGCAAATTGTAAGAACCAGTTACACTTTGGGAATAATGATGTTTCTGGTATGCTTTATGGTGATTAATATCTATTATATGAGGTTAGTTAACATCTGGATAAAAAAAAATAAGTCAATGAATGTATCATGAATTTTATTGAGGACTATTGAACTAATAGAATTTGAATTTGTAAAATAATCATTCATGAGGAGGTTCTTATTAATAATTTTAGCTAATTCATGCTCCTTTGTCAGCACATGTAATGGAACTCTGACACACTAGTATAAAAATCACATTTTCCAAAATTATTAACACCAAATAGTAATAGTACCAAAATTTATTAACTTCTTTATGTGACATTATCTTCTAACATAGTATATGAAAAAACAATTTTGAGTAAAACTAAAATAGTTGCTAAAAATAAGTCACACATTATGTGACCCAATTTAATAAGCTTGTGATTATAAAAACTAAAGCTGTGCAATAATTCTAAAAAGCTTTATTAAAAAATGTCACAAGAGAAAACATTCAAAAATCTCTATCTAGAAATTATCTCTATCCTCAGACCAGTTTCATGCTTTGGCAATCCTCAGTGAGGTTCTGGGATATTTCAGACACAAGATCCAAAATACCAACTCAAGGTCAGCATTTATCTGAAAATTAATATTTAAGTAGACAAACCGAAATTTTCAGACAACTACTTATCTTCAAATACAACTATCCAACTTAAATAGATATATGGGGCTGAGAATTCTTTAGCCATACCATATATTAATAATCTTAGCAATATAACATTAAAGAGGGTGCAATAACTCTAACAAGTTTTATCAATAAATGTCACAAGAGTAAACATTCAAAAATCTCTATCTAAAAATTACCCTTACTCTCAGACTGGTTTCATGATTTTGGCGTTTCTCAGTGAAGTGCTGGGATGTTTCAGACAAGAGATCCAAAATACCAACTCAAAGTCAGAACTTATCTGATAGTTAACTTTTAAGTAGACAAACTGAAAATTTTAGGCACCTAGTTGTTTTCAAACCCACCTATCCAATTTAAATAGCTATATGAGGATAGATGGGTTTGAAGACATCTAGGTGTCTGAAAATTTCAGATTTTCTACTTAAAAGTTAACTATCAGATAAGTTTTGGCTTTAAGTTGGTATTTTGGATCTCTTGTTTGAAATATCCCAGCACCTCATTGACAAATTCCAAAATCATGAAACCATACCGAGTATAAGGATAAATTTCTATATAGGAATTTTGTTAATATTTTCTTTTGGTGGCATTTATCTATAAAGCTTGTTAGAACTATGGCATGCCCTTTAGTTCTTTTTTAATATAATTATAAGCATAACGGCTATGAATACAGCACTCAGCTGTCAAGTATTTTATCGATTCATATAAGTATTTATTATAGCTTCTCTTTCCTCAAGACACTTGTAATTGTGTTATAACAATCTTCAGAGAAGTAAAAATCTAGTATTTTACAAATAATTGGTTTTGAAATTTTACTTATGACAAAAAAATTAAAAGCAAAGCAAAAATTACACAATAAAAAATAAAATTCTAAACAATCATTTTTATAATGTCTGTTAATTTCTATTAAACCAAAATAATTAATAAGTATAATTATTAATATGGACAGTTTTTTGTTAAACTTATTTTTGCGCTGTATAATGAATGATAAAATAAATTGAAATTAGAAAAATGCAATGGGCTAAAGGTAGTTTATAAGAATCCCATTTATATTGTACCAGTCAAAATCCACCACCACCGCAAGTCAAATCGGATTCAAACTCAGCTGAACCAAAACTGAATTCAAACCCAACTTAACAGCTCAGATAGCAGAAATCGACGGCACAGTGCTATGCGCCAAGAACTAGTTCAACGGTTGGTGAGGACTAGAGACCCTTGCACTGACACGAATATCTAATAATTAATTACTTTGAATACTTTTTAAATCAAATCATATGTATGTTCGGGTTGCCAACACAGATAGCGGGTATGAACATTTAAATAATTATAAAAAGAATGATGAACTAAGAAACCAAGTATATTAGAAAATATTTAATAATAATAATAATTTGTTTTGTTCAATAAAATATAGATTGCATTAGTTACCTCTAGTCTTTAAACGAATTTATAAATATAATAAGAGTGGCGGTCCTTATCATATGCCAATGGAAATTACGCAATATTGGAATTCTATGTCTATGGCCCCAACAAGTATTAGTGGAACAAGAAATCAATATTTTAACATTTTGTGAGTAGATACACTTGTAACTTAAGAGCTGGGGACATAGGTGAAAAACGGAGCTAATAATTTATTATTAGCTAATTATAAAAATAGTAAACGTATAATATTTTCTTTCGACTCGATGATTAATAGAACTTATAAATTTAGTTCTAATGGGCGAGAATAACTATTTAAAATTTATATTATATTATTTGCGTGAGGCAAATGGAATCAAGGAGCTCATCGAGTCGAAAGATTATTGGCATATAATTTTAAATACGACATTAATAAAGCACACAAATATATATATTAAATGAACCGCCAAGTAAGAAAAGAGAAAGTTTAAGGCTAGAGATTTAAAGAATTACGAGATAGATTTACAATAGCATGAATAAAAGGTTTTATAAAAAATGTTACATTAAAGAATAAAGAGCTCTTAAATAGGAGAGTAAAATAAAGTTCGAACTGGCCAGAAAGTTTAACGTTCATTATAGAAATATATTACCCTTCCGTGCTTGTCCTTAAGTTACTCCTCCAAGTTGTTGAAAACGTAGGCATCATTGGTTAACTACTGGAATAGTATTTTAGTAGCTTTCATTATTTTAGCAGAATGATCGATCCGGAAAACGGTTCAGCAGCTCCAGTGAAGATTCCTCGGGACTTTAGGAACCGTAGCCAGATCCCTGATGTTCTAGCCCTCTATCATGATGAAATACAATTTTTATACACACAGAGTTCACTGCACTACTCTACAACCAAAAAAAACTAGTTTTTTCTTTTCTTTTCAGGGCTATATATCTACTGTTCACTGATGCCTCCGGCTAGCGCTCATTTTATTATCAATCTCTTTTTTTATAATTAGTTGTTTTCAGAAACATTCCTTCGATAAGGCTTTCAAACTAATTTTTGAATTCCTTTCCTAATTAGAAAATGAATTCTTAAAGTCTGAAATGATTTTAATTAAAAATTGAATTCTTATCTTTTTTTTATTAATAAAACTTTACTGTTGTTTTTGAGAATTTGAAAGCCCTTGGAAGGAATGTAGCTTTTAATCGCAAAACTTTACAAATTATTTAAAAGTAAAAAAAACAAGTATTCCCGACGCAATGAAACTTTCGAACAATTATATATATTTAATATTTATAAACATATATACGCACAATCCAGGCAATTTAATATATGTAAATTCATGAACATTTTATCATGAATTTATTTAGAGAATTGATCCAATTTAAACTAAACTAATTAATTTTACTACGTATTTGAAACAAGTTATTCATTATGGAAATTAGCGTGGATTGAACGTATAAAGCCCCATTGCATCGGAAATTTAAGGTTAGTATTAGGGTAAATAACATGAAGCTAGGATCGAACTCAGATCCGACTGCTTCAATATATTTGATGTCAAAATCATACAATTCAACACACCCTTTAAAACAAGACAGTGGTACTAAAGAAATGGCACACTCATCAAGTTTTTTCTGTGATGGAATTACTCAAGATATACATTCTTGTAAAAAAAAGTAATTAATCAATGTTTTAGTAAATCAATATAATAATTTTACATATATGCAAATCATTGGTAAACTAGTTTTCAACATCAGTAGTAATAATAATTTCTCAAACTAACAAACATTATTTCATAAAATATTTAACAAATTTGGTTGTTAGATGTTACATATTATCGTCTTGGACATAGTTATTACCATAAGTCCCCATTCAAACAGCAGTTTTAACAATTATTCCATTACTATTTTTTTTCACATGTAACAAATTAAGGGAGTGGAAAGTTTACTTGTTTAAATAAAACACAGTTCTTCCCAGTAATAAATTTAATGGTAACTTCAGTTTCTTTATATATATATATATATATTATAACGATCCAAAAGAAAGTGACGATTGAATCTAATCGCAATCTGCACTACAAGGGTGCCATCTAGGCATTTGAACTTAGAAAATTTATAAAGTAGGCAGATATGCGCTGTTAAGATTCCACTTTATTTAAATATTTGGACCATTAGCCCATTGTCACTAGCTCCTGGAGACACAGAGATAATAAATAACTTGTTTAATTTGTATCTTAAATAAATTTAAAAAATTAAAAGCCACTGCCAGTAATTAATACACAAACAATATTTATTTACGCACATATATAATCATTTAAAATTTTGAGGAATAATATTTATTATTTTAGATTTTAACATTCTTTGAATTTAACTTATTATTTTAAGATTTTAAATCATCCACACAGATGAATTTTATATTTATTTTAAGATTGTTGAGTATGAATAAACTACATAGATTTGCATTTGAAAAGAAAATATTCTGTCCCTTATTTAACCTTAGGCCAAAAGTTTGCAGTCAAACTGGTGTCAATCCATCTGATACACTGATGTATTCAATGGAACATGAAAATACAACAGCACAAAAAAATACTATACTGTCAGGAATGTACATCTGAACAATATAGTTAGAAGACATTGACTCTCATTCAGATAGGAATACTACATCTATCTGATGGGAAGAACAATAAAAGAAAAACTCCATAGGAAGGAACTGTGTCTTTTGTCTTACCATTCCTTCCATAGGCAACAAGGTGTTGTGTGGTGTATAAAACGATCCTGCTCATAGTGAATCTCATACTACATCTCCTAATTACACCAATATATCCAATCCATTGACCCAATTTAACTATGAAACAAATAACCTAAGATTACCCTTCCCTAATTAATTCATATAACTTCACAAATCTATACAGCCATTCACGCCCGACTTAAATTTAACATTTTATTTACATTCGCACAGATGAAATTTATAAAATTTGTTTTATAATGTTGAGTATAGATAAACTGCATAAATTCCATGGTTAAAAGCATTTCAAAATAAACATAACCGATCAAAATACAAAGTCATTGATAATGTCAATTGCAGAGGGAATACAAGAAACCTAATGGCATTCATCATAAGATGCCGCATTGACATCGATGACTTATATATTCTAATCAAATATGAAAACCACAACATAATTAACTGCTAATGAATCCATGCAACATCCATATCCAACTTAAATTTATGCATTTATAATTTATACAAAAATATTAAGAAATGAAAATGATTTTAGCAAACTTAACTATGTAAAATTTAAACATCAATAATCAATTTGAAAATCAAATAAGAGTTCATTTTAAACTTTAGATTAGCTGAATCTTTAAAAAAAAATGACGAAAGTTCTTAATTACTTTTTTTTGTTAATTTGTAAAGTTCATAGCCCATGGTAGAAGAGTCCAGGTTCCTGTTTTTAATTCCCATGGCATCTCCATTGGAAGACTGATCTGATGTTCTGGAGGTGACCTTAGCTGGTTTCATTTCGGAATTACAGTCATTTCATTTTTTTTTAAAAAAGTGTGATATGTGCATCCTATCACATGTCTCAAACCCAAAAAAGCTGGCACTGTCAGGAAACTCAATATTTCTCTTTTTATAGTATCCACACAGATTCAACCAACAAAATGTCACTATTCCATCATTTTCATTAGGGTCCGGGCTGAGGCTTGGCTTCCATTGGTCAAGCTAATTCTTTTTATTCTCTTATCTATCTTATCCTCTGACTTTTTAATTACAGTATATAAGAGCCCCAAGGGCCAGTTTGCTTTTCAATTAATTTATACAACAATCATTTCCATTTACAAAAATATTTTATCTTTAAATCTTGTACTTTTTTATAACAAAGTATGTTCAAATACTTTTATTTATTAAAAATATATATTTTTAAAGTTTTGCATCTCTGCGAATATATATATATATACATTTACATGTTTAACAACTCTTTTAATTTTTCTAGCTTTTAGTTTTTAATAAATTTATTTTTATTTGCGAACTTAAAAGTTTTTATTTTAAATTAATGTAACGGCATATTTATATATCGTTACAATATATATATATATTGGATGATAAATATACAGAGGTTGTCATTTTTGAATATTTCTTACTACTTAAATTTTGGATTGATGTCTTGTTTTATGAAAGAAGATTAATATTTTTATGCTCAAACAGACATATTACTGATATTATGTCAGCATACACAAATATATCATAAACCACAATATTATAAAGTTATACATTACATATACAACTAAATTCTTATTACTTACTTTTTGTTTCATTAAAAATATTTTTCAGAAATTGACGAAGCCAGAATTCGTGATTTTGGTAACACATGGTGCCAATATTTTGACCTGGGTGATATAGATACGTTGATGAGCTTTTATGCTGAAGATTCTGCACTTTTAATATATGGAAAGCAGTTAAAGAAAAAAGGTAAAACATTTTCTTGTTTTATTTGCCTATTTAGCAATAAAAGGTACAATGCCTGCAGGTAAAAATCTATTCATTTATGAGGTCACTTCATAGTGTATTATCGTTATTTGCATACAATTAACATCTACGGTCAACAGTCAATCATTGAATGAATTTGAGTGACTGATGAAAATGTCTCTATTATTTTTTGTCATTTGCTTGTAACATAATGTTTTTATTAATATCATAAATATATCATTGTATATCATATCATGTGAGCATGTCGGTTTAAAAAATTATTCCAAGATAATGAAGTTCTATGGTGTAAAATTACATTAAAATCAAAATATGAATTGTGAATTATAGATAAATTTAGTTTATCACTGTATGTAAACATGTAAATTCAAAGTCTAATAACCCTTTTTGAAAAAAAAATTAAAAGCATAAAGCTAAACTAGTCAATAAATAATCAGAATTATCTCAAATTTATAACTCAACCAGACCAGCCAAAAAATAAACTGTAAAACACTACCAATAGTTTTACTACTACAAGCAGACTTCTCATTTCAGATTAATTTCTGTTGCTTTCAGTTAATAATGAGTAAATATTTATGGAGCAATCAATATAGGTGAGGTATACTATCAAGGAAACATGTTATATTTTTATATTTTATTTTTTTTAATATTGAGAAGTTATAAAAGAGTGACAATGCTTCATAAAAATATACATCTTTGATAGACAATTTTATTTTGAAAGCTCCTATTTGATGAGAATTTACCATTTCATATGCTTACCTATACTATTTTATAATTAAAATACCAAACTCTTCACACAGTACTGCCACCAAGTGCAAGCCTTTGTAATCAATAGATGTAGGGATGTTTGTGCATAAAATCTCTATCTAGTGTCTATTCAAACAAATATCCTCAAACTTTTTAAAATCCAAGGCTCCTTACTAATAAAATCCACATGATAGAAACTAATCCATTGATTACAAAGACTTGCACTTGGTGGTATTACTATATGGGAGAGTTTGGGGATTTAGATACAAAGGCCATAGAGTTAACAAAGATAATGATGTGGAAATGGAATGGAGCAGATTATGGTAAAACTTAGGGTGGGGAATGGAAAGGGTGAAGTGGCTAACAGATTTCTCTGAGCATAGTTGCTGAGAGATTCCTGACTCCGTTTAAGGAGAAGTCACATCGCATCACATCGCATTACTCTTATTACATATCTTTCCTTGATGGATTGATATCCTTGAGTAAACAGAATATCATTATTAATCATGATTAATTGTTTATGTTGAAAAGAAAGATATTTTTATTAGAAATTAATTTATTAAGTAGTTACATTTATTAAATGATAATATGATGAGTTCTAAAGATTTTTAAATAAAAATATAGGGTGGTAAACTTAACTGTGTGTAAAATAATGAAATACTTTATGGTAAATAATTCTGTAAAATAATGTCTCTTTTGTTTAACATCATCAGAACAAGATGCGATTGCCCACAGTACAGATTAACTAAAACATATAAATGTGATACTCTGTGTTTCCATTACCAATTTGTGATTTCCTACTACACATAATCACTTGATAACCTAATGATAGCATAGCCATTAGCTAATGGGCTTCACAACTAATTACTAATTATAATAAATAATTAAAATGTTACATACTATAGCTATATATATATATATAATAACAATAAAAATAATAAATATAATAGTTTATTATCGTTATATTTATTATTTTTATTATTACAATAGTTTTTAAATTAATGGACATTTTATTTGTATTACACACACGCGCACGTGCCCACATATTAATAATTATACATTAAAAAGTCTTTTTTCAGCACATGGTTTTGTGCTTTTTTCAAATGTTATATACTTATTTTAATGTTAACTAATTTTTGCAGATAGAATGCTACATAACAACAACAAAATAAAACATAAATATGATAGAATAAAATTATGGTTCAGAGATTCAATGACACTTCAAAAAAATTGACTATATAATATAACAGTGTACAATATAAATAAAATATAACGCAACTTTATATATACTATTTTATATTGTTACTTTATATAGTCAATTCTTTGAAATATTATTAAATCTTTGTATCATAATTTCATTCTGGTTTATTTTGTTATTGTTTTATTTTATTTCCATTATAGACTATTAGATAGTGTTCTATCTGCAATAAATGGTTACCTTTAAAATAGATTCTTAACATTTGAATATGTGCCAAAAAGGTTTTTTAATGTATAATTATTATTAATATATCAGATTAAATATATTAAATGAAAATAATTATAACAAGTATATCTTCAACCCATGTGCATTATAATCATGGTTTTTCTGTTAATAATCTAAAAGACCTATTTTTTCTAATTTGAATTCTGTTAGATCTTTGGGTCATCACATATTTATTTTGATGAATCACACCTTTTTTTAATCTTATGTTTTCTATCATTTTTTGCACATTATTTTAAGCCAATAAACATCTCATGATCAACATTTCTTATGTTTGCTTATAACTGTTATTAAAACAGGCAAAACTCTATACATATTGCCACTCCATGCATGTGAGAGTAATCAATAAATTCCAGAAGGCTTGTGCATAAAATCCCCATCTAGTGCCTACTCATCCAATATCCCCAGACTAGTTTTTGGCTTGTGGCCTTTGTCAAAGATTGGTTTTAAGCCAATAAATATCACATGATCACCATTTCTTTTGCTTACTTATAACTGTTATTAAAACAGGCAAAACTTTCTATACATATTGCCACTCCATGCAAGCAAGAGTAATCAATAGATGCCAGAAGGCTTGTGCATAAAATTCCCATCTAGTGTCTACTCATCTAATATACCTAGACTAGTTTCTGGCTTGTGGCCTTTATCAGTGAGGAGCCTTGGATCTGAGAGCACTGCACCTAGATCTTAACACATAATTTTAATAATACTAAAAACAAAACTGTGTTGACATTATTTTTTATAGTTGTAAAATATGGATGTATTAGTTGAATCAGGTTTGGATATTTTTGTACATGAAAGTGTGTTATGCGTCTGTATTTTACAACCACAAACAAGAATATGGCACAGTTTTGATCCTAGTATTGTTAAAATAATGTGCATGGAAATAATAAAAAATGTAAAATCAAGGAGGCACAAAATGAATATGTGATGAACCTCATAGATTATTAACAGAACAACCATGATTATGGTACATATCTTTGTTTTGGTATTTTTATATTATTAATGATGACATTCTCAAGCTATTGTTTACATATATTTTTATTATAATTTATTTGAAAAAAATAGCACAATGAACTTCATTAATTTCTATTTTTAATGCTACTAATTATTAATTTATAGAATTAGTTTAGTGCAAAACTCTCTTAATATTTTATTATATATATCATTTGACTGTATTTTCTCTAATTAAAATATTAATAAAATAGCTGTGTAGAAAAATACGGTTTTGCTGATTTTAATACCTTTTGCAGAGACTCGCAAAATCATTGAACAACTATTGTATGACAGTTTTGAACCATGTGGAGAGGAAATAGATATTATTTCAGGAGATTACTTTTATCCATATTTGACAGGTTTTGTGATGACATCAAAGAATGGTGCTCCCACTATGTCTAGAGTGTAAGTTTTTTAATTTCTGATTTAATTAGTAAATTATATGTACCAATAATGTTACTTGGTTTTTGTATATTTTTTTATACACTTCCAGAAGCAATTGTTGTCTTCATTCTAATTTTAGGGTTGTTATATATAGTAAAAAGGTAAATTTTAAAGCACTATACTGTCTGAAGTCTATTGATTATGTTTCCAGTATATGGTCATAGTGAAAATGGCAGTTCCTGGAAGCATGTGAATACATGAAATTATGTGATGCTATTGTAACTATTCTAGATAAAAGATAGATGGGGCTACAGTTGTTGGAATATTGAGGTTTGAAAATTTTATAAAAATTGATTTGGTGTCAGCTTTATATAGCTATGGAAGTGAGTAAACTTGAGTTTGAAGCATTATGAGTTTTATATGTTGTTTGAATAGTACAAAAAATAAAATGTGATTGCTAGATGCATAAGTGCATCAATAACAGATTTGAATCCTAGTTTTTATTGGTGAAAGCAACATCTGGAAACTTCGATGAACAAGCTTCAATCTTCTTCACCCTCCAATTTTCCAGCCATCCATATCATTGAAAATCTAAAGATGGAATGCTCAAAGTCCTTTATGATGCCAATATTATTGCCATTTCATGTGTGTGTATATATTGTGATTGTATGCTATCATATATAGGTGAATCTAGGTGCAGTATTGAGAAGAGATTGAGAGAGCATGAATTGTTAAGCGTGTAAAAAGTAAAAATAATGGTGATTTAATGTCTCCAGTTTTCTTTGATCATGAAAATACATGTAAATATAAATTTAAATTTGATTTTGAAAATGTGAAAATTCTTCATGAAGAGAGAAACTATATTAAAAGAAAAATTAAGAAGGCAATTTTTATAAATAGGAATAAAATGCATTTAATAAATAAACAAGCTGCTAACATTAAAATACGAGATTCATGGGATTTGAATTGATGATGTTTGCTTTCACTTTGTTTTGTTTTTTTAATTTAATGCCAGTTGAGGCAGGATTAAGAAATTAACTGAAAGTACTTCTGCGGATTTAAGGATTGTTTATAATAGTTTGTTACCATTAAAACTATTATTTTTATTATAAATATATACATATCTGACAGATAACTGTTCATAGATTTTTACATATATTTATATAATTGCTGAACAGTTATCTTTGTTATATTCTAGAACCATCTACTGTAATATATATATATACTTTCACTTTTATTCCAATATAAAGTTATTATTGTATAATTTTCACACACACCATTTGTGTGTAACTAAATATGAAAACACCATAAGTTTTCAAAAGTGCTAAGCCATATTTAATTTATAAAAATAACAAGCTTCTTTATAGTTGCGTATAAGCACACTTATTACATTTCATGTAAAAGAAGTGTAAGCAGTTAACATGATGATTATCATATGAATATGAGACACAAGTACTGAAAGCCTTCCCTATTGGACAGTAAAAATTTCATATTTGTATAAAAGAGTAAATAAGTAAATGAAATAATGTTTTAGTTAAATTCAATAAGCTATGTTATAAAATATCAATTCTAATTTTAAATTTTAATTAGTTAATACGAATAGGAGTTTAATTGCTATTGCTACATTATTCAATCATCAATACCATTTTAACCATTATTGATCTATCAGAGCTCTGTTTAAATTTAATGCAATCTCTCCAATTTATAGGTTTTCTATTTTGCATCATTCCAGAAACATCTTTATCTTACCCATCTAGCTTATATGTGGTTTACCGTTAGGTATTTTACAATATCTTGGGATAAAGCCTACTCTACTGCCATATGCTGTAAACTTGAATAATAAAGTAGCAAACTGTTTTTGTTTTAAATCCTGATATGTAAGTTAGACAATTGTTTTTTAATTTCTTCAGATCAGGTTTTCATTTGCAACTGTTGACCTATTACCATTTCTTCTAAAAACATGATGAGAAGAGTTACACAGACTTCTAATTCTTTTAATAATATGAATAACATGTGATGTTCTCAGACTCATCTATTTTCCTTTTGGACACTATTTGTCCGTACTTTATTATTTGCTTTGAAAGCTATGCATTTACTTTCCATTTAGGATCCAAGTTTCAGAGCCACATGCAATATCTATTAAAAGATATTTATAAAAACAACACCTTTTCCCCCCAAACACTTAGATATATTTCCTTTTAATTGTTTCTTATTGAAAGTTCTCTATCCATGTTTAATTCCATGATAACTTCATCCAATATGTTTTTATCTGTTTCGATATTAATTTGCTATTTCTGTCTAATTTATTGTAAATTATTACATTCTCATATAAAAAAAAACATTTAATTTTATTTCTGTTTTTAAATACTTTATTTATTTTTTTTAAGTGTCATAGCATCGGCCGGGACACGAACCCGCAACCCGGGGAACTGCCTGCTAGTGCAAGGCAGTCGCGCTGACCTCTCGACCACCAATGCAAGACTTAAATACTTTATTTAGTGCCACTTATTGCTTTTCAAATATCTCTTCTATCATTTCCGAGGTCTGAAGCATTAGTTGTTATAGCAATATCAATTATACAATCTAGATATCTTAAATAATCTTCAGTTCTTTTAATTTTTATAGCGTTCCATTAAGACTAAAAATCACCCTATAATGAATAATACTTCCGTGGTATTATTTTTACTACACCACTTTTATGCAAGATAGGAATTGATTTCTATCCAGTTTTAATATCTTATGGAGGAATGTAAGCATAAACACAAAACCAAAGATATTTGAAAAATATCTATAATCTTCAAGATACACATTTCATGCCAAACCAGCACTAAACAGTTGTCTTACACCACAATCTGTTACACATGTCTTTATCAATGTTTAATATATACATAGATAGCAAATTACTACAGTTTAATTGATAAATGGTTCGACACAAATCACTTAATGAAAGTATATTAATAATTTTTATTAGTCATTCATTAGACTAGAGATTATCCAATAATGAATAATATTTTTGCAGTGTAATTTTCACTGTACCACTCTCACAGTAGATAAAGACTGGCCAACTGATGAGCACTGGTTCAGCATGAAGTGTACATTTTGGGGATCATAGATCTTTTTTACATGTCTTTGGACATATGTTTATGATTTCATTCCTCAAATTATTAAAGGAAAGTGGAAATTAGTCTCATGAGGATGGTATAGTGAAAATTACACTGCAGAAATATTATTGATTAGAGGATAATCTCTAATCTAATGAATGACTAATAAAAATTATAAATAGAAAACATCCTGTTTTAGAATCTTATCAGTAGTAATCTTTTTTATATCAACATGCAATCATTGCTAGTGTATTTTGATATACTTGCATCAGAATTTAATAATATTCTGAATCTATTGTAACGAGACAGCGTTACATCAATCTTAAATCTAGGATACATCGATAAACACACACACACCAGCAAGCAACATAAAACACTCGTAACTTTATTTCGTAAGTAGTAATAGTTTTCTTTCTCTCATAAATACATTTTATAAAACACATTGATAAAATGCAGACGGTAAAACGTCTAATTAAATGATTAAAGCCTTTAGATAATAAAAATAATAACAAAAAATAATTTGCTTTCCTAAATAATAAAATATAATACGCACTCCTAAAATAATAAAAATAATTATCAATCAAAATCACCACGGGGAATTAGAAAATGTTTATTTTAGAAATATAATTTTAACTAGAATAAAACTTATAGAAAAGATTTGAGGAAAAGATAAATGCTCGACTTCTAAATATAAAATAACTTGTATTGTTCTAGTAAAACACACGCACACACGCATGCCTTCGAGGTGTGAAGGAATAAGGTTGGTTGAGTGAGATTGCAAAATGAGATTGTCCCAAAATAAATATTGCCTTTAGCACAAAGAGTGAGTGAGCAGGTACCTCAAACGCGGACCTGAACGACAACTCCAAGAACAGGGAACTATGGGGGTAGATTGGATCCCAAGATATGGATCAACCTTTATAAATACTAGTCAAAACCTATTCAATAATTAATTTTGGAAAGAATTTGGTTAAATTGGTTGAATGCAGTTCGATTCGATTCAGTTCGATTGATACATTCTCATTATTGTGTTTTTTTATTTTCCAATTCTCAGTACGCTGAATTACCACCTGCTCATTTATTCCGATGCTTATGCTTTTATTTAAAATTAGAATTGTTCTGAATTAGCTTGGTTATTCCTCAATATTTAAAATGATCATCATGAAATTAATACCAAGAGCGTCGACTGTCATGAGGGGCTAATAAACCCTTCAGTGACTGATCGGCGCTCCGCTACTGAAATATCTCCGAAGCTATGAAATTCTGATAACATCGTCGTGTTAAGTGAATGCTCCTAATAAAAGAAATGTTCCGTGAAATACCCAAACTCGTCCAGACCAATCGACCTTCGTTGCAACCAAGACAAATCCTAGGTAAATATGTTTTTTTATTCTGTTCACTCACTCAATTAATAAACTCGTAAGGCAATCTCGTAATTAACCAACATAAATTTACTCAAATAAATCTTAAGACTTTCCTCGTCATGATAGTTTATCTTTGTTACTGAACTTTGTAAACATGAACTTTGAACTTAAGTGAAGCTAAGGAAAGATTATATATTTATCAAATAGAAAGGAACTTTCTCGTTATTCAAATTGTGTTATGAATACTTATGGTTCTCTGTGGGCGTGAATGTATGTGCGCGTGTGTAATAAATCAATTAATAATGTTTTGGTAATAAATCAATTAATAATGTTTGTAATAAATCAATTAATAATGTTTTCTTTTCATATTTAATAAACTTGTTCAATATCTAATCAAGTCGAGCATATCTCAAATCTTTTCACACACAATCAAAACCGTAGTTATTTATTCTTTGATAACTTATCTTTGAAGTAGATTTAGTTAATTTTAATTTTCATTTAGTTATTTTATTAATTATGTCACCATCGTGCCGTAAGTCACGATGTTTCTTATTTCACCTTAGTTAAGATAGATTTAAGAGCGGGCGGGTCTAGAATCAAAGTAAACGTCAATAAATTATGTTATATACAATAAAGCGGGGGGATGAACTTGTAAGCCTTGTGTTCGGGGCGTAAGCGAACAACCTCATAGGTCAGTGATAACCAATAAACGATCTTTATGCCGTGATCGACTTAGTAGAAAACCTTGCTGATTTTAATTAGCGGACAATGCGTCTTCTCCGGGAGGAGTCATTTTAGAAACAAACATGTAACAACCTTGAGACACCTTATTGGTCCATGCTGGGAGTTTTGAGCTAGTGGGGGTGGGATTAGACTTCGAAATCGTTTTGACATGATGTAAGGTGATGCGAGTAGTTAAAATCAACTTAAATAATCGTATCTGGCGCCCCCTTATGTGGATCGTGAATAACTGTCGATGTAAGAAAATAAATAAAGCCTTACGCTATGTCATGTTTGTTTCGAAGCCCGTAATCTCGGGATGGTGAAAGGGGTTCACGCTTACACTATATATTGATATAATTTGTTTCATGTTTTAAAAATAGCCATATTACTACTGCTTTCTTTTGACCATCCGGTGCACCTTTATCATTTATACTGTTTAACTTGTTAACAAGTTTTTTCTTTCTTCATATGTTTTTTTTAATAAAATACCCCACACATTACATTGTATTATAACATAAAAATGTGATTTTATGTAATTCGTAAATAAGAAATACTTGTGAAAGAAAGTCAGTCAGTTTTATTTGGTAAGTATTCCCTAATCATTTTATATTCAGATATTTGTTTGCACATCCAAAATTTTAATCTAAATATTATTCAAAATATTTAAGCCCATTTCAAACTCTGTTGAACAAAACAAGTGACGGAATTGCAGAAATAATCACATTCATGTGTATATATAATAAGCAATAAAGCAGTTATATGTAAGCCACATTATCAGAGCTAAGGCAGAATTGGCTGGCTAGTCATTCAGTGAAATTATATACTGGGGCTTCCTTTTCGATGGCAATGGCATAGCATGTCAGCAATTTGGATCATCGACTGTAGTTAGGGACTTGATCGGCCTAGCATTCTATAAGACCAGGGAACTCCATACTCAGCTTTTTGATGATTGCCAGAAAAATTGTGGCGATCTATTCATTCACAGCATGATGTAATTTAACTGCTTAAAACTTTACAACTCTCCCAAAAGTCTATAATATCTCTTCCAGAAATTTACAATAATTAATTCTTTCTTTACTTTTCTATATATATATATATATTTGAGACAAAGGTATCGGCTGTTTTCCAAATTAATTAATTAATTTTAACTTAAAGAAAATTCTTTTCTCTATTATCTATTGATTATAATCTTAATGGAATTTAATTTTGAGATGTACTAATTGCATTTTTTAATTAAATTCCGAATGTCATTTGATTTAATCCCCAGTAAGTATACATATTTCTTATCACCTTAATTGTAATGACAATGCTATACTAAAGTATAAATTCTAAAATTAGAATTTACTACCTACATTCTTCTAATACCAATGGGTATTTTAATTAATTAAAAAGTTAAACTTTCTTTGCTGATTTGAACTCCCATCTTTTTTCCCACATACCAACTCGTAATTAAATTTCATAATAAAATTTGTTTTAATAATAAAATTACATTTTTTTATATATTATATTTTTTAAAATGCCTTCATATTTTTAACTTAATAGCAAAATATTTACATGAAGCAGATATATATATACGCATGTATATATATGACCACACATGTGTAAAGTTAGTATTTTAATAATTTCAAGCACCTGTTGACTGTCAAGCGTAGGTGGTCGAGAGGTCAGCCTCAGCTGCTTTACAAGCAGTTGTCCCAGGTTAGCGGGTTCGCGTCCCGGCTGATGCTATGACACATGAGAAAAAAAACCTTGAAGAGATTACATAAAATACAATACATATGGCTTCAACTGGCACATTGCTATTCATTAGAATATTCTATTCTAATTACTTTTATTCCATATAATGGTAGTGTTTGTAATCAATAGAAGCCATGGGGTAGTGATTAATAAATTTTTATCCACTGCCATCCTATTCAAATATTTCCAGATTGGTTTCTAACTTATATATAAATGTAATAAGAATAAAAAAAATTGTTAATAAATAGTAAAATGTATGTTAAAATTATGTCATCTTGGTCATATTATATCTTATTAAGTAATGATGACTAAGAACTTATAATAATATTTCTGAAGTAATAACTTTCATTTGTGCATAATGTAAAAAGCCATTACTTGTCAAACTTTTTAGTTGTTTAAATAAATTTGAAAACAATTCTTTCTTTTATCAATGCAAAAATGAATCTTTTATCTACTTCCAGGATTTTGTATGGGTAACAGTATAAATAATTGATTTTTCATAGAGTGAAACTTTACATTAGCAATTAAGTGCATCTCACAATTTCAGATAACAATGAAGTATGTACATAGACTGTATTAATTATAATATCAACAATAAGCAAATATTGTCTTTTAACATTGTATGCCTAACAATAATAGTGATGGTTTATTTTATAAGATTATTAATGTATTTTACATCTACATTGTTATCTGAAATTGTGAGGTGTAAAACTGACTCTGTGATAAAATCATTGCTAATGATATGTTTTATACTAACAAAGAGCAATTATTTATATGCTATGTATATAAGATTCTGGAGATTGGATGAAATCTAAATTCAATTTTTATGTTGTTAGAAAATTGTTCACAAGATGGCGCTTTTTACAAGCTTATTAAAATGAGCTCTAAAAATTTTGACTTGACTTGGAAAGAATTCTTAAATGCATACAGAGATTACTATTTCACAAATAAATATAAATCAACATTTTAATTCTGTTGCCAATTCATTTAGTTTATTAAGTTAACCATTTATTCATTGATTCATTTTTTATATTTGAATATTTTTATATTATAATCAAAATAACACGAAAGCAGTCAATACTATTCAATATCAAGAATATTTAACGTGTTGTCAGGGCAATCTTTATAAGTAAAAGATTGAGCTCATCATTTTTAAGGATCTAAATTATTCTTAGAACTTTAAATAAGTGCTACTACACACAGAAACGTAAACTGATTTTAATGTAGACTAAGAAAATATCTTATTTAAGCTTCAAACCACCATTAGTATTCATTATTATTGAAATATTAATAGACTTTAGACTAGAGAAAAAGGATTGCATTACCCTGATTTTATAAATAAAATGTGACAGATAGGAGTTAAAACTGGTTTCACCGTTATCTGTTACAGGTTGAATGATGACATCTGTATTAATGAAATAGAAGATATTATGTATGTGTAATAGATTTAGATATTTATTTACAATATATAAATTTCACCATAACTCTCTGAAAGAATTGAAAAATACTGGAAGAGTAGACTCAAATCTTTATATCAGACAATTACTAGCTAATGAGTGTTTTTATTTGATGTATATATAATTATGTTTCTATTCTCTGCTATCAGACGGACCGTGAACATGACACGAAATTGTTGAAAATATACTCGATACAATAATATTATTAAAAATTTTATATTTAATTCTGGGTGAGTATTATATATATATGTATTATTTATTATGCAGGTTCAGTGAGGTTTTACGATTGCGTGATGATGGAGAATATGAAATTGTTCTACAAACAGTCAGTTTTACAGAACAGAATAACAATGTACCCAATTCATTAAATCCACGTGCTAAATCCAAACCAAAAAGATCATCACCTCAACAAGATTCATCCTCAGATAAGTGATTCTCACCCATTTACATAATGTTCCAGCATCATATGAATCCAGACCCATTGATCTCAACCACAAGATGTATCATCATATAATGACACCCCTGGTACCTTGATTCTTTAGTATCAATCCTAATATGGATATGAATTGTCAGAGAAAAAAATTGAAGAAAGTCATTTTCTAAAAATGATAACCATACCGATAAATAGACAGGTTAAAAAATATCTTATTGTTATAAATAGTAAATGCAAATTTTAAAACAAAAATAATTTAAAAAATATTTTTTATAGTATTGTTTGTGTTATTAAAATTAAGAAAATTAAAGTTTGTGTCTTATTCATTAAACTTTTTGGTATGTGTTTTTAAAGAATTTATCGCATACACTGTTCTAAAACTAATTCTGCAAGTAATTTTCAATATAATTTTTTGAGTTCTACATTAGATGGCAAGAAAATCAATAACTCAAAAAATCTTTCAAAATAAGGCTATTTTATTTATCAATTTTATTTTAATTAGCTTTAAGAGTGAATTAATATATATAACATCCACTAGATGGTAGAGAAAGTAATTGCAGATTTTGCAATAACACTTTTCAAAATAAGAACACAATATCAATTTTAGTTTGATTGAATTTTAAAAAATAAACATTTCATATATGGAATGCGTGCAATTTTGACTAATTTGATACATAAAAATAGCACTGAAATGTATAAAAACTATATATTAATATAATTATTTTTATATATAAAAAAAATCAATACAATTATTTTTTTTGCTAAAATTTTTTTATTTACTTGATGTTTCCCATATATGTTTCAATACATTATACACACACTTCCAGCATTTAAACTACTCCAGTGAATAGAACTCTGAATATAGAGACACTCTGCATTATATAGTGTTCATTTTTCACAGATAAAACAATAATAATTAATAATGTAAAATTTAGACAACAAGACAAAAATTTTAAGATCATAGGCTAAGTATTTGATTGTTGACCAGTGAGTATATGTGGATGTATAAATGGAATCAATATTTAGTTTAAAAATATGTAATAAAAATTGAAGTTGTTGTCATAATATTTGTTTTCTTTTTTTTCCTGAAAGAAGCAAAATCCAATTTTTTGTGTGTATAGAATGAACATTAATTAAATTAATTAGATAAATGGAAATCTATCTATACTTTGTTGTTGTTGTTTCAAAACTTTTGGAAAGTAAAAATGATAAGAAATATAAATGCATATAGGCAAAATTCTTCATATAGTAGTGCCATTCAATGCCCTATCTAGTGCCTACTCATCCAATATCCCCAGGCTAGTTTCTAGCTTATGGCTTTCATCAGTGAGGATCATTGGATCTGAGAGTACTGCTCCTAGATCTTAGCATCTAATGCAAAGCTCCAGCATCCATCTTTTATTGTTTTAACTAACTATAAAGCTTTGAGTCCAAAATGAAAGCACAATAGCTTGTATAGTTGTATAAATCTGAACTCAGTTCACCATCCATACTTTTTGGTGTCCTTGGTTTTTTTAATAACCATAGGTCACCATAGTCCTATTAGGTAGGATTTGTATTAAACCATCAAACATCACATGATCACCATTCTTTATGCTTCCGCAGGAATGGAGATAATATGATGTTTGATGATTTAATACCAATCCTGCCCAATAGAATTATGATGACTATGGTTATGAAAAAACCAAAACCACCAAAAATTATTGTTGCTGAATTGAGTTCAGATCTATACAACTACACAAGCTAATAAGCTTAGCTTGAAAATATTATTGTGTTTTCATTTTGGATTCAAAGCTTTATAGTTAGCCAAAAGAGTAAGAGATGACTGCTGAAGGTTTGTATTAGATTCTTAGATCTAGGTATAGTATTCTCAGATCCAAGGCTCCTCACTGATGAAAGTTCCAGCTAGAAAGCAGTCTGGGGATATTGGAAAAGTAGGCATTAGGTACAGATTTTATGCACAAAACTTCCTGAATCTATTGATTACTCCAGCTTGCACTGAGTCATGTTACTATATGAAGAGTTTTGCCTCTTGGAGAAACTTTCTGAAAGCATGAAGAATGGTGATCATATGATGTTTGATGGTTAAATGTAAATGCAAATGTTAATTTTTTTCACTGATGTTTTAACATGATAAACATTTTTTTAATTAAAAGAATATATTTTACATAAAGAATTTACTTACCATATAACAATATCATCAATTAAAAAGACAACCAATCAAGAAGTTAAAATAATATTGTAATTAGAAGTGAGTGCATAAGGGATCACATGGTGTGAGATTGTAAAAGAAGACTATCTTAAATTAAATATGTTGTAATGGTATGGTTATGTTTCTCATGACATACAACAACATACTGGTGTGTGTGCATGTATATATATAAAGTTGGAAGAAAAAGTAAAAATAAACACAAACAAATTTTTTTGTAGATATTTTCTATATTACACTGAAATGACAGTTAAGGATTAAATAATTTTGAATTTAAAAATAATTTATTATAAATTAACCATTTAAAAAGGTCTAATTAATATTTTATTAATTCTGATTTTGAAATTAAAACAAGTATGTCATTATATTACAATAGATATACTGGTAATTATAAAATTCCACTATCTATTTTGATTAGCAAATTTTTGTAATCAATGCTTCTATAACATATTTGGCTAAAATTTTACAAAATTGCTTTTTGAAGGATTAAGTTGAATTGGGGAACTTATTTTTAATTACCTTTTTCCCCACTCTAGAAAGATTTTTGGAGTTTTCTTTTGTTAATAACATATATTGGAAATACATCTTATTTTTTGTTGAATAAAATTATTTACTTAAAGTTTGATAATTTAAAAAATTACAACTGTCATTTTCACTAAAAAAATTACTTAAAGCAACTTACCAGTTGTACTTTATATAGATGATGTAGTACCCCTATCTGTACCCATCTGCATACAGATAAAACAGTATATGTATAAACTAATTTTTCAGCAAGCTGATAGACTCTTTAGATAAGCTGGTTCTTCTAACCAGTAGCCTAGCATCTTGTCATCATCAGGAAAAACATAATTCAGGTAACTGCTGACCTGAAGTGACATACCTTCAGTGTCTATTCTATCTAATACACACATATATATGGGCTATGGAGCACACAGAAAATCTAGGGCTTGCATCCATGTAAATCCAAACACTACTGTTGCACTAGTAGCAGCAGTTGAGTGCAATGCCTTGGTTTCAGTGATATATCTTCATGGTAGTAGTAATCTTGCTGCCATAAACTGTAAAACTAAAAAGTTTCCTCCAATATTTTTTTACAATCTTTTATAGTCAGGGTGGGGAAAAATATAGTAATTAAAAATAATTTTTCTCTATCTTGATTAAAAAAAATTACTGATTCTTTTTCAATTCAACGTAATCATTCAAAAAACAACTTTGTGGAATTTTATCAAAATATGTTATAGAAGCATTAATTACAAAAATATTGCTAAACAAAATAGAAGTGGAATTTTATAATTACCCGTATATCTATTATAACATAGAAAGATGCTTGTTTTAATTTCAAAATCAGAATTAATAAAATATTAAATCTTTTTAAATTTTTAATGTATAATAATTTTTTTTTAAATTTAAAATTATTTAATCCTTAACTGTCATTCAAAAATATCTACAAAAAATTTGTTTGTGTTTATTTCCGCTTTTCCTTTTTCAACTTTATATATATATATGCACACACTATTATGTTGATGTATGCCATGAGACAGATAATTGTCTCATAACCCACCTCATGGCAAAAAAGAAAATAGAAATAAAACACCCATCTATACAAAATTTTAAAATAATATACATGTATAATGAAAACAAAGTTCATCCATTAAACTATGTACTCATCAATTTTTTAAGAGATTTGACAGGTATCTGACAGCTAACAGAATGAATAATGATCTGAAATTCTGAGATAGATAAAAAAATCAGTTACCGAATTAGAAGTACACAATGCACCATCAACACTGAGCTCTATCTCAATTTAGACATTACAAGCTACCACAACCCTTGATATAACATAAAAAAATGCAAAACTCTTTGTAATTTTCTGCTCCTTTGAGTCTTAGGGGCTAGAAAACACAAAATTATGCCCTATTATTGTATGACTTAAAGGCTGAAAAATATATAAGTATGCCTTGTTCCTTTTCTTGGAGACATAGATGCTGGGGATCATTGGAGGACTATGTCAAATGTACAACTTGGTTGGAGCAATGCCTGATATAGAATTTACCTCAGATGCATAAAAACATTGTATCCTCAAGTCAATAACAAAACCATCCATCCATCCATCCATCCATTCATCATCAAAACAAAGTACAGCTAAACAAACTCCAACAATCAAACACTTTTATCCAAAATCATAAATTTTCTATTCAATTCTAAACATGACCTTTTTAAATATACATTGACACTACTATTTTATAATTTATAATCAATATGCTTGCCACACATTTCACAGTAATGTTTTAAAATTAGTTTTTCATAAAATGCATACCTTTTTCTTTCTCAGATGTGGATATTTGACATCAAGTTGAGGGAAAATTTTGTTGCAATGACCACCAGTACATGATAGTCAGTGAACTATGCTGGGAAACATTTATAATGGTACAGAGAAAATGGGGTTAACCTGGAGTGATAGAAAATCATCATCATCAACCTCAAGCCACTATAAAATTTAAATATAACATTGAATACAAAAAATATAAACATGCATATAAGCATGAGAGATCACAAAACTATAGATAAGTAACTATAAGTTTTCCAGTATTACACAAAAGCAACATGCATTCATCAACATGAATGATCAATGATAAAAATAAATCAACAGGCATTTTGTGACTGGATTTGAAATGGGTCTACTATAGACCAGGCTAATTATTTAGCCCTTTTCAGCTTGGGGTAGATTATTTAAACATTAATTTGGATACCAAACTTCAGTGCTAACTTATCAAAATATATAACAATAAAAACAATAATGATGGGATACTAAAACATGCTGATCATCATCAATGTTCTGGCTGCATAGTACCTTTAATGTACTGGACAACTGTAAACTTAATTTCTAATAAATATTAAAATAAGTAAAATGTAGTGCGTGGATTTTAAAAAATATCCCCTTTGTGCCAATTCGGAATTTTCATCAACTGGATGTTCATAAATACTAAATGTAACCCTCATATAATAGATTGTTATGCACAAATCTAGCTCAGGAACAAAAGCTCTATAACTGTTATTGTGAACAGAATTATAATACATTTAATAATTTACAATATTTTAGGATTAAGTAATTTGACTACAATAATAAACAAAAAAAGCTCAGTTTATAATAACAAGAAAAATGGAATTAAATCTGTAGAATATGGCTATACATATGAATTAAGCCATCTGGTTTTTGATGAATTAAAAAAGAAATCCCCTATTACATTGTAATTTACAAATATGTTTCAATTAGTTTACATAAACTACACTTATATATAAGCACACAGAGATGCAGTATAATAATTTATGAATGTATTTTTATTGTCATATAATAATAAAATATATACAGGTGTCTAACTGATACACACCTATATAAGTACACAGATCAGCTGTAACGTATGGGAATTGTCATATAATGATAATACAAGAATAAGTTATCACATTTTAATAATGTAGAAATAATGACTGTTTTCACATATATATGTGTGTAATCATGAAATGGTGTGTGCATGCTGATCTTTATATCATATGATCTTTTAATTTCAAAATAATAGGCTTATTATAGATTTTTTGAAAAAAAAAAAAAACTTATGAAGGACTGTCAAAGAATTAATATTTTTTGAAAAAAGTAAAAAGAAAACCTTTTTTTATTTTTTACCACTAGTTAATGAATGAATTCATAACTTTGATTCATTTTGTTCATACATGTGCATTTGTGTAAAAAATGTTTGGAATGTCTATTATTTTGACAAATTAAAAGATCATATGATATAAAGGTCAGTGTGTGAATACAATTCCATGGGATACACATATATATGTGAAAACAGTCATTATTATATATTATTAAAGTGGGTTACCTTATTTTTTATTATTATATGATAATTTCCATATGTTATGGAACATTTGTGTGCTTATATAGACGCATGTCAGGTAGACCTCTAGATGTTAAAATTAATCATATATTTTTATTATTATATGACAATTGAAATATGTTCATGAATTATTAAATCACATATTTGTGTGTTTGTATATAAGTGTTATTCACGTAAGCCTATTAAAACATATTGTAAATTATAATGTAATAGGGAATTAAGAAGGCCTATATATATATATATGGCTGCAGAAAGGAGTTTGCTATTAACTGAAAGGAGACCCTTTGATTCCTCTTGGAGGCCTTAAAGGAACCGAGCAGGGTAAATTCCTAATGTCCACTCCATACGTTCTTGTCGTTGCAGCTGTTATTACTATATGTTTATTCATATAGTATACGAACATGGATGGGCTGCTCACCAACACGCATTAGCCAGCGTGGTGAGTTTATTGGCTTTTTACCTCTGAGTTTAAGATCAAGAAACACCATGGTCTTTCTTCTCAGTGCCTGATAAGGCAGAATGAATGTTTGTGTAAATGATAAAGATTTTTCCCAATTATACAATTATGACAGACAAAAATAAAGCATGGCCCTTAATCCCAGGAGGCTGTAAAGTCACCAACCAAGGCAGCGGTTGGTGGCCAAAGGCGGAGGGTGCTAAGAATATCCTGGAGGCGGACCCAGGCTGCCATTTGATGACGACTTTTTATTTAGGTACTTACAACTGCAGATCACTTTCAAGTGAAGGAAGATTGCAAGAATTAGAAGAAGAACTCTCTTATATTAAATGGGATATTATTGGACTTTGTGAAGTTAGAAGAAAAGGTGAAGAGACAATTGATTTAAAAAGTGGACATATACTCTATTATAAAGGCACAAATATTGGAAATACAAGTGGAGTAGGATTCATTATAAATAAAAAGTGGAAGAACAATATTGTGGAGATTGATGGTGTATCAGACAGAGTGGCAAGATTAGTTATACAACTTAATAGCAGATATCAAATGCAGATAATTCAGGTTTATGCCCCAACAAGTTCTCACAGTGATGAAGTAGTAGAAGATTTTTATATGGATGTACAAAAGGCTTTTGATCAGAGTAAACAACATTTTAAAATTGTTATGGGAGATTTTAATGCTAGAATTGGTAAACAAATGAAAGATGAAAGTGTTGTAGGTAATTTTGGTTATGGTAATAGAAATGAGAGAGGACATAGACTTGTGGAGTTTGCAGAGAAGGAAAAACTTTATATTATGAATTCTTTTTTTGAGAAAAATGTTAGAAGGAAATGGACATGGAAGCATCCAAATGAAGGTACAGCAGAATTGGATTATATTTTGACTAACAGGAAATACATATTTCAAGATTGTAATGTTCTTAATAAATTTAACACAGGAAGTGATCATCGATTAGTAAGGGGTAAGATACATGTTAATGTAAAACTAGAGAGACAAAAATTATTAAGAAAAACTATATTTACAGTTGATATTCCTAATCTTCAGAAACATTCTAATGAATTTAAATTAGAACTTACAAATCGGTTTCAAGTATTAGTAGATTTTGAACATGATTCAGATTTGAATGAAATTAATATGAAAATAACTGATACACTTTTAAAAACTGCAACAAAGATAGCTGGTAGAAAAAAGCAGCAATTGACTAATAAAATTTCTACTGAGACTAGAGAACTTATGAAGAAAAGAAGGAATATGAAGATATGCAAGAATGATGCATTAAAAAGAATTGAATATCTCGAATTTTGTAAAATGGTGCGGAAAAGAGTTGAAAATGATATAAGAAAGTATAACTGTGAACTAGCAAGAAAAGCTGTAGAAGAAAATAAAAGTCTTAAGAATGTAAAACAACATTTTGGTATTGGTAGGAAATTTATATCTGCAATAAGGAAAAAAGATGGAATTATTACTAAAAAGAAGGATGACATTATGAAATTGGTAGAAGATTTTTATCAAGAATTATATAGTAATAAAGAACAAGTACCTCCTATATCTATTACATCTTCCGAATTGCCCAGAATTTTAAATGAAGAAGTGAGAAATGCAATTAAATGTATGAAAAAAGGAAAGGCTCCAGGTAATGATGGAATTATAATTGATATATTAAAAGAAGCAGGTGAAGAAACAGAAAAAATATTAGCAAAGTTATATACCAAATGTCTAAATGATAAAGATGTACCGGATGATTGGAAGAATGCAGTAATAATATTAATATTTAAAAAAGGTGATAAAGAAGATATTAGAAATTACAGACCTATCAGCCTTTTATCAGTTTTATATAAAATTTTTACCAAGATAATTACAACTCGTCTACAGAGAACCTTGGATTTTCACCAACCAAGAGAACAAGCTGGATTTAAAAGTGGTTTTAGTACAGTAGATCATATTCAAGTATTGAGAGAAGTTATAGAAAGGACAAATGAATATGAGTTGTCATTATGTTTTGGATTTGTAGATTATGAAAAGGCATTTGATTCTATAAACATTTCTTCAGTGATTAAAGCATTGGATCATCAAGGTATAGATCCAGGATATTGTCATATTTTAAAGAATATTTATAAAAATGCAACAGCAACAATTAGATTACATAATAATACTGGGAAAGTCAACATTGAGAAAGGTGTAAGACAAGGAGATCTCCATATCTCCAAAACTTTTTACAGCAGTGCTGCAAGAAGTATTTTGTGGATTAAAATGGGAAACTAAAGGAGTGAAAGTAAATGGAGATTATTTAAGTCATTTAGATTTCACAGATGATGTAGTTGTTTTTGCAAATAATGCTTCCGAGCTGCAGGAAATGTTGCAGGAGTTATCAGATGAAAGTAGGAAAGTAGGACTAAAGATAAATGTTAAAAAGACTAAAGTAATGTTTAATCGATTTGCTCAAAATATGAAAATAAAGATTGATTATGATGAATTAGAAGAAGTTAAGAGTTACAAATACCTTGGTCAGATTATTAATACAGATCGAAACATAACAGAGGAAATTAATCATAGAATTAAACTTGGTTGGAGTGCTTTTGGTAGAAATAACTTGATATTAAAAGGAAATATGCCTATGTGTTTGAAAAGAAAGGTTTTTAACAAATGTGTTTTACCAGTTCTTACTTATGGATCTGAGACTTGGACACTTAATAGAAGATCAATACAGAGACTTCAGACCACTCAAAGAAGTATGGAGAGATGTATGTTGGGAGTAACAAGAAGAGATCGAAAACGCAATGTATGGGTAAGAGAACAAACAGGTGTTACTGACCTCATTGAAAAAATTAAAAGATTGAAGTGGAGTTGGGCTGGACATATTGCTAGAAGAGATGATAATAGATGGACAATTGAAATTTTAAACTGGATTCCAAGAGATTGTAAAAGACCCAGAAGGAGACCACATGTAAGATGGATGGATGAAATAAGAAAATGTGTAGGGGTGATGTGGAGAAGAGAAGCTAAAGATCGGAGAAGATGGATTAAACTTGGAGAAACCTTCATCCTGCAGTGGATTGATAATGGTTGATAATGATGATGATGATGATATATATATATAGCTCTATTCTGAAGTCCTTAATTCCATTTTTATTAATTATTTATTCCATTGTTAAAGTGAATATATTTAACCCTAAAATGTTATAAATTATTAAATATTGTATATCTCTTGTTCACAATAACAGTTATAGAGTTTTTGTTTGAGTTAGATTCAAGCACAGTGGTCTGTTATAGAGAA
This sequence comes from Epiperipatus broadwayi, assembly GCA_028023455.1. Classification (NCBI taxonomy): domain Eukaryota; kingdom Metazoa; phylum Onychophora; class Udeonychophora; order Euonychophora; family Peripatidae; genus Epiperipatus; species Epiperipatus broadwayi. Next base: position 1,968,656 of record JAQFVV010000025.1, on the reverse strand, counting down.
GGAATTTATATTTAGAGTCTATGGATATCCAGCTGATGATGATCCTGGATTGGCACAAAGGAGATATCTTTTAAAAACCATGAACTACATTTTATTTAGTTTAATATTTATTAGAAATTAAGTTTATAATTGGCCAGTACATTAAGTGTACTAAGTGACCAGAGCATTGATGGATAATCAATGTTTTAGTATTACAGCATTATTGTTTTTATTATTTATTCTGATGGATTAGCACTTAAAGTTGTGCATCAGAATTAATGTTTAAATAATCTACTCCAAACTGGCAAGGGCTAAATAATTAGCCTGATCTATAATAGATCCATTTCAAATCTAATCACAAGATGGATTGTTGATTTATTTTTATTGTTGGTTATTTATGATGATGAATGATTGTTACTTTTGTGTAATGATAAAGAACTTATAGTTACTTATCTATAGTTCTGTGATTTCTCCTTCTATTCATGCTCATATTTATTTGTATACAATGTTATATTTAAATTTTGTAGTGACTTGGGACTAATGATAATGATTTTTCATCATCCAAGATAAAACTCAAGTGACTAGAAGATGGTTTGATATATTTGCCAAGAATTTAAGAAACTTATATTGTCTGTGAGTGTAAAATTAATCAATTGTATATTCAGAATTATACTCTAGTGCAAGACAATAAAAAGTGCAAATTCGTTGCAATTTGTGAAGATTGATGTGTTATAGAAAATAAATACATGGATAGGCAATATTCTAAAATATACCATATAATTCTCTAGCCATGGAAGCCTTTTAATGCTGAAATATTTCTACTGGAGAAATGTGATGCCTATAAATTTGAACTAATAAGCCAACTCTTAAAACTATTGACCAATCTGTCTCAATCACCTGTAGCTAAAGTAAGTATCTGACAGAACTGTAATTTTTTATGGAGGCTTCTTTTCCTTTCATCAAAAAGATAGTGAAACTCATATCTGGGAAACTTACCTTTTATATGAACAATATAATTAAAGTTCATATATATTGCTTATAATAACTTTTCTCATATACACTTTAATGCAAAAATTTTTTTAAATAAAACTTTTTTATTTTTCTGACAGTTTCAACTGTTCAGCAGTCTTCATCAATGGCATTGAAATCCATTTCATTTTGATATTTTTATTTTTAATTTTATTATAGTGTTGATTTCTTTTAAATTTTTTAATAATATTAGTAATAGCATTTTTATAATAACCAATTTTCAACAAGTCATTAATAAATAAATGTACATTTTTAATTTTATTAGGAGAATTTATAATGGTTTGTGTCATATTGCTTTTTTCTCAATAAATAATATAAATAGATTACTTAATAACTCTAAAATTCAAAGTTTAATCAAAATTCTATTATATATAGATTGATATGTGGATGTGACTTACAATACATCAGTGAATCTAAGTGTACATTTGAGAAGAGAATAAAAGAGCATATGCTTTTATATAATAGAATTCAAAAAGAGAAACAATCTGGAATAGATGTAAATAAACCTTCATCATCTATTATATTTGATCATAATAAATCTTGTCAATATGGATTTAAATTTGATTAGAAAAATATGAAAATTATTCTAATTGAACGTTGTCCTAATAAACGTAAAATAAAAAAGGCTATGTTGATTTCAAGAAATCGTCAAATGTTAATGAATCGCCAGTCATCAAATGTTAAGATAACAGAATTGTGGAGAATCTGAATTGAACTATGGGTAGTTTTAAAGTTGTCTCATTTTGCTTATTTAATGTTATATAGTTGATAAAGACTACAAAATGTATAGTCGAAAGTACTTCTAAAAATAATATAATTTATGTAAATTGTACTGTATTTTGATATATATATATATTGATTTGTATATTACATATATTGTGGAACAAATACAGATATCAAACTTTATTATATATATATTGTAACGATATATAAATATGTCGTTACATTAATTTAAAATAAAAACTTAAAAGTTCGCAAATAAAAGTAAAAAAACTAAACGCTAAAATTAAAATGTTTGTTAAACGTATATATATTCGCACAGATGCTAAACTTTAAAAATATTTTTTTTAATAAATAAAAAAAGGTATTTGAATGTATTTTTTTTTATAAAAAAAGATTTAAATATAAAAATAGTTTAAAAAAGAAATAACGTAAGTAAAAATAAAAACAGGTATTAATTAATTCCTGTAATCTATAAATGGAAATGATTGTTTATTAATTATCCAAAAGCTGTCTAATTAAAAAGTCAGAGAGTAAATTAGATAAGAGAATAAAGAGATTTTAGCTTGACCAATGGAAGCACCAAGCCTCAGCCCGGACCCGAACGAAAATTTGGATTAGTGACGTCTTTGTTCATTCAATCTGGAGATTTACTATAAAAAGGGAAATACAGTTTTTTCGGACAGTTCCAGCATTGTGTGTTTGAGAGATGCGGTAGGACGCACATACCACACTCTCTATTTAAAAAGAAAAATGAAAAGACTGTGATACCTTGAACTAGCTATTGCCATCTCCAGAACATTATCTTCCAATGGAGGCATCGTGGGAATTAAAAGCAGAAACCTGGACTCTTCTACCATAAGCTATATGAAATGAACAATTATGAAAATCAATTAAGAACTTTCGTCAAGTTTTACAAATTGATAAACAAGCCAACTTAAATGTTAAAATGGACTCTTATCTGACTTTTGTAAGTTTTTAAATCAAATTAATAATGTTTAATTTTATATGTTTTCCGATTGATAAAAATCATTTCCATTTTTTTTTCTCTTATTGTATAACTTATTTGTTGTTTAAATTTTAAATGAGGGAATTTAAGGTTGGGTATAGATGTTGCATAGATTCGTTAGCAGTTGATAATGTTGTGGTTTTCACATTCGATTAGAATATATGTCAACGATATCACTGCAAGCATCTTACGATGAATGCTAATGGGATTTGTATATTCCCTATGCAAGTGACGTTTATCGATGACTTTGTATTTTGATCGGTTGTGTTTAATTTGGAAGGTTTTTGACCGTGGAATCTGTGCAGCTGATCTGTACTCAACATTTTAAAACAAATTTTATAAAATGCATTTGTGCGAATGTATCTAAATGTTAAGTTTAAGTCGGGCGTGAATGGCTATATAGTTTTGTAAAGTTATATTAAGGGAGGGTAATCTTAGGTTTTTCGTTTCGTAGTTGAATTGGCTCAATGGATTGGATATATTTGTGTAATTAGTAGATGTAGTATGAGATCCACTTCGGGCAGGATTGCATATATATGCCACACACCTTCTGTTTGCCTATGGATGGGTTGGTAAGTCGGCAGAAGACCACAGTCCATTCCTATGGAGTTTTTTGTTTATTGTTCTACTTGCCAACAGATGTGACATTCCTGTTGGTGGAGAGTCAATGTCTTCTCTAATTCTACTTACTGTTCAGATGTACTTTCCTGACAGTATAGTATTTTGTGTTGTCGTATCATGCTACATTGAATACATGAATGTATCAGATGGATTGGCGCCAGTTTGGTTGCGAAATTTGTGGCCTAAGGTTAAATCAGGGAAGAATATTTTCTTTTCAAATGCAGATCTATGTAGTCTATTCATACTTGACTATCTAAATAAAATATTAAACTCATTGAAACTTAGTTAAATGTAAAATTAAAAGTTAATATAAAAATCTAAAATGTTAAACTTATTCCTCAAAATTTAAATGTTATTTTATATGTGCGTAAATAAATATTTTTATGTGTTAATTTCTGGCAGTGGCTTTTATTTATTGATATTTAAGATATAAATTAAGATATAGATTTTTATCTCTGCGTCTCCGCTGAGCTAGTGACTTGGGCTAACGATCGGAATATTTAAATAAAGTGGAATCTTAACAGCGTGTATCTGCCTACTTTATAAATTTTTCTAGGCTCAAATGCCTAGATGGCGCCCTGGTAGTTGCAGATATTGTTTTTGCGGTTAGATTCAATCTTCACTTACATTTCGATCGTTATAATATATATATATATTGTCTACACAATTTAAAAAAAAATTAAAACAATAATATTTCTGAAGAAGACTGCAGGATAGTTGAAACATAAGATAGTGTATGCATATATGGACAATAAAAGCTTTTTGCTAAAAAGTGTTCAAAGTAAAGTGGGTAAATTACATTTATATAAGATATTACAGTAAAATAAAAGAAGTGGTGAATTTGGTAATATATATAAAGTCTACTGAATTTTAAATTTATTGACTAGTTATCCCATTATTAGTTCATGATGTGACGGCAGTGTTTAAAAAGAAACAAACATAAAATGAAATGTGGATACCTAAGTATATCGGTACCAGTTTCTTAATTATTTTACATAAACATCTAAAATTTAATTATTAAAAAATAGTCTCTAATATTATTAGTTATTTATAACTTTGCCAATACAAAATTTAGTTTTGTTAAATCAAATTCTTTGAATATATTAATAAATACCAACCTTAAAACTTTCTCTCATCATATTCTAAATGTTATACAAAATTAATACTGACTTTAATTAACACTTATTTTAATATTCAGAATTTATCAATATGTAAAGTTGAATAATAAGTAGATTCATAGTTGAATAGAAAAGTTATAAATATTTAACTAGCGACATGACTAAATTATGTAAAAATAATTATTAAAGATAAATATATAAAGAATACTATTGACATAAATAACTACTATTGTACTCATTGAACATTTTCATAAACGAATCTGTGATATTCCTGTATACATACTTTGGGTAGTTGTATTGAGACTTTTATGTGTGCATGTGAACACAAAAATATATACATATATTTGCATATGTATGTATAAGTTTTTACATATATAATTGTATAGACATGTTTGTGTGTTTGCATATGCACATATAAACATATATAAAAACACACAATTACTTCTCTATAAAACTGCTTCAATATTTCAACCAACAGATAATTATTTTATAGATGGACTAGCATGAAGTGGAATATATATATATATATTGTAACAGTAGTCAGGTTTAAACCTGTTACAAGAAAATTAATTAACACGGACCCATTACCCTTGATACATATAATCATTTAAGTTGTCATCAAGAGGTTAAATATAATGTATGAGAAGTTAGATATATATATATACATAAATCAATATTGAACTTTTTTTAAAAAAGAAAACAAATGGGGAAAGGATTAACTCTGCATAATTATTTATTTTAAAATATTTTTTTTTAAATGTTATTATAAATTTGAAAAATACAGTTATACACAAATATTTTTTTTTTATATTGTTATCGATTGTTTCAAATATAAATTTTTGTTTTGATCATATCTTAAGTTAATGAGGGTAGCGAAAAGAAGTACTGTATATGCCTCTAGGCAATTCTTAGTTATATAACACAATGATTAATTACTTTAAAAATTCCAAGAAAGCCAATGAATGTATGATGAACTAAAAATACCAAGAATGATGGAACCAAAAGACAAAGGAAATGTTAAAGAAAGAAAATATTTTTAAAAAAAAGCATTCAAAAGAGAAATAGATTGAAGTGCCGATAAATTCTTTTTTTGGAAAGTGGACAAAGAAGTTAAAATTAGTTAGATTGAAACAGCTGAGCAGGAGAGAACTGTGGACATCTTGTAAATTGTGATTTTTGCTTTTATATATATTTAATTTTTGGCTTTGATCTATTAATTGAGATGGTTAGGCTGGAGTTGCTGTAAAGGACATTAAAGTTTTTTTTGATTTAACTGTTTTGCCAAAGAGATGTATCCTGGATCAATATGTAGAATGATAACATATATAATGTCAGGGTAATAGCATATACGTGAAGAGCTTCACCATCCGCTGCTGATACAAAGCTGATTTTACCCACCACCTGCCTGCAGAAGAACCCAGGAACCTCACCAATAATCATTAGTGCATAATACAGAACAAAATAGAAAGGATCAAATCTAAAAGTATGAACAAATTCACCTTGGAAGATTATGTCATTAATAATTTAAATCGCGTCTCGTTCATAATGCAAATAAACCTTAATGCCGGACTTCGCCAATAAAAAGATATCACACTTTAATAAAGTAAACCTTGATTACTTCAGGACCATAAAATTGAACTAGCTACACTATGTGACTGAATATTACATTATCCAAACCTTGGGGTCCATCAGGTAATGTGATATTTTTATCTTAATATAACTTGGAATTGCTTCTCGTTACCCTCTGAATAATTCTACCTGATTAGGCTATTAAATCAAATTATAGCGTATAACTGTATATATATTTTTTCGAATTAATGTTTATCTGTTATGTATTAAGATTTTTTTTGTTTTATTTATGGTTATGGCTTTGTTATACTTTTATCTGGGAATGATATATAATTTTGATCTTATAAATGATATATTCAAAATATTAATAATAAAAGTCATATATTTACCTTATAATTGACATTGTATATCGATTTATCATTTGTATTCGCCTATTACTTTACCTGCCAAGATAAATTGAAAAATTATCTAAATATGTCTGATGGAAATAGGCATGTATATGTATTAAATATATTTTATACTCAAATCTAACATTTAAGAAATAGATTAAAGGGATTAACTCGGGGAATAAAGATTTAAAGAGAGCGTTCAAATCCACATATTTTTTAACATACCTCTGTTCATCTGATAGGTTTTCCTCCCAACCCTGAAAAGGAACTAACTTGGGTTGGGCACCTTATTATATAGAAAAGTAGGGAAAGTATAATTCTCACCATACTATTGAGTCTGGCGCTTGAGGTCAGCTTCTAACTGACGCTCATAAATATACTTTTCCCGTAGAAATTTATTTCTAGATTTTACTCAAGGGACAATGGCCACCAGAAAACTTTAACTTATTTTCATAAATAAGATATACGCAAGATATAGAAATTGCATGTATAAAATTCTCAAAAAAAAAAGATAATAATTCATTCGTATTTGAATTCCAATGCGGTAGATAGTGATTAAATACTGTCTACAGGTATTATGGTGACTAGACAGCCATAGTATTCCATCCATTATACCGTGTGGTCTACTTGTCCATTTTTAAAAGATTTACTTTATTTTTTTTGCCAAGCATTAGGAGATTGATAAAATGGGGTTGTCAGTTAAAATGGCTTTCCAATGAATGGGGCTACGAAATTAGGAGAATGGCAGGTTGATAAGAAATTTTTTTTTTTAATTTTAATATTTTGTCTTGCAAATAATGCTTTAGAAAATAAAGCAACAGATAGGGGAAAAAAAGGGGAGGATTAGAGGTTCAACAGTAGGGTAGGTGATGGTCAGCATAGTATTTTGTGAGCTGAGGTGGTGAGCCCGGAACATTGTATAGAGAAAAGTAAAAATAAATAAATTGTCTTATTAGTTCATTCGGCACATTATACATACAAAAAATAATAATAAATTGTGTTATTATTTTACTCAGAGTTCATTTTAAAGATATTTCATGAAAATAGAAGCAGAAATAAAGTTGATGAAAACTTTTCAAAAAAAAGGAAGAGAAAATGAATAAGGATAGTACAGATAAAGCAGGAGAGACCGGTATGATGGATATTATGAGAAAGTTGCAGGAGATGGAAGGAAGAATGGAATTAAGATTTAAGGAAATGAGAGAAAGAGATATGTTGTTAGAAATGCAAAAAAAGCATGAGGTTAGAATATTAGCAATAGAAAAGAAACTTTACGAGCAGACAGGGGAGGCAAAGGAGAAAAAAACCCAACCCAAAGAGTGGACGAGTTAGAGGAAGAGCAAATGAAAGCTGAAATAGAAAATAAAAAGAGAGTAAAAAAAAAGAAAAACCAAGTAGGGCAAAATAGTGTAATAGAAGATAAGGAGGCTGTAGTGCGATGCTCAATATCACAGTTGTAGGTAAACCAGTTCCTAAAGATTAAAATGTTTTCTGGACAATGGGAGAGGCACCAATTGAACATTTAAAAAGTTTTTACCAAGAAAGATATTTTACCATTAACATGATGACTGAAGAAAGCAAATTGGCTATTGCCTGTAGCAACTTGGTGGAAGACACACAGTCATGGTGGGATTCACTGTTTCATCCACCCAAGACTTATCAAGAGTATAGGGAAGCGGTGAGAGACACGAATTCTGGTATGAAGAAAGAAGAAATGGTGAGATATTATATCATGCAGAAAAAATATAAGATGACTAGTCAGAAAAGTTATTCACAGTTTTTCCATCATCAGGTGGCTAAGTTTCCCACCTTAGTTGCATGTAACATGATGGAAAATAATATTATTAGGGTGGTTAGGTGTAACTTGCCAATCAAAATTGAACAGATGCTCCTGGGTTATGGAAAGGCCTCCATTGGGAAAGTAGTCAAATTACTAAATGCTATAGACATGAGCATGCTGGACCAGGATGAACTGCTGAATAGGAGAAATGTTGAAAACGCTCAAACGACAATGTGCGAAGAAGATAGGCATTTGAGAGGGATCCAAAAGGGTTATCAAAGGGAAGATTGGGGAACATCACAGCATCCATATTATGAAAGGGAAGACTGCCGGCCACTACCAAGGTCATATGGTCAACAGGGAAAAGGGTCATGTTCCCCATCACCAATGTTAAGAGGTAGAGAGATTAAAATAAAGAAGTGTGCATAAGTTTTTTTTTGTTTTTTTTTCATTTGTATGTGTATTTTTTCTTGGTTTGATGTCTTAGTTGGTCAAGGTATTTCATTTTGCCACAGTTTTAAATTGATATATTATTCAACGCACATCTGCAGCAGATGTAAGGTAAATGTAGATATTGATCGAGGAATGTATATATATATAGAACAGAAGGGAAAAAAATAGTATATTGCAGGGATTTTTTTTTTTTGTGTTACAATTATTTTTAGATCTCAAAATAAGTATACCTCATTTTGAAGTGTTTCCAACAAGAAGGCATTGTAACAGTAGCTGGGTTTAAACCCTGTTACAAGAAAATTTAAAAACACGTACCCATTACTCTTGATACATATAATCATTTAAGTTGTCATCAAAAGGTTAAATATAATGTATGAGGAGTTTTATATATATACGTAAATCAATATTGAACTTTTTTTTAAAAAAAGAAAACATATGAAGAAAGGATTAACTCGGCATAATTATTTATTTTAAAATATTTTTTTTAAATGTTATTATAAATTTGAAAAATACAGTTATACGCAATTATTATTTTTTTATATTGTTATCGATTGTTTTAAATATAGATTTTTGTTTAGATCATATCTTAAGTTAATGAGGGTGGCAAAAAGAAGTACTATATATGCCTCTAGGCAATTCTTTGTTATATAACACAATGATTAATTACTTTAAACATTCTGAGAAAGCCGATGAATGTATGGTGAACTAAAAATACCAAGAATGATAGAACCAAAAGACAAAGGAAATGTTAAAGAAAGAAACATTAAAAAAAAAAGCATTCAAAAGAGAAATAGATCGAAGTGCAGATAAATTTTTTTTGGAAGTGGCCAGAGAAGTTAAAATTAGTTAGATTGAAATAGCTGAGCAGGAGAGAACTGTGGACATCTTGTAAATTGTGATTTTTGCTTTTATATATATTTAATTTTTGGCTTTGATCTATTAATTGAGATGGTTAGGCTGGAGTTGCTGTAAAGGACATTAAAGTTTTTTTTTTGATTTAACTGTTTTGCCAAAGAGATGTATCCTGGATCAATATGTAGAATGATAACATATATAATGTCAGGGTAATAGCAGATACGTGAAGGGCTTCACCATCCGCTGCTGATACAAAGCTGATTTTACCCACCACCTGCCTGCAGAAGAACCCAGGAACCTCACCAATAATCATTAGTGCATAATACAGAACAAAATAGAAAGGATCAAATCTAAAAGTATGAACAAATTCACCTTGGAAGATTATGTCATTAATAATTTGAATCACGTCTCGTTCATAATGCAAATAAACCTTAATGCTGAACTTCGCCAATAAAAAAGATATCACACTTTAATAAAGTAAACCTTGATTTCTTCAGGACCATAAAATTGAACTAGCTACACTATGTGACTGAATATTACCTTATCCAAACCTTGGGGTCTGTCAGATAATGTGATATTTTTATCTTAATATAACTTGGAATTGCATCTCGTTACCCTCTGAATAATTCTACCTGATTAGGCTATTAAATCAAATTATAGCGTATAACTGTATATATATTTTTTCGAATTAATGTTTATCTGTTATGTATTAAGATTTTTTTTGTTTTATTTATGATTATGGCTTTGTTATACTTTTATCTGGGAATGATATATAATTTTGATCTTATAAATGATATATTCAAAATATTAATAATAAAAGTCATATATTTACCTTATAATTGACATTGTATATCGATTTATCATTTGTATTCGCCTATTACTTTACCTGCCAAGATAAATTGAAAAATTATCTAAATATGTCTGATGGAAATAGGCATGTATATGTATTAAATATATTTTATACTCAAATCTAACATTTAAGAAAGAAAGTAATTAACTCAGGGAATAAAGATTTAAAGATAGTGTTCGAATCCACCTATTTTTTAACATACCTCTGTTCATCTGATAGGTTTTCCTCCCAACCCTGAAAAGGAACTAACTTGGGTTGGGCACCTTATTATATAGAAAAGTAGGGAAAGTATAATTCTCACCATACTATTGAGTCTGGCGCTTGAGGACAGCTTCTAACTGATGCTCATAAATATACTTTTTCCATAGAAATTTATTTCTAGATTTTACTCAAGGGACAATGGCCACTGGAAAACTTTAACTTATTTTCATAAATAAGATATACACAAGATATAGAAATTGCGTGTATAAAATTCTCAAAAAAAAAAAGATAATAATTCATTCGTATTTGAATTCCAATGCGGTAGATAGTGATTAAATACTGTCTACAGGTGTTATGGTGACTAGACAGCCATAGTATTCCATCCATTATACTGTGTGGTCTACTCGTCCATTTTAAAAAGATTTTTTTTTTGCCCAGCATTAGAATTGATATATGGGGTTGTAGCAAAATACATATAATAGAATATATAAATAGTTTTTTTTGGTGTTTACATATATAATAGTATATTTTTATTGTTTTTTGATATATTTTAATATATAATAATGATAATAATAATAATAATAATACAGGAGTGCGGTCCTGTTATTTAACCGGAGAAGTAAATAATTTTACGAGCGCTACCAAAAAGTCAGCAAAAAGAAATGAAAAGTATAAATTTTAAATAGAGAATAAATCATCAAGAAGCAAGAAAGGAAATACACACACACAAAGGAAGTTTTTCCTGTCAAAAAGGTAAAAAAAAATACTTTTATTATATAAAACTAAGTTAGAACAAAAAAGCAAACATGGCATCAGGAGGAAAAAATCTTATGTTATCTAACACAAGAGAAATTAGCACAAATTCAAACAATGCCGAAAATGCTAAAACGTATGCAAATGTGATAAAAAACAAATCTATCTTTCAAAAAAAATATAGAATCAGCACAAACTACAAGATTTAGAACAGCTAACAAAAATGACATTGAGGAGATAAGCCAAGGCAATGAAAATTATAATGAACCGAAATTTCAAACATGGACTGAAGAAGATTTGATAGAGATCAATCAAAAATTCAATGAAACCATACCTAAAAAATTATTTAAATCATTTAATAAATTCTTTTCGAATAAATCTATAGTATTAGCGGTTACTGACAAAAATTTACTTTTATATAAATTCCCAAGGGATCTCCTATATAAAGAAATAGATGAGAAAAAAGTGTGGCATGCTATACAAACAATTGGAGACCACTCAAATTCTAGATATATAGTGGTTGATTTCTATATTGAAAAGGAATTTGCAGAGTTCCAAGAAAAAATTAAATTACTACAAAATTATGCTCTCGTTATATTAGATAAAAATTTACAAAATTATTACCCAGGAACATTGAAAAATACATACTTCGGCTATAACATGCAAGATTTTACAAAATTAATACAGCCATTTGGTCAACCTATATATATCAAACTGATTTATTGCACAGACACACCTATTCCAATCTACGTCAACAGTTTTCATTTTAAAATTAAGTTAAATGACAATATCAATCCTGAAAACATCCCTAACCAAATAATAGATCAGGAAGCTATTTTGACTGCAAATAAAAGGCCTGAGACCACAATGCTATAGTTGTGGAATCAGAGGGCATCTAGCTGTAAACTGCACAAACAATAAAAACAACTTAACCTCAGCTGATCTGTCTCAAAAGAAACCAGAGCAGGGAACAGATCTGGGACCTACCACAAAAGATGAGGCAAAGCTATTAGACAGACCATAAAATAATGCTAAGCAGATAATATATAAGATGGAAAGATAAATAAAGAACTACTAAATATAAAAAATAGTAAATAAACAGATATCAATAAGATAAAAAAATAGACATAGAAACAGAAAAAAAACAAAAAGAAAAAAACCATTTAATAATATAAATATATCAAACTCAGAAAACCAAATGAGTGTGCATGAATCAGATCAACCAAACCCCAAAATATGATAAGCACAAACTCACAAATTGATGACCAAAAACCCAAATATAGTGAATAATAAACCTTCAGAACAAGGCAAAGAGACTCAACAATTAGATAAACAAAAAGAAAGCAAAAACAAAACAGCAATGAATGAAACACAGTTACTCAATAATAGCAAAATAAATAATGAGTGGAGTATACCGCAAACATCAAGAATAATAAACAAGACAAGCACACAAATCATGGAAGAAATAACTACAGATATATCACAAAATATATCAGTAGAAGTAGAGCAAAAAAGAAAGCCAGGCCGACCACCAAGTAAGAATAGATGTATAAAAAAAAATAAAAACTGAAGAAATAGACAATGATCAAACCAACCCATTTTGTCAACCAAGTGAATTTTCTGATGAAGAAACAGAGCTGGACTATGTAGATGCATCTGAGATACTATCAACGAACAACCGAGATTGAAATAACAATACACTCCAACAAAATAATAATGATAATAAAAATAGCAGCAATTAATGTTAGAGGATTAAATGCGATCTCCAAATTGTACAAAATTAAAAACTGGAACAAAGAGACAAGGCCACACACTATAAGGCTGCTAGAAACCAAGATATATGCAGCATCAAAAGTAGATCCCAGCAGATATCTAAATTCTGAGGGGTTCTGTGCTTGCTCCAAAGATACCATGTCTCCCATGGCAGGGACTGGCCTAGTAATTAGCAACATCTGCCCATTCATAACTTCCAAAATAATTCATATAGATTCACACTTACTAATTGTTACCTTTTATCACAAAGTCATCATAATCAATATAGTCTTCATCCTCATGCCAATACAAAACACAAAAATTGAGACAATAAGATCAACCATAAATTCAAGGCTAGCAACCACAGGAGACCCGATAATTCTAGTTGGTGACTTAATACATCATATCAGGAATTTACAGAGAAATGGATACACAGAATATCACTTCTACTTATGAGTGGCCAAGGTTTCCTGCTAGCAGATGCGATATCATTTCACAATGGCCAGTTTGCATCTTTAATTGATCTATGTTTCTATTCGCCAGTATTGCATCATTTCATCAAAATTAAACCTATCCCAACAACCTTTTCCGATCACTCTGGGCAAATGATCACAATCAGCATGGATAATATACAGACAACTGCACTTCCACTCAGAATCTTGCTGCCTGCAACTACAACTGAATTTCTGTTTTCGGAATCCTATATAATGTTAAACAAAATTCAACCAATGAATTTAGACCCTGTACAACAGTATCAAGCTTTCACAAACATACTATCATTTAACATCAACCACATGGTTAGAAACCAGCCACCGCCATCAAAAATCTTAGAATATGCTGAACAACTCCACAGAAGAATAACTGCAATTATGCCAACACAAAATACACAACAGTATATATATATATGATCAATAGATGCCATCTTTACCAAAACCGCCGAAACAAGTGTAAAATATTTTTACATAAACGCAAAAGGAGTCAGAATTAACTACCTCTTTCATTTTGCTCACCTCCAGATCTGACTCCTTTTGCGTTTATGTAAAAATATTTTACACTTGTTTCGGTGGTTTTGGTAAAGACGCCATCTATTGATTATAAATAACAAGTGATAGCAGGTTACGTGACTAACTTGTTTTTATTTTTCATATATATATATATAAACTAAAATATGCCTATGATAAGGCTTGTGATGCTCTCAAACATTATTTAAAAATCAAGAAAAGTAAGATCTGTATCACAGAACAACACACTTGGTCACGGAAATATATCAAATGGGCACTGGGTTATGCACCTGACTTAAAAGTGCCACTAGCTATTCAATGTAATAATAATAATTTTTCCGGGCATAACATGATTCTGCCGATATTTAAATACTTTAAAAACAAATTGCAAGCAAACCAAACAATTCAATATGGCAATCAAATGTTTGGCACAATTGAAGACCAACCCATATTTAAAGAAGAAATCTTCATTAAAAAAATGGAAAATATGAGCAACTCATGCCACCCCGGACCCCCTGGAATACCATTATTTGTGCTAAAGCACTTAGGATGGTTTACAGCAAATTACCTTACTAATCTGGCTAACTATCTGACCCAAGAAGTTATACAAATGCAGGGGGTCAATCCCATTGCAATAGTTCCATACAACAAAAAGAAGACAAGTACTCCCACTGTAGATAAATTAAGACCCATCTCAATGGGCTCTCTACCAATAAAAATTCTAGAAAAGGTAATAAAAGACATGATAGAGTCATACATACTACCCATCATCTCAAAAACACAATTTGCAAAAAAAAACTTTGTCAACAGTACAGGCAGCCTTCCTATTTAAAGCTATAATAATAACTGATAGAGAAAAAAAGAAATATAGTCCAGTGGTGGTGCAAATAGATATAGCATCAGCATTTGACTCAGTTAAAATTCCAGTCCTATTGCAGATGCTCAAACAGACAGACATTCCTAGGAGGCTATTATACATAACAGCAAATCTCTTATTGAACCGTGAAATACATATCACAGTTAATGGAAGAAACTCACCATCTTTTGTTCCCACTCAATCACTATCACAAGGGTCCCCCCTTAGTGCATTGCTGTTTGCCTTTTACATTAACCCTCTCATTGAGAAAATCAAACATTTGAGGGGATCAACATACCAGCAACAATGCAACAAGTGACATCCCTAGCTTACATGGATGATATCATGGTCTTCCTGGTTTCCAAAAAATAGACACCTAAGCTACAAAAGATAATTGATAATTATTCAATAGAATATGGGCTTAAAATTAATACAACAAAAACATCAGCCTGGTACATATACACAGGAAGGCAGTGCGAATCCTTATACAAGGGAAAGCCAAGCTCATTCCTGAGGTTTCCATTTTATATGGGAGCCACAGGAATGAGATGCTACATACAGAACAAACTAAAAGAAGAAACTGAAAACATTACAAAATCCCTGCAAAAGCATATCTATCAATACATTCAAAAATGCAATTGATTAATAGATTAATCACAACTAAGATAGCTCACTCTGCCATAGGGAGGAGGATACCATATTTCACATTTTCAACAATTGTTCCTCTCTTCAGGGCTGTAGAATATTGATTAATAAAATTTATACACCAAAACATCCAATTATCAACACACTCATAAAAGGTTTTGCTTATGGGGATTTTGCAATTATAAGAAGTGCAACTTTCATCACTTTCTGTCTATGGTTTGTCAGATGCTTCATAATCTTCAAGTCTGTTATACCTGATCCAACATTAATTTTTTTACAAAAATTAAAAGATATCAAAGAAAGAGATTTGAAGTTAGCTCCTCACCTAATAGCAAATTCCACATGGAATCTTATTAATATTGGACATTAAGTAATTTAATGGTTTATAAATGTATTGCCAAATTTAATGTTATTTTATAATTTTTTCTTTATTGTAAACATAGTTAAATAAACCTGTTTTTGAAACTAAACTAAGATAGCATATTATATACCAATAATTTCTTTTTCCAATGCATTCAAATCCAAGATAAACTCAATGTGCAATCAACTTATTTGGTCCAGAAAAACAGTAGCCATTTCCATAAGAAAACTTAGAAGACCAACAGATATAGGTGGACTGGGCTTACATGATATCACTATCTTTCACATGCAAAAATTTAGAAATGTAATAACAACAACAATCTATCAATTTCCCAAAATGAAACCTCTACTACAAATAACCCCCACAGACAGACCACCACCCAAGGGTTCATATATTGAACTAATGATATACCAATGTAAAATAGAAAATAAAATCCCAGATCAATACATACAGAAATACAAATACTGGGAAATATACAATCTCATACACACAAACAACAATGGAGAAAATAACACAAAACCAATAATAGGAATAACCAATAAAAATGATAAAATATGAAAAATGGAAATTGGAACCAAAATTTTTTGATTTTGTCCTGAAAATGAACCTGGATGCACTACCAACTACCAATTTTCTATTCCACAGAAGGATGTACATATCTATTGATCCTTTCTGTGGATTATGTCATGAAACAGAAGAAACATGGAAGCACATAATGGACCACTGTAGAGAACTAAATCAGATAATATATACAGGAAAAACATTACCAGGATAGAACAATTAATGGAGGCTTACAAGGGAAAATCAATACCCACCATCAGAGCAGCAACTTTTCTACTGTATGCTCTGTGGTGCATCAGGTGCAAATTTCTAATTGGGAAAAACACTAGACGACACCCTTCAACATTTCAAAACAAGCTAATGCAGATTCAAAATAGGGACAAATTGATCACATCCTCAGATATATATGCAGCCACTTGGTCCCTGATCAAGAAAAGATCAAGACTATAACAAAGATTCAGATTGCAAAAAATTATAAACAAAGACTATACATATGATTGTTAATATACAAATGAACACGTGTACAATCTGTAATTCTATTTTATCAGTGTACCTTTTCTAGTGATACCGGATGTAATTACTTATTGTCCAATAAAGTATATTGTTGAAATATAATAATACTACTACTTCTACTCCTCCTCCTACTCCTCCTCCTCCTCCTACTACTACTACTACTACTACTACTACTACTACTACTACTACTACTACTACTACTACTGAAGCGAAATCTGAGATTCAGATTGCGCTTCACAGCCCACTTCAAATCTTCCACTACCAAGCTAAATTCAAACCCTATTCGTGCATATATATTCCATTCACTAACACATATTTTGTCCTTTTTTTTTGATTATTATTAACTCACATACTTATTAACGAAGATATATGCATAAATATCTGAATTTAAATACACGCACTAAAAAAATAAAAGTAATAAATATAGTATTTAAAGAGGGAATATGTATATGCAATAGGTAACAGGGGATTAATTATAACGGACTTATAATATCAAAATATATTATATTTCTGTATTTATTTATTTTATAAAAGTTATAGTGATTATTTATTCATTGCAGCTCATATACAGAGAAATTGTAGAGACAAACATAATGAGCAAATAATTACTACAAAAAGTTTGTTATATGTCATTCTGTAAAATTTTGTTTTTAAATTATTTTTGCTATTAAACTCTACTTTTATTTTAAATCCAATATGGAAAATGCGATTGTAATTAGTCAAAATTAATTAAAGGTGAGAAACGTAATCTTGTATAATTTTTTAAAATAAATTTAATTAAAAGTTTCTCTAAAATCAAAATTAAAAACTAAACTTAATTGATTTACTTTTGTCACAAACATTTTTTTATCAAATTAATTTCAGTTTGAATACTTATCTAACAATGGCATCTTCCATCACAATGGGTAAAAGCTTGTATAAAAATTCTTTTGGAAATTAGATTAAAGAAAATGATTAGCAATGACCAATCAAGAAGGGATTCCACAAATACCAAGGCATAGGATAATTATGAATTAATTAGGAGAGGAACTAAGACAGTCAATAAGAGCAATTGCCAAGTAAATTTGTGTTCGTTAATTTCAATGTGTCGTGAGTAAATCCACTTCACCTTTCTCGCCATTCAAGATGGCCTTCCCTGAAATCTTTGTCCATGGATCCCGATATTCATAGACTATAACTATATGCCTGTTTGTTAAATACTGAACTTACTACCTGCCTCAATAATTATGTTCATCAAACTAGATCTAGTTCTCTGAGGGAAATCTGAAAAACATCAAAAGAACAGCCAAATTTGTAAAGAGGTAATCATTTCAAATGCTGCTAGACTCTTAAAGTTACCATGAATAATTTTAACTCTCACCTATCTGTTTAATTAAACATTTTGTAAAGCCTCTTTTTTATTTGTAAAATTTAATATTAAGTATGAATGAATTTGTAAAATTCTTACCTTTTAGTCAATTGTACCTTGTTCTCTCTATATAACTTAGCTGTAATCTCTTCTACATTAAACCTCTTTTGAATAATTATTAGTTCTTAATTTCACGTCTATGCAGCAATATTTTATTTTCATTATTATATTTTATATTTTCATATACTAAATTATATGTCGATAATTCCCCCCAGAATCGCAAATGCTTACGCTATCTCTTTTAATAAAAGAAAACCTTCATTACTTTTTAGAGGGCGATTAATCTAGTATTTTTTAAAACAAATTTGTTATTCTTATTATAGCGGGTGCCTGCAAGTCTGGGGAAATAAAATCAGAATCTGATAATTACTGTATAATGTTATTTTCGAAAGAAAGCTAAGCAAAAATCTGTTTTCTTAGAAATGTGTTTTTTTATTAATTAAATAATAGCGCTAACTTCTAAAACTTTAAATATATTTATATGAGTTAAATTAATATTACTTTCTTGAAATCACTAACCACCACCAACTTTATATATATTTAATATGAAAATTATCTATTTATTAAAGCATTCAAAACCAAAGATTTATAATAGTGATACATTGTGGGAAGTTTATGTGTAATTTAAAGTAATATAAAGGGGGGGGGTATTCTAGTTCTATAAGCTATTATATTAGCATTAAATGTAATTCTTCCATATCCACGTAGCAACTCAAATCATACTGGTATGCTGGGTTTTTATCAATAAAGATAGGCGATAATTCTTTATTTCTTAGTATTAAGTATACAGTATATGTATTTATATTAATGCAAGCGTTACGTGTATACTGGCCTTTCATTTTATATATATTTGTGCTTCTTGCATTTTTACTTCCAATACCAAGGACAAGGTTTGGCAAACCCCTTTGGACTTCTCAGTGCTAGATATTATTGCATAAGGTTCACTCTGGCAAAAGTCCAGCCTATGGCAATTCAATAAAGCACATTCTCCATTGTTTATGGCCCGACCCTGCCAATGTTTGCAGAGAGTCGCCTTCTTTAACTGTGAATTGAAGCACCTTCTTGGATCTCAAAATAGATCTCTCCATTGCCATCATACATGTACTGCTCTCCCATATTTCATTCTCGTTAAAGCCTATCAATGCTCCTAAACCGTACTGTTATGATTATACTAAATGGATTGCCATTTTATATTTCATTCACACTTTCAGATACGCTATTTCTGCCACAATTATTATTTCTTGAATTAGCTTCCCACACATGTTCTTATTTCGCAAATGCAAATGCTATTTTATTACTTGAACATAATTACTGTTTGCCATCAAACTCAATAAACTTATGTAATGGTTCAAGTGCTGTTGTTTTATTAATGGTGGATTCAAAGAACCTTAAGTAACTGTAGTCTAGCGCTATTATTAAAAATCTTAGGTATCCCATACAATCTGCAAATTATTCCATAAATTATGTGTAATTGCTGATTAAATACATTCATTTTATAGCATTGTAAGAGAGGTTAATGTTGTCTAAGGGAGATAAATACCCACTTTATTTACAATTTAACACAAATAATGTTTGCAATCAATTATATATATATCTCAAGTTAACTTAATAAATCTTATACATATCACTAAATATCTAAGTCATTGTTTCATTTATTGAATAGAAATAATTTTGATGTTATATAAAAAGTTTCCTTTATTAGATGATCGAAAATCGCTAACAATAATATTCTATACATGAATAAAGTTCAAATAAGAGTTGTTTTGTGTCACAACTTTGTGATGCCGGCGGGTAGAAATAAATTAGATCAGTATCATTGGAATTGTTGCTCATAAGTTGGTAGATCTGGAAAATAGGCAAATAAGGGCAGAGTTCATGAGTGTTCCTGACTTATGTATCTTGCGCATGATTGGACTCAAGGTACTTTTGCCTAGATGCTAGATCTTGTTATATGAACAGACAAAACCGACCGGTACACTACTACTACTACTACTACTACTACTACTACTACTACTACTACTACTACTACTACTACTACTACTACTACTACTACTACTACTACTACTACTACTACTACTACTACTACTACTACTACTACTACTACTACTACTACTACTACTACCACCACCATGGTCCTGCTGTGTCTTTAGTTAGATGAAGTAAATAAACGTTTCCAACAAAAGTATATAAAAAATACTGAAATGCCAAAAAAACAGTTGCTTAAAACATCACCTGAAGATAATTAATATTCACACCTATCAGGGAAAACGGACTTTTTACTCACAAAGTAAGTGATGTATTGCTTATAATTTTTAGTTTTCTAAGTGCTATTCAGACGCTATATATTGTCAATATGGCATCCACATCAGAATCCAAGATAAAGTTTGGTGCAAATCAGACTTCACAAATATAAAGCAACATTAGAGCACAGAAAACATATGCAAACATAGCTGAATTTAATTTGCAAAACGCAAAACAAATCCCAAGATTTAGAAGGGCCAATCAGGATGACCTGAATGAAGTAAATAATATAAATATGAATAATATGATGCCAAATGCCTTTACAAAACATTTGGTTAAAAGAAGAAGTGGAAGAGATAAATTGCAGATTTAATGAAACCATACCGAAAAAATTATTTATGTCATTTAAGAGATATTTTTCAAATAAGTCAATCGTCTTAGCAGCAACAGATAGAAATCTCTCTCTCTACAAGTTTCCAAAGGAAATACTATATAAAGAGTTATCTAAAGAGTTATCTAACAACAAAATGTGGAGCTCAGTTTCAATTATAGGAGAGCATACCAACTCAAGATATCTGGCAATAGAATTCATTAATGAAATGCAATGTACAGAATTTCAAGAAAAAATTAAGACTTTGGAAAATTATGCTCTTGTGATTGTAGATAGAGAGATGCAAAACTATCATACTGGCATTATAAAATACCTATTTTGGGTATAATATACACGATTTCACAAAATTAATGAAACCCTTTGGGCAACTGATATACATGAAGCCAATATATCGCTCAGACATGCCTACTCTAGTTTATTCAAACAGGTTTTATTTCAAGATCAAAATAAATGCAGGCATAAGACCTGAAGACATCCCAAGCATAATAATGGATCAGGAAGCAATACTGACTATACAAATTAAAGGGCTTAGGCCACAATGTTTTGTGTGTGGAAGTAGAGATCACCTGGCAATAGACTGTGGAAGAAAGCACAACAGCAATGACCAGTCAACAGCTAAAACAGAGCAAATATTAATTAGAGAATACACAACAGAACAACTGGAAGATCAAGTAAACCCAGACAAGAAGATAGAAAATCCCAAACATCCAGAGACTGGCTGAGAAATAGATGACATGCAAAAAAATAAAAAAAATGGGCAGAAATGACAGATAAAGAATATACAAAGGAAGGAACAGAAAATCAGCCAAGGCCAGATAAAAAGAGAAAATACACCAAACATGAAGAGTGTGACCAAGAGATGAGTGACATGCAAAAAATTATAAACAAATAGATGATATACAAAGAAATAAGAAGCAAAGTATGCTGAAAGTTGCTGATCAGTCAGTACCATCACAGCTACTTGAGGCATACAAACTAACCACTGAAAAAGAAGGCAAAAGAATTGAAGTCACTCCAAAACAGATAAAGCCTCATCAAAAAAAAAACAATCAAAAAAAGAATATCAAGATAACAATCAAAGACTGGAATCTGAAACTGGAATAGAAGATACATCTGATGAACACCAAAGATCAAAAATAGATATAGACAGTATGCAAAAAAATAATAAAAAATGTGGACAAATAAACCAACCGGATGAAGAAGATATAATTAAAGCCACAGAAAATAAAACAAGCACAGACAAGAAACTAAAACACACCAAATGCATTGAGGGTGACCCAGAACTAGATGACATAAAAGGGAAAAATAAGGAACTGGATGGCATACAACATAATAAACAAAGTAAGCAAAAAACAGATAAAGAAGATACAATGGAAGCAATGGCAGACAAGAACATAAAACACATCAAACACATTGAGGCCGACAGTGAACTAGTTGGCTTAAAAGTGGAAAATAAGCCACTGGACAACATACAAGATAATAATAACCAAAGTAAGCTTAAAATGGCACACCAGGAAAGGCCAGCTCAGCTCTATGAGCAAGAGAGATTAAACAATGAAAAAGAGGATAAGAGAATTGCAGCAAAGGTAAGCCATATGAAATGTGACCAACAAAATCAGTCAAAGAGTGCAAATAAAGATTACATGCAAATTATGGCACTTGAGACTGAAACTGAAGATGTGATTCATGTAGATAGAAGATGCAAAATTTCAACCAAAGTCATACCATGGCCAACAATTATTAATAAAACATCTGCTGAAATGATGGAGGCTATTACTCCAGATCTGCCTACCCAAATAGAAATGCACACTGGAGATAGGCACAAAGCAAGGCATCCACCAAAACAAGATAGAAGATATAAAAAGGTGAGAATTGAACAAGAGAATCCTCACAGTGAGCAGGAAATATATAATTGGGCTGTAGCAGTGGATGAAGAGAGTGGCCTGGTGTTTCAAGATGCAGTGGAAATCGAGGAAGAAAAGTAGGAAGACATGAATTCCTAAACTCAAAGGAAAAAAAAATTATTAATGAAACTTAAAATTGCTGTTTTAAATGTCAGAGGACTTAATGCAATCAATAAAAATTTCAAAGTCAGAAATTGGATAAATCAAATCCGAGCCCATATAACAGGATTATTAGAAACAAAGATATATGCAGGCTCAGCAATAAATCCAGCTACCTGCCTGAGGGGCCAGGGCTTCTCTGCATGTTCCAGAGATTCATCCTCCCCATCTGCAGGAACTGGAATAGTAATTGCTCAAGATTGTCCTTTTGAAAATTTCAAAATACTTTACATTGATTCAAACCTTCTAATAATAACACTGACTCAAAAATAATTACAATGAATATAGTGCTTGTATATATGCCAGTAGAAAAGCAAAAGATAGAATCTATAATTTATAATATAAATTCAATTCTTGCCATGAATGCAAGCCCCACTGTTCTGGTTGGGGACTGCAACTCATCTTATGAAGAACTTATACAGAAATCACTCCTATTGGACAATAATGTGATTAATTAACATTCCTAAAGTGGATACAATCATGTAAAATTACCCATATAGATATGTACTTTTAAAAAAATGAATATTGTAGCACTTGAAATTGAACTGACAATAATAAGATTCAACATGTATCTTGCTATGGCATTGTAATACTATGTAACTAAAAGGATCAATAAAGTTTACTATTGTTGAAACTTAATAATAATAATAATAATAATAATAATAATAATAATAATAATAATAATAATAATAATAATAATAATAATAATAATAATAATAATAATAATAATAATAATAATAATAATAATAATAATAATAATAATAATAATAATAATAATAATAATAATAATAATAATAATAATAATAATAATAATAATAATAATAATAATAATAATAATAATAATAATAATAATAATAATAATAATAATAATAATAATAATAATAATAATAATAATAATAATAATAATAATAATAATAGTATAGAAGTAGTTGTGTGTTTCTATTATGTTTTTATTTTTCCTTTAGTTAGTTCATATATTTATTATTTTCATATAAATATATATCTCTACTTTTACATATATATATATAAGGTATTTCTTAAGAAGAAGATCTAAACCCTTAGACATCTGCATGTCTTTAAAGTCAGCTCTCGAACTGAAAAAAATATATGGGCCTGAACTTAATTCAGATACTCACTGAAGAGACCCATAGGTCAAAACTGGTCTGGGGATGGGGACAATCTAAGATAAAGATGATTTGAATGCCTTCTCTTGTAGTAGCATTTATCATAATAAAAAAAAGCTTGTTTAGAGTTATAGCATGCTCTTAAGTTTACATATTGTTAAATGCAAGCTATATATAAGTCATGTGACATCTCCCTTTTTATTATATATATATATATATATTGTTCTGCTAGTGAATAGTGCTACATATTTTGTAATTTTAAAAGAATTATTATAGTTAATTTAAGACTTTAAAATCTAAATTTTAAAAATAAAAATATTGCGGAATCATTTATTATTAAATTCTCAGACTAAAATTCATAAAAAAAAACAGTAAAGTTTTAAAAAATAAAAATATAATTTAGAAAGTTTTAAGAAAGAGAAATATAATTTAGAAAGTGTTTAAAGAGTTTTTTTTGAAATGCGAATCATCAAAAGACAAAGTGTTCCATCATCTTGTCATTTAAAAAATAATAATGAGTTTTAAAAGTTAAAGAGCACATAGGAAAAGGAGGGGGGGAATTAACTAAGTAAAAAGCTAAAACTATAGTTGTATCTTTTCATAAGCTTAAAGAAAAAAAATGTGTGTGGGTAAAAAATGAAAATTGAATTAAAATGTGAAAGGAAAGCATATAAATTTAAATCCACTTAAAGATTACTTGGCTGATAAACAGAAGAAAGAGAATCATATAATTCTATAATTAAACCACTTCAAACAATTAAAAATCTCATTTTCCACTTTTCTTTATAATTATAAATTTATTAAATGCACATTGATTATGTAAATAATATTACTGAGGCTGCAACCTCGAGAATATAAAATGTGATAGTAGGGACCTCTACAGGTGTTTAAACACAAGCTTATGCTATGGAAGCTTGTGTGGTTAAACACCTATAGAGATCTCTACTATCGCAATTTGTATGCATATTCTCGAGGTTACAGCCTCGGTAATATTACTTTTCTTTATAAAAATGTTATTTCTTGTATATATATATATATATATCCACTTGTTCCAATGTTTCAACTATGAAACGTTGGAACAAATGGATATATATATTATAACGGTTGGAGAAGTTTGAGTCTTACTGTATCTGCTGTACAGGGTGCCACTAGGCCATTTGCACCTAGAAAATTTATATAGTAGGCAGATATATAAGTTAAGAAAAAATTTCTTTTATTCCGACCATCAGCCCAAGTCACTAGCTCAGTGAGATGCAGAGATTTATAAAATATAAACTTGTTTAAAAAAATATATTAATAAAAAAAAAATGAAATAAGCCACTGCCAGTAATTAACACACCAAACATTTATTAACGCACATATAAATAAAATTGAGGAATAAAATTTCTTTAGATTTTAATATCAATTTTTAAATTTTAATTATTATTTTAAACTATTCGCACAGATGGACATTTTAATATATTTTACTTTAGAATGTTCAATATAGATAGGCTACATAGATTACTCAGTCAAAAACATTTCAAAATAAACATAAACGATCAAAATATAAAGTCATTGATGTAATTGCAGAGGGAAATTTATAAGAAACCCAATGGCATTCATCATAAGATGCCACATTGACACCAATAACTTAAAAGACACTTGAATAAATACATTTTTAGATACTCAACATGAGGTATCATATTTACCAAATATCTATATATTCTAATCAAATATGAAAATAAAAAAAAACATAATTAAACGTTAATGAATCAATGCAGTCATCTATACCCAACTTAAATTTAATACATTTAAATAATTTAATCAATAAATATTAAAATAAAAAAAATGGAAATGATTAAGTCAGCAAACTCCAGAGTATAAAAATTAAACATTAATAATTGATTTGAAAAGTCAGATTAAAGTTCATTTAAAAAGATTTAGGGTTAGTTTGTCAAATCTTGAAAGTTCTTAATTATTTTTTTTTTTAATTTTTCAGTTATATCTCTTACAGTAGAAGAGTCCTGGTTCCTGGTGTCAGTTCCCACAAAATCTTTATTTGAAGACCGGTCTATCTGAAGGTGGCCTTAGCTGGTTCAATCCTGGTATTATTTTATTCGGGTCTGCAACATTACCATTCATAATTCAACAGTCATTTCATTTGAAATAAGTGAGAGAGGGTGACAAGTGCATCTTATCACCCTTCTCACAAAATCAAGCTGGATCTGTCTTTAATTTCAATATTTTTCCTTTTATACCCATCGTCTGGATTCACTGAACAATCAATCATTTTCATTAGGATCCAAGCATTTGTTTCTGCTTCTATTGGACATTTTGCTTCAGAGTGGGAAACAATCTTTAATTTTTATCTATATCTTTCATCTGACATTTTAATTATATAAGATCCCCAAAGGTTAGTTTTCTTTTCAATAATTTATAACACAATCATTTCCATTTTGAGATTTCATGAATTAATTAATACCTGGTTCTATTTTTGCTTATGTTACTTTTTTCTAAAATATTTTATATTTAGATCTTTTATCTTTTTTTTTTATAAAAAAGTATGTTCAAATACTTTTTTTTTATTTAAAAAAGAAATACTTTTAAAGTTTTGCATCTGTGTGAATATATATATACATACATTGACCAACTCTTTTTAATTTTAGCTTTTAGTTTTTTATTTAAGAACTTAAAAAAGTTTTTATTCTAATTTTAAATTAATGTAGTGACATATTATATACTGTTACAATATATATACAAGAAATAAAGTTTTAATAAAAAAAAGTGGAAAATGAGATTTTTAATTGTTTGAAGTGGTTTAATTATAGAATTATATGGTTATATGTAATGTATATTTTGAAAAGAAAAAAGGATGGAGTGGTGATTAGAGGATTTTAAACAGAAATAAGAAAGAGAATATTTCTAAATTGCATTAAATGAAAACATTGGAAAATGATTCAAGATGGTATCTAATCTGAAGGCTAGATTAATCTACACAAAAATGCAGATTAAAACACAATGGGAATGTAATTAATAAAATTTGTAAATTAATTAAACTAGATTGGAATGATAAATAGAGACAATAAAGAGGAATCATATAAAGAGATTGAAAAATCTATTCATAGAAGTTCAGTCCAGTTTTTTTTAATGTTGGAAGTTCCAGTGTCAGTCAGTTTCATTCATAATAATCATTAAGATTAAAACTATACTTATACTACTACTGTGGAAGATTTTCCAGACAAGAGAAGATGGGGAAAACTACTAGCATCCCCAGCATGTCTTCACATTTACCGAAGAACCATCTAACATCATGCAGTGCTAGGCAGTCACCAGAGTATGTGTCCATCTTCAGTTCTGATTTTCCAGAACATCAGAAGTCCTCCATATAGAATTAATGCCACTTAATAAGCTGAACAGTCACAGAATATTTATCTCAGTGAATGCAGGAAGTCAGTCAAGAGCCAAAATCTCTAGTGAAGTCCAAAAATCCAACCGGTTTGTAATCATTATGACAGGAGAAAATGAGGAGTTGTATCTTTGAAAGTGTAAAGTGAAAAATCCTAGGTAACTATGAATTTCCTTATTTTCATTTATAAACTGATCATGTTCGAATAAAAGACCGTTGAACTCTGATAACTGTGGCAATCTTTAAGTATCTTATATAAAGACATTATATAGAATGAACCCTAACATGGGCATGCATATTTCATTTTCGCATAATGTATTTTAATATTCGCAAAGCTTTCCATTAAGTAATAAATTAATATTTCAATGTGTGTGTGCATATTTAGATTTAAATGTTTTAGTTATAGTATTCTTGATTATCATATATTTTAACTAGAAGTGTGTTTAAATAAACTTATAATGTTTTTTTATTATAATATTTTATTATGATGTTTTTGACTAGAAGTGTTTTAAGTAAATCGTTTGTTTGCTAATTATTGTTTTGTCAGTTCTCTTTCATAATTATGCCACTAATAGATAGTCTGTAGTTAAAAGTAAGCATTAAGCAATACATTATAGTTTATCTCCCCTATACCCAAATAAAGAGTTATCTAGAGCTTGATCAAGTACTAAATTGTATATCTGTCATCTAAGCATGCTAATTATAACTTATAATTAGCTAGTGCCTGAAGATTTACCTCTAAAAAAATAAAAATGCTTTGTGTGGCAGAAGGTTTGAATTTAACAGCCAAGAAGTACTATAGCCTGGAAATGTGACCACAGGTTATACTCTGTATAGCATTGGCCTGGTTATAGGTGCTGTTGGTCTTATTCACTTTCTGTATTAAAGACTTCTCCGCTTGAAGGGCCGGTTTTCTCCAATAGCGAAAGTGCAGCTGGAGTAAATGAAGATTTTTTAAAATTTAAATAATCAGAACAATCCTCTCCCACCCAATTCAATATATATTTATGCATGTCCACATACACACAAATAAATATAGACTTATATATAACATGATATATGAGATGCAAGAATGGAGGCTTAGTGTTTACAAAACATATAGGTTGTTAGTATTTAGTGCTTTTGCATTATGAGAAGAAACATTCTTATCTTTCATTTAACATTAATTTGTAACTGTCTCACATATTACTGCACCTCAAGCTTTTGAAAATGTTAACTTATGACTCTATGTATATGCAGTATAAACATTATACAAATACACACATATATTATTTCACATGTAATTTTACAAAACTGATATTTATTCTGAGGCTTGTGGTGAGATTAAAGATGGGGAAGAAAATTCAGGTTTATTATAATAAAATGTTTACTTAATTTAAAAAATACAGTAGTTTATTTAAACATTTAGCCAAACATTTCTGTTGGGCAAATTTTTCGATTATTTTTTTAAAACAATCTTTTCCATAGGAATTATAGTTACTTCACGATTTAACTTCAATCTACAGTAATAATATACCCCCCCGCCACACACACACACATATATATTATAACGATCCAAACGAAGTGGGAGATCGCATCGCACCGCACCGCACTACCAAGAGCACCATCTAGGCATTTGAGCCTAGAAAAATTTATAAAGTAGGCAGATACGCGCTGTTAGGATTCCACTTTATTTACATATTTAGATCGTTAGCCCATTGTCACTAGCTCAGTGGAGACGCAGAGATAATAAAATATATAACCTTAGATATAAATATAAAAAAAATAATAAAAGCCACTGCCAGAAATTAACACAGAAAAATATTTATTTACGCACATATAAAATCATTCTAAATTCGAGGAATAAGTTTAACATTTAGATTTTTATCTTAATTTTACATTTAAAATAGCTTGCTATAATGTTTAATATTTTATTTAGAGGGTCGGGTATGAATAGGCTACATAGATCTGCATTTGAAAAGACAATATTCTTCCCTTATTTAACCCTAGGCTAAAAGTTCAAAGTCAAACTGACGCCAATCATCCGATACATTTATGTATTCAATGTAGCATGAAAATACAATGGCACTAAATAGACTATACTGTCAGGAATGCACATCTGAACAGTATAGTGAGAAGACATTGTTGCTCTCCACCACCAGGAATGCTACTTCTGATGGCGAGTAGAACAATAAACATAAAACTCCATAGGAATGGATTGCGTCTTGCGTCTTACTATCCAATTCCATAGGCAACAGAGGGTGTGCGGCGTATATATGTAATCCTGCACGTGGCGGATCTCCTGCTACATTTACTACCTACACAAATATATCGAAACCATTGAGCCAATTCAACCACGAAACAAATAACCTAAGATTACCCTCCCTTAATATAACCTTACAAAACTATATAGCCGTTCACGCCCGACTTAAATTTATCATTTAGATATGTTCGCACAGATAACTTTTATACAATTTGTTTTAAAATGTTAAGTATAGATCGGCTGCACAGATTCCACGGTCAAAAACATCCAAATTAAACACAATCGATCAAAATACAAAATCATCGATAACGTCAATTGCAAAAAGGGAATACACAAAACCCATGGCACTCACCATAAGGTGCCTGCATTAACATCGTTGACCTATACATTCTAATCGACTGTGAAAATCTCAACATCATCAACCGCTAACGAATCTATGCAATGTCTATACCCAACTTTAAATTTTATGCATTTAAAATTTAAACAATAAATAATTTATACAATTAAAATGAATGGAAATGATTTTTTTATCAATAACAAACATATAAAATTAAACATCAATTGATTTTAAACTTAAAGGTCAAATAGAAATTCCATTTTAACATTTAAATTGCTTTCACGAAAGTTCTTAATTATTTAAAAAAAAATTTTAAGTTCATTGTTAATAGCTTACAGTAGCAGAGTCCAGGTTCTTGTTTTATATTCCCGTGACGTCTCGTTTGGAAGATAATGTTCTGGAGGTGGCATTAGCTGGTTCCTTTCGGTATCTCAATCAGTTCATTTTTAAAATAGAGAGAGAGTGAGGTATGTGCGTCCTACCCCATCTCTCAAAACAAACAGCTGGAACTGCCCAATACTCAATATTTCTCCTTTTTATATTATCCACACGGATTCAAACAACAAAACGTCACCAATCCATCACTTTCGTTAGGGTCCGAGCCAAGGCTTGGTGCTTCCATTGGTCAAGCTAATTTCTCTTATCTAATTTCCATCTGACCCTTTAATTACATAAGAGCCTTGAGGGCTAGCTTGTTTTTCAAATAATAAACAATCATTTCCATTTATAGATTACAGGAATTAATTAATACCTGTTTTTATTTTAACTTATATTAAATATTTTAATATTTAACTCTTGTATTTTTTTATCAAAAAAAAAAATACGTTCAAATACTTTTTTTTATTTATATAAAAAAAAATATTTTTAAAGTTTAGCATCTGTGCGAATATATATATTTAACAACATTTTAATTTTAGCGTTTAGTTTTTTTATAGATTTTTAATATATTTATTTTTATTTGCGAACTTTGTTTTTCTTTTAAATTAATGTAACGACATATTTATATATCGTTACATATCAGTAAACTTCCTCAAAAAACAAAAACATTAAAAAAAAAAAAAAGGCTTTACTTAGTGTTAGTAATTAATTACGTTACACAAATTGATTACAGTATATATGAAAATTTTAAAAGGACAAAACTTTTTTTTAAAAGACAAAACAGTAATTACATACAAATATAATGATAAAAAAAATGTTGACTGTTGATTCCTTATTACCAGCTAAATTTCTGCCCCCTCCCTTCCAAGTTTCATTTCTCCTATCTTTTACTATTACTTAGGCAAGTTGAACTATTAGATTTTAGTTTAACAAGACTTTTTAAAAAAAAATTATGATTTAGATTTATTATTACGTTTTATTTATTACTTTTTATTCCTCGAATTTATCTCTACATATGCGCAATTTTTTCTTACTGGCAGCACTTTTTAAACAAAACTTCAACTGTAACTCCACGTCAATACAACAAATATATTTATACTAATTTGAGAAAAAATATTGCGGGCATGATTTATTTTCAAAAATACTAGTGGTTTATTAAAGATAGAAAATTTCATCATCATCAATTCCCCTTCTCAGGGTCAATCTCTGAGGTAAGGCCACACTTGGGACGCCAATTATAACGATCCAAACGAAGTGGGAGATCGCATCGCACCGCACTACCAAGGGCGCCATCTAGGCATTTGAGCCTAGAAAAATTTATAAAGTAGGCAGATACGCGCTGTTAGGATTCCACTTTATTTACATATTTAGATCGTTAGCCCATTGTCACTAGCTCAGTGGAGACGCAGAGATAATAAAATATATAACCTTAGATATAAATATAAAAAAAATAATAAAAGCCACTGCCAGAAATTAACACAGAAAAATATTTATTTACGCACATATAAAATCATTCTAAATTCGAGGAATAAGTTTAACATTTAGATTTTTATCTTAATTTTTAATTTTACATTTAAAATAGCTTGCTATAATGTTTAATATTTTATTTAGAGGGTCGGGTATGAATAGGCTACATAGATCTGCATTTGAAAAGACAATATTCTTCCCTTATTTAACCCTAGGCTAAAAGTTCAAAGTCAAACTGACGCCAATCATCCGATACATTTATGTATTCAATGTAGCATGAAAATACAATGGCACTAAATAGACTATACTGTCAGGAATGCACATCTGAACAGTATAGTGAGAAGACATTGTTGCTCTCCACCACCAGGAATGCTACTTCTGATGGCGAGTAGAACAATAAACATAAAACTCCATAGGAATGGATTGCGTCTTGCGTCTTACTATCCAATTCCATAGGCAACAGAGGGTGTGCGGCGTATATATGTAATCCTGCACGTGGCGGATCTCCTGCTACATTTACTACCTACACAAATATATCGAAACCATTGAGCCAATTCAACCACGAAACAAATAACCTAAGATTACCCTCCCTTAATATAACCTTACAAAACTATATAGCCGTTCACGCCCGACTTAAATTTATCATTTAGATATGTTCGCACAGATAACTTTTATACAATTTGTTTTAAAATGTTAAGTATAGATCGGCTGCACAGATTCCACGGTCAAAAACATCCAAATTAAACACAATCGATCAAAATACAAAATCATCGATAACGTCAATTGCAAAAAGGGAATACACAAAACCCATGGCACTCACCATAAGGTGCCTGCATTAACATCGTTGACCTATACATTCTAATCGACTGTGAAAATCTCAACATCATCAACCGCTAACGAATCTATGCAATGTCTATACCCAACTTTAAATTTTATGCATTTAAAATTTAAACAATAAATAATTTATACAATTAAAATGAATGGAAATGATTTTTTTATCAATAACAAACATATAAAATTAAACATCAATTGATTTTAAACTTAAAGGTCAAATAGAAATTCCATTTTAACATTTAAATTGCTTTCACGAAAGTTCTTAATTATTTAAAAAAAAATTTTAAGTTCATTGTTAATAGCTTACAGTAGCAGAGTCCAGGTTCTTGTTTTATATTCCCGTGACGTCTCGTTTGGAAGATAATGTTCTGGAGGTGGCATTAGCTGGTTCCTTTCGGTATCTCAATCAGTTCATTTTTAAAATAGAGAGAGAGTGAGGTATGTGCGTCCTACCCCATCTCTCAAAACAAACAGCTGGAACTGCCCAATACTCAATATTTCTCCTTTTTATATTATCCACACGGATTCAAACAACAAAACGTCACCAATCCATCACTTTCGTTAGGGTCCGAGCCAAGGCTTGGTGCTTCCATTGGTCAAGCTAATTTCTCTTATCTAATTTCCATCTGACCCTTTAATTACATAAGAGCCTTGAGGGCTAGCTTGTTTTTCAAATAATAAACAATCATTTCCATTTATAGATTACAGGAATTAATTAATACCTGTTTTTATTTTAACTTATATTAAATATTTTAATATTTAACTCTTGTATTTTTTTATCAAAAAAAAAAAAATACGTTCAAATACTTTTTTTTATTTATATAAAAAAAAATATTTTTAAAGTTTAGCATCTGTGCGAATATATATATTTAACAACATTTTAATTTTAGCGTTTAGTTTTTTTATAGATTTTTAATATATTTATTTTTATTTGCGAACTTTGTTTTTCTTTTAAATTAATGTAACGACATATTTATATATCGTTACAATATATATATAATATTTGTAATTTATTTAACATACAAATTTATTATCAGTACTTAGATAATTTAAGTAGTATTTAATTAAAGCATATAGGATTCTGCGGAGATTTCCAACTTGAAATTAGATGGAATAGAAATTTTATTATACATTCAGATTTACTACTGTAGCCATATTTGATAATCATTAATTATGTAGTTGATGGTTTGTGTTTCTCCATATCTTCATATATCAGTGGCTGTAAATAATGTTTGAATGAGGGTTTGTCGTGATGGCACTTTCATCATCATCATCATCAACC
Organism: Epiperipatus broadwayi; assembly: GCA_028023455.1. NCBI lineage: Eukaryota > Metazoa > Onychophora > Udeonychophora > Euonychophora > Peripatidae > Epiperipatus > Epiperipatus broadwayi. The sequence goes on along the minus strand of JAQFVV010000025.1, from coordinate 1,934,489 downwards.
ATTATCAATCCATTGCAGGATGAAGGTCTCTCCAAGTTTAATCCATCTTCTCTGATCTTTAGCTTCTCTTCTCCACATCACCCCTGCACACTTTCTTATTTTATCCATCCATCTCACATGTGGTCTCTTTCTGGGTCTTTTACAATCTCTTGGTAGTAATTATATTTTGGATTCTTTGCGTGATATAATATTAAATATTGAATGTTATTAAAAAAAGTTAATTTATTTAAATTTTTCAAATACATTTAACTGTTAACATAGGATAGTACATAACAGAACTTTTCAATAGATATTAATCCCTTCCTTTTTCCAGAGATTTCTGGACTAATGAGCAACAGTAGTAGCATAAAAATTAAACATGGGTTTTTACAATCATGAATATTGAATATAAGGCATTGTTTTAGCAAAGAAAGAATAGTTTAATTGATTAGACTGTTACCTTAAATTCCATATTCATGAGTTTAAAGTTTCATGTTTCGATTTCCATGCTAGATAAGACAGCATCATTTGAAAAAGAGAATAATGCCATTCAAAACATTGTTATATATTGTAACAGTACAAAAAATGGGGTGAACCTGCAATGATGACACTCATCATCATCAACCTGATTAAGTAACTAATTAAAAAGATTACTTATAAAAGGAATGAGTATGAGAGTTCAGCAAGAAATAAACTACCTATAAATTCACCAGCATTACAGAGAATATATAATCATTCATCATCAAAATAATCAACAATAAAAAAAATCAACAGTCAATCTTATGACTGGATGTGAAAGTGATCCACTATAGACAGGATAATTATTTATCCACTGCCAAAAATAGAATATAAATATAACACAATTATCTGGATGCACAGACTTAAGTGCTAATCCATTAGAATATAATAACAAAAAGTGCTGAGATGCTAAACTAGACTGATCATCATCAATGCTCTGGCCGGTTAGTATGGTAAATGAACTGACAGAGTATAAACTTAATTAAACATGTAAAATGAAGGTGCATGCAAGGATTTTAAAGGATATATTTTTGTGCCAAGCAGAATCCCTGTCAACTGGACATCTATAACATCAAACATAAATCCCAATCTATATAACTGACCATTAAGCATGAATCTAGTTCAGGAAGCTAGATATAATACCAACATGCAATATTTTAAACCTATTTTAGGATTAAATAAATTCACTGAAATAACTTAATGAAATATAAGTTTATTAATTAGAGACAATAAAATAAAATTAAGGTCTTCTAAGTACACTATAAATATAAATTCAGCATTCGGATTTTGATAAAAATAATACAAAAAATATCGATTACATTGGAATTTAACTAAAACATAGATATATATCACAATATTAGCATTTTCTATGTAATATTTTTGAAAGCTATTTATTTTTGTAGTAAATAACATATACATTCTGTATTGTGCATACAAGTAATAATTTTCAAGAATTTTTTAATTTCTTTACAAACTTTGTTATCTCTAACCCACTGACCTTACTTTAAATGATAATTCAATTCCTCTTTATCTTGAATATTTTTTTGCCACCAAACATTAACAATTTTTTCCCATTTACTTTTAAAATTTCATACTAATTTTCATTCATTAATATTTTACAAGTGATTGTCATTTTTACTATCTAGTGATAAAATCTGCAAATAATAATAATTTGAACAAAAAATAAGTTTTTCCTGGTATTGATGTATTGTGGTTTGAATTTAAAATTTTAAAAGAAATAAACAACAAACTGTTCTCTTACTCTCTCAGGCACTCATAATTGATGCAGATCTTTGGGATAATATATATTATAATGACATTCTATAAAACGGCAACCCAAAAATTGCTGATAAACATACTGAAGAAATTTATCAGTTTGCGACCCTATTGCTGATTTGTTGACCAACCAATAGTAATACTTCCTGCTCATCATTTTAAATTCAGTGATATGCATCTATGATGACTCTGTATATGTTATTACATATTAAATGTAAATATTATTTACAAGATCTGAGCTCACTGAGAATTTATTTTTTACTCAATACCCTGTCACTTCATGACTTCTTTGAAGAACAACCATATTTTCTAGTTTACATTTTTATTTTTAGGTGATAATAATTCTATCAAGTGACACTATATACTTAATCATGATATTGCACAATTTAAATATTTAATATTAATTCCTTATTGAAAATTAAAAAAAATGTAAGAGTGAGAATTAAGTTGAAGGAAACAATTTTAAACCCAACGATTATTTATTTCAGGCAATGCTAACAAATATTAAATATGTTAAAACTGTCCTCTTTAAGTAACTAATTTTATCAAAATTTTTAAAAACAAGACATTCCATCATAAGGCATTTAATATAATAGTTTTTAATAAATTTTATTATCTTCCATTTCTCAGTACTCTAATTTAAGTAAATAAAAATTAATAAATATAATCATAAATTCACAAAAAACAAAAAATATTATTTGCATCAAGTTGATTGCATTTGGTAATCAGTTTTTAAAATGAAATATTTTTTTACTGTTGCTATTAGTTATAATAAGATTTGAAGTATGAATCTTGAAATGTGTAAAAAATAATATGTGATATTGATAAAATTGAAATAGGGACATACATTTTATACTAACAAAGTAAAACTTTGAAAGTATAAGTAGAAGTTCTGAAGAAGATTATTGGGATGTCGAAACTGTCACTAGTGGGTTGTAAAAACCATTGTGAAAAGTAATAAAGAATATAAATGTCATTAATATTATAGTAAATTCAAAAGAATGTGTTTTATGCAAAATAGCCATATCTTTAGAAAAATACTAATATGGACACCTTTTTACTATAAAAGTAATATAAAATTAAAGCATTTAAAAAACATATTGCTTTTAGCCAATAGTTAGTCTTGGAGAATTCTCTTACAATTATCTAACTCTAAAAATCATTTCACAATAAAGAAAGAAAAAAACTTTAAACCTTTATTTTTCTGTTTTGAAAATGATATTCTATGCAACATTAAATAAAAAAATGTAAATACATCAACTAAAAAAATTAATAAACCTGTTTAATTATTTCTTTCATTGTACAGTAACATTTATATAAAAAAAATCTCATACAACATTAAACAAACAAAATTTTCAACACAAACAACGAAAAAAGGCTTCCATATTTTAAATTATTACTTTCTTTATATAGTAACATTTAATCTCTCCAATGCATTATATTCCATGGACATTTTACTTTTTTATTTTTTTGTAGTTTCCTAACTGAGTGTTTCTTGAGATAGATCTTGCAGGTAGTAGTTTGGTTAAGTTCCTGGCTTTAGAATTTTTTTGATTTCTCCTTAGTTAATCTATCCATTTAGTCTTTTTTCCATATTAATTTTGTAGATACATATTTCCAGATTAATAATTATTTTAATTTACCGGTCATCATAAGTTGTGAAAACCATGACTTTATTTTCCCAACATCATGTTTAGTGAAATCAGATAATAATGATAATATTTTTACAAGAGATTAGCATATGGATCTTGAAAAGTCCTTAATTTTATACTGCTTTGCAAACTTCATGTTTTTAAATGTGAATACAGTTTATTATCAGCTGATCTCACAACTACTGAACTTCTATTAATTTCACTCTTCATACAATTCTTTTGTTTTTTATAGCAGAACTTGGATATCACTTCTTTATCTAATCACATCATTTTTTCAGAAATTAACATCACATGACCATCACCTCTTATGCTTGTGTATAACTGTTGTTAAAACAGGCAAAACTCACTATATATATTGCCACACAACAAGATAGAGAAATCAATGGATGCCAGAAGGCTTGTGCATAAAATCCCCATCTAGGTGCAGTGCTCTCAGATACAAGGCTCCTCACTGATGAAGGTCATAAGCCAGAAACTAGTCTGGGGATATTGGATGAATAGGCACTAGATGGGGATTTTATGTACAAGCCTTCTGGCATCCATTGATTACTCTAGCTTGTTGTATGTGGCAATATATATAGTGAGTTTTGCTTGTTTTTTCATAATTACTGTATTACGCTTTAGTCTGTTTATTTTCCTTTTACAAGAATGATGATTGCTTTTCATAAAAAAAATATTCAATTTATACACCAAATTTAAAAATCACATTTATATTTCTTCAGAGATAAAATTCTAATTCCTTTTAACTAATTGATATACAACTTTTGTTTTGGATTGTTTTTTTTAAAAAATAAATAAATAAATAAAAGTATGCATGGAAATAAATAAAATATTATTTGCCTACTTTCTTTCACAATTATACCCCATAAAATTTAAATGTTTACATTATTTTTAAAATATCTTAAATTTGCATGTGATCTATTATATATCTAAATATTTTACTAGGTTTAATATAGTTAAACCTCTGTTTAACAACTAAGTTATCCTAAAACTAACATCACCATATATATATTATATTTAATGTTTTCACATGATGTAGATAAAAAAATATTTTTGGGTACGCACCGTGTATTATTTTGCATTACAATCTAATATATATATACAGTATAAACAAAAAAAGACTTATAAACCCAAGAAATAATATTATATTTCAACCAGAGGACTGGTTTTCATCAGAAAAAAAAATATACAGTAAAATGGCGATAATCAAAAATTACAGATTTGATAAAAGATTATAAATTTAACAAAGACCTACCTGATTGGTCACAAAATCTAACACAGAATATCTACCCAACCAATGACAAAATTCAAACAAAAAAAAAAAACGACATTTCCTCCTAATCAAGCTTAAATTCTATTTAAATTGAAATAAATAATAAAAAAAAAAATCCAAAATTAAAATATACATATGTGCATACATACAAAAATTAGACTATGCTCACATACAAAAAATAGCTGTGCTCACATTAATATTCATTAAAAACTAAAATACTTATACACTTTAATCAAAAATTATAGTTAGTGCAAAGTACAATAATTTATAATAACTAATTATTTATCTATATACCAATTAAACACAGATATTAAACATCCATATAACCAATCTTTACATAAAAAATCTCATATAAGAAAATTTTCACATAAAAAAACTTTCACATAAAAAAACTCACATATAAAACTCATTTAAGAAACCAGGTAACCCCAAGATGTAATAGTTCCAATGTTTAAATTCAATCCATGTGGGTCTAATGTCTTGAATTTAAAAATAAAAAAAACTCTCCTTTTGTTTTCTCTTCCTTGTAGAAGTGTAGAAGAAAAACCTTCCTGAAGAATTACTACTCTTAAATCATCAATTGAATGATTCAGTAAATTAAAGTGTTTTGAAACCGGTCTATCTTTATTCTTATGCATAATATATATATATATTGTAACTATAACAAAGTTGTGTAGTTCAGCTTAATTATATTATAATCATGCAGAGAAACAAATGTCTTTGATAAAAACACATGAGAACTGATTGATATATATTCAAACTGCCATTGTTGTAGATATGCATATATAAACAGGTAAAAACTCTCCATATAGTAGTGCCACCTTGTGCTAACCAGAGTAATCAATGGATGCCAGAAGGCTTGTGCATAAAATCCATATCTAATGCCTACTTATGCACAAGCCTTCTGGTATCCATTGATTACTCTGGTTAGCACAAGGTGGCACTACTATATGGAGAGTTTTTGTCTGTTTAATAATAGTTATGTGCTAGCATGAGATGGTGATCATGTGATATTTAGTGGTTTGATAATATTAATGTTAACAACTGATATTTTAACATCATTATATATCGATGTATTTAAAAATTGTAAAAAGTGTCAAGTGTTTATGCATTGTTTGATTCAATTCACATGCTTCAAGGATTTATGTATAGATATTATATATTTTGGACATAGTCTTCAGATAAATATTTTGTGTGTTTAGGATTCCTTAACTTGGGATAGCTTTGCATTACATTACAGAGGAAAGGTAGGCTTTGTGTATACTCATATTTCTATATCATAAAATGAAAAATAAGTATTTTTATTTAGATTTGAAAAGAATTTAAAAGGATGTGGTTTGTTATTAATTCAATTTCTGAAACAGCCAATATTTCAATATTATTAGAACATCAATTGAAATTTCAACGTTAATAGAGCACAAGTTTGGTTTATCATGATGCTGTTATGAGCATCATAGAAACGAAAGATTTGCATCAGAGTGAAAACCTTGAGTTATGCTAATTAAATTTCTAATTATATATGATTTGAAAATGATCACTTGGTATTAGAAAAACAGAAAGGGACTAAGACCATATTCTTAATCTCTCACTTTGAAAATTAAACCAATTACATAGAAAAAAAAAGAAATATAAGTTATTTTAACTTATACATTTTATAAACTATAGTAATGGTCAGAGCAGGGACTAATTATATAAATCTAATAGACCACAGTCATGTTTTAAGATCATTAAACCCACTCTTAACTTATTAAAGGAAAATCCATAAAGAATTTTAAATAGCCTTCAGTATTACTAAAGCTAATAAACATCACATGATCACCATTTCTTATGCTTGCTTATAACTTATTAAAACAGGCAAAACCCTCCATACAGTATTGCAATTCAGTGCAAAACAGCGTAATCAATGGATGCCAGATGTGTTGTGCACAAGCCTTCTGGCATTCATGGATTACTCTGGCTTGCACTGAGTGGCAATACTATATGGAGAGTTTTGCCTGTTTTTATTACTAAAACTGTGTTATGACTAGCTTTGATGAGCACACAAATTCTAACTCATATATTAAATGAAGGGTAAACAATTTATTTCTCTTACAATAAGTAATTCATTAATTTTCAAATAGTAAGAATTTATGAGAAAAAAAGAATGGAGGCTAGATTAAAGCAAAAACGATGTTTATTACATAATAATGTTTTCTATTAATTTATTAATTCTAACATCTAGTCTGTATTCTAATTAACTTATTATTATACAAATTATAAAAATATTATTACATCTATTAAAGTTTAAAGTATACATAAAATTAATTATCACACAGGTAAATAATTATAATGCATACCACATTATAATACTTATCACATTTAAAGTGATCACCTTTGAAATATATCTCAAAATTTTCTGCTTGCCTGTCATGTTTTTTTTTGTTAAGCTTAATATTTTCTAATTATGGTTTCTTCAGTTTGTATTATAGAATCTACTCCAATAAATTTCTCTAGTCTTCTTAACACAAATTAAGGGCTTAAACTTTTTTGGATGGCTCTATACTATAGAAGTAGATTCAGGCCATGTTTTTCATCAATCTACAGGCATACATGCTCCACAAGAGATGGTTTCTATTTGATATATATTTCGTAAGCATAATATGTAGTGTAGGGCAAATACAACTGAAAAAATGGCAGTTTAAGTTTAAAAACATTTCCATCTTTGACAAATGCTCTCCAGATAATTCAATTAGGAACAACATGGTGTCTGGACAAATAAACACACACCTAATATTTCAGTGCATCATCATTAAAACTATGACATGGGTTTTTAGTCATAGTTTGGCTGCTGAATCAATATCTAGAGGTTCAACATAAAACAATAAGCTTGAGTTAAGAAAATAAATGACAAAAATGGAGTTTAATAAAAATTGTAATGACCTTTTATATATAAACTGAGCATTGTCTAAATTGGGTTTTTCTCTGCTTTATCTTATCTTGTTTTAATTTTTGTTACTATTAATTAATTAAAGGACATAAACTAACTTAATTTGATTAATGTCATATCTATAAACAATTTAATCCAATTATGTTTTGTTAGATATATATAATTTTAATGCGCAAATACGCGCACAACAACCGAGCTTCATCAGGATTAAATAACAATATATTATAAACTTAAAATAATTATAATATCTAAAGAATAATGCCCGAGCGCTTTCAAGAGATCTTAGCTCTCATAATCATGGGCAACAAAGAATAAGCATAGCGTGTTAGTATATGCTAAAATATGCTGATATATGTAAATTAGTTGAAAATAAATGCGTCAGCTCTAAATGATCCATTTCTTAGAGATTTTGTAACACGCATCTTTCCTATTCATAGCCTTATCATCAATAGCAATAAAACATGTTAGATAATAATTTTGTACAGTTATTTTTATAGTTATAACAATCCATAATTAAACAAAACATTTTTTTTTATAAATCATATTTTCAATACAGAACTCTGAGAAATATAAGCAATTTTAGTGTTTTAGCTACTTAGAAAATATTATCTCTTGTTTTTCTTTCTTCATCTTTAAAAACGAAAACCTGTTTTTAACAAAAATAAACAAACAATTTTAACTTTATCAAATTTTGCTTCTTTTTTAACTATGTAATTCTATATGTAGTTATTTTGCTTCTCAAAAAAAGATTAAATTTTTATTTCACAATTTAACTAATAACTCTAATCAGTATTATTAGGAACAAACACGAAATTAATATTCCATGTTTAATATGCAAAATTATAATTTACATATTCCACTTCTGGGACAACACTATACAAGTGTTTTTTTTGTTTATTGCATAAATGTTATTATCAATAATCCATGTCTATTCAAATTTTCTTTTTTAATTGCTGCACTCTGCATACACTATTTTAATATTTCATGGATTAAAAGCATAGCCAGAATCCATTTCAACCTCCAGAAACAAGTGGAATATGTAAATTACCAATTTACATACCACTGAATAATAATGCTACATTTTTCCTAATAATACCAGTCTAGGTAAAACTCTCTCATACAGTAGTGCCACTCAAAGCAAAACAGAGTAATCAATGGATGCCAGAAGGTTTGTGCATAAAATCCCTATCTAATTGCCTACTCATCCAATATCTCAAAACTAGTTTCAGGCTTGTGGACTTTGTCAGTGAGGAGCCTTGGATCTGAGAGCACTGCACCTAGATCTTAGGATTTAATGCAACCCTCCAGCAGCCACCTTTTACCTCTACATAACTACAAAACTATGAGAATCTACATAACTACAAAACTATGAGAATAAAATTGAAAACCCACAAATATTTTCAATCTAAGCTCAATAGTTTATATAGTCATATGGGTCTGAATGCAGTTCAGCACCCATATATTTAGGTATCTTTGGTTCTTTTATAACCATAGCCACCACCTTCCTATTGGGTAGATTTGGTATTAAACCTTTAAACATCACATGATCACTATCTCCCATGCTTTGAGTGGCACTACTGTATGGAGAGAGTTTTGCCTATTTTAACAACAGTTATGAACAAGCATGGGGGATAGTGATCATGTGATGCTTAAAAGTTTAATACCAATCCTGCCTAATAGGAAGGTGATGGCTATGGTTATAAAAGAACCAAAGACACCAAAATGTAAGGGTGCTAAACTGGGTTCAGACCCATATGACTATATATGCTATTGATCTTAGATTGTCCTAAACTAATTACATCTAGGCATTCTCTCTCTGTTTACTTTATTCATGTTCTTCACACTTTAGCAAATTCTACAGTATATATACATATTTTAAATACATAGAAATATTGGTTATATTTTTATTTTAGAAAATTACAGTCAGATTTTGACAGATGGTAACCAATGAAAATAGTAAACTCTAAATCATTTCCCCCTTCAAAATGGTACTTCGAAATGCAATGTCTTGTTACTATATAAAAGTCTTAAGTGCTGCAATTTAATATTTTCATTGGTCAGTATCTATTATCATCAGATCGCTAAAATAAAACAGGTAATGGCCTTTTCTATGTATTTAAAATATTTCAATGATATAATAGATATTTTTGCATATTTATGATATTTCAACAAAAACGTTAAAAATATTAATATACATATGTCTTATTTATTATTCAGGTTCAGTGAAGTTTTGCGACTACGTGATGATGGAGAATATGAAATTGTGCTGCGCACAGTCAGTTTTAATGAACAGTATTACAATGTAGCTACTAAATAAATTCAATCTTCTCATCCAAATAAACATATTCATCATATCATCAAGACTAATCCCAGATAATTAATCCTCAACCTTCAAATAATCTACCAGAAACATATGCCTCCTACACCATTCAGTCTCAACCACAAGATAAATCATTGCAAAAGAACACACCTGAGATGTTGACTCTTCTATATCATTCTTAATATGGATATGGATTTGCATAGAAAGGAATTTGAGAAATTAACTTTCTAAAACTAATAATTATGTCAATAAATAAATAAGCTGAAAACAAGAACTGTGTATAAATATTAGAGCAAAAAATATTTTTCATACTATTGTTTATATTATTAAAATTGCATTATTCATTAAACTTCTTGGTGTGCATTTTTTAAAAGAAATAATTTTATTGTATGTGCTCTTTTAAAATTAATTTCACAGATAAATTTCAATATAATCTTTTTGGAATGAACATGAGATGGTAGGAAAATTAATACATCTAAACATATTTTTCAAAATAAAGCTATATTGATAAAATTAGTGAAATGAAGGTTTATTGTTTACATTAAAAGAAATGACAATTTGAAGAATAAATTGGAAAAAAAAACGTTGCAAGTTATTTTCTTGCAGCAGTAAACAGAGATATAGAAATACATTAGCAAGATCCAATTAATGTACATAAACAAATTGGTTGTCAATTATTAAACAATACTATGCCTAGCCAACAACTGGATGCTTTACTTTGAAGGAGATAGACAGAATAAATATAACTCGAGAGTCTAATTACAAAAGTTAGATAATTGGTTAGACTAGTTAAATAGAAGTGAGGCCATGTTCAAATACAGCCTCCATTTAAATGATAAAATAAACCCCTAATGGACATTTTTCAGATTTACTCAGTAATATTTTGATCACATAAAAGCAAAGTTTTAATCTATACTGGAAAACAAACTATGGTGTTCCTTGGTGATTCAATTTGTGAGTTTGGGCAATGAGTCTCACCGCACGATGTCTTCATTCAAGGCTAACTTTAAGCTGGATAGAACTCCGGGTCTAACACGTAGTTAGAGAAATGGAACACATTCGCCACAGCACAATTCGAGCTCAGGACCGGAGTATAAGTTCTTGTGTTCAGTAATACCATTTGAAAGATTTAGGGATCCACTTTATCATCAATGGCAATCCCGAGGAGGTGTTAGCTCATGAAACAACGATGACAGGAGCGAAGAAGAAGTGCCGAGACACCCAAAAATCACTGAGTAGCACAAAATATAACATTAAATGCAGACAAATGATCATTAAACTTTATATATATATAATGAAATAATATGACTTCCAAATTTTACGAGACTGAGAAAATATCCGCTATTAAAATAAGTATTACTTTACCCTTTTTTAAAACTAACTATTTAACTAGTCCACCCTTAGAATTAATAAAGATTTAAGATTTTAATTTATATATATAACTGCACTGTGCCCTCTCTTTCATTTAATAAAAATCGCAAATGTTTAATCTATATATGTTCCATACAAATACATATATATATATTAGTAAAACCCAGGCTGACTTAAAAAAAAAATACAAGGCAGGATTGGATCGTTCTTCTAAAATACATAAATGTAACTCTTTGATAAATATACTCCCAATGTCATTTTGTTACTAAGCATAAATTAAAAAAGACAATGGCGCGTTCTGCGTTTATCTCTTTTTCTAATATATATAAAATCAATAAAGCTAATGCGGCATAAGGGAATTGGAAAGAGAAGTTTTATAATAAATCTGAAATATCCCTGTATTCATTGGAGAGGGTCAAACAAGTAGAAATAAATTACATTAAATTATTTCTCTATTCCAGTTCCTCCTATATAAGTTATATATATTTTCCAAGCTATAAAAAAAATAAATCATTTTGTTTCTTTGCAAGAAGAGATGATAATAGATGGACTGTTAAAAAAACTTTAAACTGATTCCAAAATTATTGTAAAAGACATAAGAATACCACATATGAAATGGGTGAATTAAGGAGGTTTACTGATGTAATGAAGAGAGACTAAAAATTGGACAAACTGGAATAAATTTGAATAGATATTCATACAGCAGTGGATTGATAATGATTGAAAATAATAATGATATATATTAATTCAAGATTTTTATGAATATAACTATTATATACATGTAGTATAATATCAAATCTTTCCCAACATTAAGAAATTTTCAGCTATACCCTTTATGAAGTAAACATTTAGAGTCCATATTTCAAAGCCGCTAATTCACAAAGGGCATAGCCAAAAATTTCTTAATGTTGGGGGTGATTTGATTATTTATTTCAGTTAGCAGTATGCATTGGATGTATGTAGTGTAATGTATATAAATATAATTACAGTGAGCAGTAGTCTATTAAATTACTGTAAAAAGTTATTGAACATTGCAGCTAGAGGGCAGTTCAATTATTATTTAAAATAGATTTTGTAAATTTCACATGATATTATATTTAATATCATTACATATATGATGTGTCTATTTATTGTAGAGCTTTAAAAATGAGTGAGATTATCTTTACTCTACAAACTTTATATCACTTATTTAGAAATCAATTTGCATTAAATTTTATAGCCTGATTTGAGTTTGCTTTCTGACTATTATTTCTCTGAATAACTCTAAATAAAGATCTAAAATACAGTAAGAAATGATTCATTTTTTTACTGTGAAAAGTTTATGAAATGGCAGCTAGAGGGCAGTTTAATTATTATTTAAAGTAGAGTATAGAGTTGACAATGATTATGTTGTGGAAATGGGATGTAGCAGAATATGGGAAAACTTAGACTGGGGAATGTAAAATTAAATAGCTAACAGGTTTCTCTGGGTATAATTGCTGAGAGAATCTTGTCTTCATTTAAGAAGAAGCTACAGTACATCACATCACATCAGACTTGGTAAATATCACATGACATTATATTTAATATCATTACATATATGACATGTTTATTTATTATAGAGTTTTAAAAATGAGTGAGATATCTCTACTCTATAAACTTAATATCATTAATTAAAAATCAATTTACATCAAAATTAATAGGCTGGTTTAAGTTTCCTCTCTGGATTTTATGGTTCTGGATAACTCTAAATAAAAGAAACCAAAATATGATAAGAAGTGTTTCCATTTTCTTATTGTAGAAAGTTATTGAGGGAAATTTACAACAAAAAGTTATTGAACATAGCAGCTAGAGAGCAGTTCAATCATTATTTAAAATAGACTTGATAAATTTCACCTGACATTACATTTATTCAGTATTCAAATATTATTTATCTTTACATATATATGTAATAGAGAAATAAGTAATAAGTGCAGCCAAAATGAGGTTAAAATAAATTTGTTTATTAATCTGCTGAGTTAACTTTTGATACAGGGTGTTTGATTCAAAGGATAGAAGCACTGCCTACACTGTCTGACTAAACAATGAATAACTAATTATTGAAGGAACATTATTGGCTCATATATTTATTGCATGTGTGGAATTGTTTAAACTTATGTTTTTATGATTACACTTGAGTCAAACAATCTTGGCAGATGGAGGTTTAAAAATATGGCCAGCAACTCTCTCATGCGTTAAAAACACTGAACTATATGATGGGTTCATTTTTGTTCTATTATATAGATAGGAATGTTGAGCACTTTTTAATTGTAAGTTGGCACAAGTCTCAGCATAGTATTTGCTATTGCAAGATGAGTAATCTATGGCATAAAACAATTGAGTCTTGTCATCACTGCAAACTTTATCCTTCAAATTATTGATGTGTGTTGGTGGATGGAGGTATCTGAAGCCAATATTAAAGTTTTTAGAAAGGGTGGACTTTAATTTTGAGTGGATATTGGAAATATATATATATATGCAGGTTTATGTAGGAGACTTTAATTTTGAGTGGATATTGGAAATATATATATATATGCAGGTTTATGTAGGAGGTAACTATACTTTATGTACTATGAGTAAACATCAAAATTTAAGTACACATACGTTGAAGTTGCTGGAAATAGAACATGAGATTTATTATTCAGACTTTAAATATAGCTCATTTTATTCTGAAATCAAATATATATGATACAGGACCACGATGGTATTTCATTTTTAATGACTTATTTATTGATAGCATATGGAAATGTAATTTGCTTTTATTTGATTTAAATATATATCCATTAATATCTACATATTTAATACTTACATTGACTTAGGTTAACATTACAAGTAATTAAAAATGATATGCCACTTTGGTCCTGTGTTGTATATATCTCATTTCAGAAAGACATAAGCTAAACCATCAAACATCATGTGATCACCATTTTTATGCTTACTGTTATAGTCCTCCCTTCTCTCAGAAGTGGACTATTCCAGATGCCACCCTATCTGATCGGATTAAGCATTGTTTGCCTCAGGCCAATAGGCTGATGTATAGATAAAAGCATAGCCAATGATTATTACAGGCCAATGAGCAACGATGCTTGCTGAATCTGAAGGTTTTCAATAAGGTCAGGGATCTGGGTATAAATAGTCAGCCTTTTGTGAGAATCAGGGAAGAACATGTCTAACTTAAACAAACGCTTTGCATTCTCCCAGGGAAACTCTGCTAACATAAACAGCAGCAAGTATTCCCACTGATAGCACTATGCTATTTAGATCTACGCAGCTAGGCAAGTCCCACAGAGACCAGACACTGCTAAGATCACCCTCGGCTTGAGGCAAGCTAACTACTTAGCTGGAAGAGCCATAGACCTTACTCATGAGGCAAGCCATAAGGTGTGACTGGAAGCAGCAGGCAAAACCCAGAGTTTACATGAAACTCCAAGATTCAACTTATAAATTTGCATTTGTATACTGTATATTGTTTGTATATATTTGTACATAATAAATATATTAAATTATAATACTTGTGTCAGTATTATTTTATATTATTTACTGTTAGTTGAGTCTGTAATCCAGACCAAACACAACAGATTTGGCGCAGTTGGACAAAAGATTTTTTTTCCCCATGGCTGGAAAAAAAAAAAATTTGGAAAACGTAAATATGCGAGTGCGCACACACTCGTAAGTTACGAAGCTGTGATTACTAAATCACACTTAAATACGGTCCAAGTATTTGGTAAAAATACGTATACATGTTTTTTAAACAGTGATTCTTGAAATCACTTATTTCTGGCAAAATAAGTAAAATACATGATAGTATTTACTAAATCGCCAGTGTCAAAATCACTTAATTCTGGGAGGAAACATAAAGTGATCATAAATATGATTGGTGCTTCATAAACCAATCAAAATTGGCCTTGCTAAAAAGACAGAAGCTCACCCTAGCAGAGTAAAAAATCTGTCAAAAAATCGTATCAAGTGATTACTCGCAAATATACGGAAAAAAATATTTTTCTCACGTGATAACAGAGAAAAAAAAAATAAAAAAAAATTGCTAGTATAATTGGCTCGATGGAAGTTTTTGATCCAGGATTCCCTTGGAACTGGTCAAGCTACAAAGAGCGCATAATTTTCTATATGCAGGCCAATCAGATAAAAAAGTCTGAAATTAAATTAGCGATCTTATAACAATAATCGGGTTGCAAACATATAATATTTTAAAATCTCAAATCGGGTCAGAAACACTGGCCGACTTGAATTTTGAGAAAGCGTTGGCGATTCTCACAGAATATTTTTCCCCCAAAAAGCTAACAATAATGCAGAGATATTATTTCAATCTGTGTACACAGGTGGTGGATGAAAAAGCTAGAGAATTTGCAATGCGAATTAGAACATTAGCACTCATGTGCAAGTTTAAAGAGTTCTTAAATGAAGCACTACGCGATCGTTTCATTTGTGGCATGAACGATCATAATTTAAGACTCAAACTATTAATGACACCGGATATAGATTTTGAAAAGGCTGTAACTCAAGTCACGCTGGCAGAATCTATAGCATGTCAGGCAAAGCCACTACAAAAAATAAATTATACTGTTCAAAAAGTTGAACAGAATGCCGAGTCTGACAAGCACTCAGTTAGCTCAACTACAACAACGAGTGTAAAGTGTTGTTATAGATGTGATGAACCGATCCACATGCAAACAGAATGTCCACATCTCCATACTGTTTGCTCATTTTGCAAGTGTGTCGGTCATATAAGAGTGGCATGTCTTAACTTAAAAAGACAAACAGCCAAAATGAGAATGGAAAAAACCATTCCAAAAAACAAAGGCAACTATAAGAAAAATAAACAAGTTGACAGTATAAATCACATTAAGGACAATCAGTCTGGATTTATACAGAATATTATGATTAATGATATGCCAGTGAGAATGGAACTGGACACAGGGGAAGCAGTGTCTTTTGTTTCAAAAAAGACTTGGGCTATCATTAATAAAAATAATAAATATAATCTGCATCCTAGCACTAGGACTATAACAGATTATCAGGGTAAAAAAATAAAACTCTTGGGTCAGACAAGAGTTAAAATAACTATGCCTAACAAAACTATACACCTACCACTGTTAGTGGCATCAGGTGATCACAGCAACTTGTTAGGCCGTGACTGGTTCAGTCACTTAGGCTTTGTAGTGTCAAAGGTGAACCAGATCACAACATTAGCTAAATTAAAGGCTGATTACCCTGAAGTGGTCAAAAAAGATCTAGGTCTGTATCTAGGACCACCAATTCAGTTATCACTGAATAAAGAGATAAAACCGATCAGTTGTCGGTGCAGATCACTGCCACTGGCCTTGAGAGCTAAAGTTGAGTTAGAGCTTGAAAGGTGGGAGGCAGAAGGGATAATAGAGCCTATATCATACTCAGAATGGGCCACCCCAATAGTCCCAATCATCAAAGAAAATGGTGATGTGCGGATATGTGGAGATTATCGATGCACAATTAACAAAGCACTAGCATCGAATAATTATCCACCACCATCAGTTAAGCAAATCCTATCCACACTGTCAGGTGGAAGGGTTTTTACTAAAATTGATTTGAAACATGCATATTTGCAGCTACCGGTCGATGATCAGGCAGCAAGAGCATTGTCAATAATAACTCATAAAGGCTTATTCAAAATGAACCGGTTACCTTTTGGTATATCGGTCGCCCCAGCAATATTCCAGAGAGTCATGGATCAACTGGCTGCAGGAATATCAGGGGCCCTACCATACTTTGATGATTTCTTACTGGTGGCTCGGACTCCAGAGCAACTCTGGAGTTCCACACAAAAACTCCTTGACAAGTTCAAAGCAGCAGGCATAAGAATAAACTTAGATAAGTGCATATTCGAAGCCAAAGAACTGGAGTTTCTGGGATTTAGGATAGATGCAAGTGGTATTCATCCTACCCAAAAGAAAGTTATGGCAATTAAAAAAGCCAAAACACCAAGTAACAAGAAAGAATTACAGCCCTTTTTAGGACTTGTAAATTACTATGAGGGGTTTTTATACCACAAAACAGAGGCAGCTGAACCATTGTACAGGCTACTAGATAAAAAAACAGTCTGGAAGTGGGACAGCAATCATGATAATGCCTTTGAAAAAATGAAAACCCTTATATCTGAGAAAGTGGTGCTGGCACACTTTGACCCTGAAAGAGTGCTGGTACTGACATGTGATGCATCACCAGTAGGAACAGGTGCAGTGTTGTCCCATAAGAATGGTGTGGGTAACTCTCACCTATTGCTTTTACATCAAAGTGTCTCTCAAAGGCAGAAAAAAATTATGCCCAGATTGATAGAGAGGCTCTCGCCTTAATCAATGGCATTAAAAAATTTCATGATTACCTTTATGGTAGATCATTCATACTGCAAACAGATCATAGACCCCTATTGGGTATCTTTGCAGCTGAAAAAGGAATCCCTCAGCATGCCTCACCACATATGCTGAGGTGGTTCAACTTCTTATCAGGATATGATTTTATGCTACACTACATTGAGGGAAAACAGATTCCTCATGTTGATGCATTAAGTCGTTTGCCTGCAGAAGTTGCAGACAGGCTGATTACTACAGATCAGTCAGTTAACATGATTGATTTGGGAACAAACACACCACTGAACAGTAAATTAGTGGCTAAGTGAACCACAAATGACTCTGGGTTCCAAAGAATTAAAAAATGGATCCAGCAGGGGTGGCCAAATAAAAAACCAGAGGAGTTGCATCCAGCCTACTGGACCTGAAGGCTGGAGCTCTCAATTGAAAAGGGATGTATTATCTGGGGATCCAGAGTAGTGATCCCCCTAGCTGGATGATCCCAAGTGCTTGACCTGTTGCATAATGGGCATCCAGGGATAGTCCGGATGAAGATGCTCACAAGGGCATATGTATGTTGTCCAACTTTGGACACAGAGATTAAGTCTAAAGTCCACCACTGCTGGCATTGCAAAATGAATCAAAACATGGCAGCAAAAGATAAAACAGTTCACTGGCCTAAACCCAAAGGCCCCTGGACAAGACTCCATGTGGACCATGCTGGCCCATGGAAAGGCAAACTACTGTTAATAGTAGTTGATTCATATTCTAAGTGGCTGGAGGTAGTGGAAGTTCCATCACTCCAGACCACTGCAACAATAGAAGCTCTTAGAAGGCTCTTTGCTACACATGACCTTCCTAGAATGATAGTCTCAGATAATGGGACAGCATTCACTGCAGTAGCCTTCAAAAACTTTTGTGACAATAATGGCATTGAGCTAGTCTTCAGCCCACCATTTCACCCTGAAAGCAATGGCCAAGCTGAGAGATTGGTGCAAGAGAACAAAAAATTGCTCTCAAAGATCGACACAGGAAGCTGAAACACCCGTATTGCCAGAATGTTATTATCTCAGCACTCTACACTGAGTACTGTAACCGGAAAAACTCCAGCTGAATTACTGTGTAATAGAACTTTGTGAACGAACTTGTTGGCTCTGATACCTGAGCCAAATGAAAAACCAGAAAAGGACAAAACTACCAAATTACAAATAGGGACTAATATTCTATGCAGAATGTATAGCGGATCTGTTAAATGGATCCCAGCAGTTGTCATCCAACAAAAAGGACTTCACACCATTTTAGTGGAAACAGCAGATGGATGTCAACATCATCGCCATCGAGATCAATTGAGACTGGATTATACTGATGCAGCCACAAGAAATGAAGCTCCAGAGACATGCAGTACAAGCAAGGAGGACCAACAAACTGAAGACAACAGCAAACCAGAACCAGCACCAAAGCGCTTCCATCATCCTCCAGTACACCTGCATGACTATGTTCTCTAGGGTAACTTTTAGCCAGGGGGAGGGATGTTATAGTCCTCCCTTCTCTCAGAAGTGGACTATTCCAGATGCCGCCTTATCTGATCGGATTAAGCATTGTTTGCCTCAGGCCAATAGGCTGATGTATAGATAAAAGCATAGCCAATGATTATTACAGGCCAATGAGCAACGATGCTTGCTGAATCCGAAGGTTTTCAATAAGGTCAGGGATCTGGGTATAAATAGTCAGCCTTTTGTGAGAATCAGGGAAGAACATGTCTAACCTAAACAGATGCTTTGCATTCTCCCAGGGAAACTCTGCTAACATAAACAGCAGCAAGTATTCCCATTAATAGCACTACGCTATTTAGATCTATGCAGCTAGGCAAGTCCCACAGAGACCGGATGCTGCTAAGATCACCCTCGGCTCGAGGCAAGCTAACTACATAGCTGGAAGAGTCATAGACCTTACCCATGAGGCAAGCCATAAGGTGTGGCTGGAAGCAGCAGGCAAAACCCAGAGTTCATGTGAAACTCCAAGATTCAACTTATAAATATGCATATTGTTTGTATATATTTGTACATAATAAATATATTAAATTATAATACTTGTGTCAGTATTATTTTATATTATTTACTGTTAGTTGCATCTGTAATCCAGACCAAACACAACACTTACACAAGCTGGTTGGACTCAAAGCTTTATAGTTAGCTAAAAAAGTAAAAGATGGCTGCAGGAGGGTTGCATTAGATCCTAAGATCTATGTGCAGTGCTCTCAGATGCAAAGCTCCTCACTCATAAAAGCCCAAGCTAGAATCTAGTCTGGGGATATTGGATGAGTAGGCATTAGATAGGGAATTTATGCACAAACCTTTCTCTATCCATTGGTTACTGTGGTTTGCATTCAGTGGCACTACAGTATGGAGAGTTTTGCCTCTATGAAAGACAAGCTGTTTTTAAAATCTAGCTAATATATAAATATCATGCTTTATTCTCAGCAATGACAATGAATGTTAGTTTTACCATCTATGCTTAGAAAATGGGGGGGGGGGCGGCTGCCTATTCTTTATTAACATTTATTGATGTAGATTGCTTTTTTCATGGAATATATCACTTCATTTGTATATATTGCAATGGAATTGAAAAATATACTATAAATTGATTGGCCAACTATAAATTGATTGGCCAAGTACCTCAACATCATCTCTCTGGCATTTGGTCTGTGGATGAAATATAGGATATTTCATTTGAATATAATGTCATAGAATCAGTAAATACACTTTGAATTGATTGGTCAAGTATAACCCCCCAAATCATCTCTCTGGAATTTGGTCTGTGGGTGACACAGGATATTTCATTTCATTTGTATATATTGTAATGGAATCAGTAAATACCCTTTGAATTGTTTGGCCAAGTATAACCCTCACCATAATTTCTCTGGTATTTGACCCCTGGGTGACATGATGATGGATTCATTTATTAAAGAGCAATTATGGTCATTATAGTCCCACAATCATGATGAAATTTGTCTTCTTTAATATTCAAAAGTACCCATAATGCAAGCTGTCATCTAAGCAGATTGATAATTTACATATATCTAATTAATGCTGAAATTTATTTATCAAGCGCATAATACATAAGTAATTAAATAGAAAGGATAGTCACTTTTCACATATGCACTGTATTTCTTTATATAAGCTCAATGATGCTGTGTTGATTACGAGAAAACTCTCAAACCCAAATGCAAGATAGAGATTTTATAAAGATAAGAGCGGTCACCTTATCTTTATTTATCTAGATTCTGATTTATATAAACCATTCTGAAGCATCATGGTTTGAGAGAATGTAGATGCTACTCTTTTAACGTTTGCATAAATTAATTTATTTCATATATTAATATACACAAAATCGTCATTTGGGTTTGAGAGTTTTCCTATACTCAACACAGCAACGTTGAACTTATATAAATTAGTATAGCTCATATGTGAAAAGATGAAAACCTTTCTATTTAATTAAATATATCTAATTCGTATTAGAAATAACCTACAAAAAATTTATAACTTATACTAAGTATATTTAGATATATTTTAAAATATCATATTGATTAAGGAAGTAAGATATTCAAAGACATTAAATTTTAATAAAATGAATAATTAAAAAAAATAGGAATGTAAACTTTTTTTTTCATATGTCAAATATGTGGGAAGCGAACACGAGCTAGCTGCTTGGAAGGCAGCTATGTTACCCGCTAGATCACCAACGCTTGATATGTAAACTCATTTTAAACCTCAAATAAGTAAATCAATGAATAAGTAAACATTTTATTGAAAGCTAGACAACGAATAAATAATTGGATAATTACTTCATTTTTAATCATTTTTCTTCTTTTTATTTATTCTTTAGCTGGAATATAAAATCTTCTTTTTATTTATTCTTTAGCTGGAATATAAAATCTAAAATATATAAAATAAAATAAAAAGTGGTTGTAGTAATATATATATTGTAACGATATATAAATATGTCATTACATTAATTTAAAATAAAAACTTAAAAGTTCGCATATAAAAGGAAAAAACTAAACGCTAAAATTAAAATGTTTTTTTAAATGTATATATATTCGCACAGATGCTAAACTTTAAAAATATATTTTCATAAACAAAAAAAAAATAAGTATCTGAACGTATTTTTTTTAATAAAAAAATACAAGATTGAAATATATAAATATTTTAATAAAAAAAATAACGTAAGTTAAAATAAAAACAGGTATTAATTAATTCCTGTAATCTGTAAATGGAAATGATTGTTTATTAATTATCTAAAAGCTGTGTAATTAAAAAGTCAGATGAAAAGTTAGATAAGAGAAGAAAGAGATTTTAGCTTGACCAATGGAAGCACTAAGCCTTGGCTCGGACCCTAACGAAAGTGATAGATTAGTGACGTTTTGTTCATTGAATCCTTGTGGATAATATAAAAAGGGAAATACAGTTTTTTCTAGGAGTTCCAGCGTTGTGTGTTTGAGAGATGTGGTATGACGCACATACCACACTCTCTATAAAAAAAAAGAAAATGAAAAGACTGTGATACCTTGAACCAGCTATTGCCATCTCCAGAACATTACCTTCCAATGGAGGCGTCGCGGGAAATATGAAATGAACAATTGTTAAAATCAATTAGAACTTTCAGTCAAGTTTTACAAATTGATAAACAAGCCAACTTAAATGTTAAAACGGACTCTTATCTGACTTTTGTAAGTTTTTAAATCAAATTAATAATGTTTAATTTTATATGTTTTCCGATTGATAAACATCATTTCCATTTTTTTTTCTTATTGTAAAGATTATTTAGATGTATGAAATTTAAGTTGTTTATAGATGCTTGCATGGATTCGTTTGTGGTTAATTATATTTTGGTTTTCATATTTGATCAAAATATATAGACATTCGATAAATACTGATACCTTACGGTGAGTATCTAAAACGTATTTATTCGGATGTCTTTTAAGTTATTGGTGACAACGCAAGTATCTTATGGTGAATACTATTGGGTTACTTATAAGTTTCCCTCTGTGATTGTCGGTATCAATAATTTTGTATTTTGATCGTTTATGTTTATTTTGAAATGTTTTTGACCGTGGAATCTGTGTAATCGATCTATACCCAACATTTTTAAACAAATCTGTGCGAACGTATCTAAATGTTAAAAATTAAGTCGGGCGTGAATGGCTATATAGTTTTGTAAAGTTGTATTAAGGGAGGGTAATCTTAGGTTATTCATTTCGTAGTTGAATTGGTTCAATGGATTGGATATATTTGTGTAATTAGTAGATGTAGAATGAGGTCCAGGCAGGATTATAGATATACGCCACACACCCTCTGTTTGCCTATGGATGGGTTTGTAAGTCGGCAGAAGACTGCAGTCCATTCCTATGGAGTTTTTAGTTTATTGATCTACTTGCCAACAGATGTCACATTCCTGTTGGTGGAGAGTCAATATCTTCTCTATTTCTACTTATTGTTCAGATGTACATTCCTGACAATATAGTATTTTGTGTTGTCGTATCATGCTACATTGAATACATGAATGTATCAGATGGATTGGCACCAGTTGATTGCGAAATTTGTTGCCTAAGGTTAAATCAGGGAAGAATATTTTCCTTTCAAATGCAGACCTATGTAGTCCATTCATACTCGACCCTCTAAATAAATAGTAAACTCATTATTTGAAATCTACTTAAATTTAGAATTAAAGATCAATATAAAATTATAAACGAAATTTATTCCTCAAAATTTAAATATTATTTTATATGTGCGTAAATAAATATTTTTATGTGTTAATTTCTGGCAGTGGCTTTTATTCTTTTATATTTAAGATATAAAATTTATAGATTTTTATCTCTGCGTCTCCGCTGAGCTAGTGACTTGGGCTAACGATCGGAATATTTAAATAAAGTGGAATCTTAACAGCGCATATCTGCCTACTTTATAAATTTTTCTAGGCTCAAATGCCTAGATGGCGCCCTTGGTAGTGCGGTGCGATGCGATCTCCCACTTCATTTTGATCGTTATAATATATTCACATTATACTTATATATGAAAAGAAGGAATATACGCAAATCTGTTATTCATGTAAATATATAAAATGTAACTAAATAGACATTTTACTATCACCATAAAAATAATATTCTCTTATTCTTCTCCTTCACTTTTTTTGCATATCTTCATATAATCTTATATATTGCTTATATCACTCTATTCATATACACGTTAATGCAACAATTTTTCTTAAAAACTTCTTTATTTTCTTACAGTTTCGACTGACCAGAAGTCTTCATCAGAGCTCTATCTTCTTCACTGCCTTAATTAAACTGAATAATGGTCAGTTTAATTAAGGCAGTGAAGAAGATAGAGCTCTGATGAAGACTGCTGGACAGTTGAAACTGTAAGAAAATAAAGAAGTTTTTTAAGAAAAATTGTTGCATTAACATGTATATGAATAGAGTGATATAAGCAATATATAAGACCATAAAAATAACTAAAAATCTTATATCCTGATGTGCTAGAGCTCAAATACAAAACCAAAATAAATGTACATAGGATTATATTTACCACTTTTATGTATACACATATGATTTAATAATAATATAAAATACCAAAACATAATTTAAGTATATTGAATAACTTTAATTAACCTGAGCATACTTTTAACATGTGTGCATTAAAATCACAATTACTCTGTTGAGAAAATCCATTTTTTGCTAATTTGGAAACTGTTAGATCTTTGTTCATGATGTATTCCTTTTGTGTAATGAATCATTCCTCTTTAATCTTACATTTCCTACTGTTCCTTTTCTTTACACATTATTTTAATAATATTAGGTCAAAATTGTGTCCATGCTCTTTTCCATGGTTGTGTATTATTGATGTATTAGTTGGTCTTTGTTTTTTAATACATCAAAGGTTGTTCGGTTATTCTTATTTTCAAATTTGGTTTTGTTTCACCATAGTATTGTGTGGACAGTACTTTTAACTGCATCTTATGGCATATTCCATATTATGCTAATCCAATTTGTGGATTTTGTCCTTCATATTATTAATCAGTCTACTTAAATTGATGCATTTTAAATCCCACATTAAATTTATCAGGGCAGATCTTTACAATTTTATTTTCAATGTGTGTTAAATATGGTAGAACAACCCAACTTTTGTTATTCTTTATATTCTCAGTCCTGTTTAAAATGTTTCTTTCAAATTGTTCTAGGTATTTGTGTATATCAGTGGCGCTGTATCCTGATTTTATCAAATAAGCAACATAAGTTTTTATGTTCTCAATTTTGTCAGCTATATAAGTAGTTATTGTGATGTTAGAAGAAGTTTTTTAAGCCTGAAAATTTATGTGAAATAGGCACTTTGGATTTTACATTGATGCATTTTCTAATATTGGAAGATTTAATGTTATACATAAATACACAAAACAATAAAAAAAATTTAAACAGAACTGTGAATATAAGGGATAACAAAAATTAGAGTGCATTTCATACTGGAAATAAAACTGTAATGATCTGCATCAAAATGTGGGATTTAGAATACCTTTCAATTTAAGTAGACTAATTACAACACAAAGGCAAAATATATAAATTGGACCAGCCTAACATGGTATTTGGTATACAATGCAGTCAAAAGAACTATCCACATACATACTATGGTGAAACAAAAGTGGATCTGAAACAAGAATAACATACACACACCTCAATGTATAAAAAAGGCAAAGACTGATTCAACTAATGCATCCGTATATTACAACTATAAAAAAGAACATGAACACTGTTTTGATCCTAGTTTTATTAAAATAATGTGTGAAGAAAAAACAATAAGAATGTAAGGTTGAGGAGGCATGGCTCAGTGCACAAAATGAATCAAAGATTTAACAGTATTCAAATAAACAAAAATGGGTCTTTTTAGCAGAGTAACCATGATTACTATATACTTGCATTGAAAGTATACTCATTTTAATTAAGCTCATTCAATATATTTAAACTTGGCTTTTGGAGTTTACATAATCATTAGTAATGACTGAGTATTAAGATATTTTTATATATGATTTATATTGAATATAAATATAGTCCAGTGTAAGATTTGATATTTTTTCTTCATAGAATGGTCTTAATTACATTCCTGTCATTTTCACGCATCTATTTAAATTTCAAGGCTTGATTCTGTGTTTGCTTTTAAACTTCTATTATTACATTAATTTTTCTCTTCTCTTTATTGTTTAAACTGTTCAATGAAAAAACACCATCTTGGATTTTTGAAGAATTTGTAAATGATACACTTTTTAAGATAACTTCGATTAGAATAATGAAAAAAGCATATAGTTTATGTTATCAGAGAAATAAAATATCAAGTAGTGTAATAAAACTAAAAAAAATAGTCATTACATTTCCAAAATTAAAAAAAAAAAATTAAGCATTGAAAATAATTTTTTTTTATATATTTCTTCAAAATTTCTAAATTTTAATAGATAAATTTAATTTTTTTATTAACAATTTTATTTCATTCCTTATAAAATTTCCAATAAAATGTCATATAACATGACTTATCTTTGACAGTCCATTACTTCAAAATATTGGAAAATATAATCATTGATAACTTTTGTTTTTCCAAAACCCCATAGAAGACAATTCTTTGTAGGAGTGTGAGTATATTTAATGAAAGATAAATAACAGAGAAGAATAAGATTTCCATATGTAAGCAGCTTGGGTTCTGTACACAATGTAGGAAAACAGAAAACATTTATAATTAAAACAATGTAGAATATTCATAATAATGATTGGTCTATTATTACCAACCTTCATTTTGTTAAGTAGCATTGAACTAAAATGTAAAATCAAGTAATTACTACAAAATGATTGCCTACAAATAATAAAATCTTATCGTAACCATGCAGGAAAAGAATAAACATATAAATAAAAATGCAGATATAATTTATCCAACATAACTATCCTTTTTTGATCATAAAGTCAAAGCAAGTTCACAAAAAGTTATTGGATGAGCTGAGATATCAATCAACATTTCTGTAGAATTTAAGTGAGGTGGAATTTGAAAAAGTGCATTGTCTATCTTAATTTTCATTGATATAAACTAAATCTCTCTGGGAATTTTTGCTATGTGTCCAGAGAGCCAGAAAACTTTCAAATCCATTTTTGTAGATAGACAACATGTAAAACTATTTAAAGCACAGCTTGAGTACCTTACACTGGCTAGCATAAAAAATTGCATTTTCACATGTGAAAACTCAAAAGCTCTTTCATTCTCAGATTTTCAATGATATGAATGGCTGAAGAGTTGGAGAGTGGAGAAGATTGAAGCTTGTCCATTGCAGTTTGAAGATTTGTTATCTTAATGTAAAACTAAGCAGTGATTGTAGGTACATGTGGGAGATGGTGATCTGGACCAACTGATGAGTACTGGTTCAGCACAAAGTAAGTATATTGGAGATAATTGATCTTTTTCACATGTATATAGTCATATGTATCAGTTGTATAAAATGTCTTGAATAGCTGTGGGGAGTTTGAAAGTCTGAGTTCAAGTCCTTATAATTTAATATATTATAATGGTCGGGGTGAATTGGAAGTTCGAGTCTTACTATATGTGCCATACAAGGGCACCACCAGGCTATTGGAACCCTGAAAATTTATATAATAGGCAGATACACAAGTTTAAAAATCCAACTTTTATTTTATTGACCATTAGCCCTTGCCACTAGCTCATGGAGTAGCAGAGGTTTAAAACATATTTATTAAAATATATTTTTAATAAAGATTAAAAAAAACTAGATCACTGCCAGTACTAATAACACAAAAGATTTTATTCATGTATATATAGGTGACAACACACAGACTTGAAAAATAATTACTATAAAAACATGCTTTATGTTTCATCATCATCATCATCATCATCATCATCATCATCATCATCATCATCATTATTATTATTATTATTATTATTATTATTATTATTTATTATTATTATTATTATTATTATTATTATTATTATTATTATTATTATTATTATTATTATTATTATTATTATTATTTAACTTTAATTTTTAATCTTAGAATGTTGAGCATAGATAGGCCACCTAGATGATGCACTTAAAAGATTCTCAAAACATTTGACTCCAGGCTAAAAGTCTGCAGGCACACCAATGCTCGCTTCCTGATATATATATATATATATATATATATATATATCTGCAACCAATGCAATGTGAACATGTTAGCATAAAATCACACTAACAGGAATGTGCATCTGACAGTGTGATATTATTTGAAAAACATGACCTTCATCCAGTACAGAAATGTGCATCTGTCTGGTGAAGGAATCATGCATATAAAATAGTAAATAGAAAATGCTATGTATGGATGGGAGAGTGGTCTATCTTGCCGACTTATAGTCCCTATCCATAGAGCTAATGTCATGGGAAGTACTCCACATCCATTTCAATACCTTGACTACATCTTTGGGGTCATGCATTCAGTTGGACATGTTGCCCTGTATGCTAACACACTTCACATTACATTGATATAAACATCCATATATCCCTCCATTAGCATTGACACAACTATGAAACAAATAGTCTGAAATCAAAACCCCTTTAAACTAACATATACTTAAACAAGTCTAATTGGCCTTCTACACCCAACTTATATTTAAGTCAATTTACTAATTTAATTTATTACAAAAAAAAATGAATGTTTGTGTAAATGATAAAGATTTTTCCCAATTATACAATTATGACAGACAAAAATAAAGCATGGCCCTTAATCTCAGGAGGCTGTAAAGTCACCAACCAAGGCAGCAGTTGGTGGCCAAAGGCGGAGGGTGCTAAGAATATCCTGGAGGCAGACCCAGGCTGCCATTTGATGACGACTTTTTATTTAGGTACTTACAACTGCAGATCACTTTCAAGTGAAGGAAGATTGCAAGAATTAGAAGAAGAACTCTCTTATATTAAATGGGATATTATTGGACTTTGTGAAGTTAGAAGAAAAGGTGAAGAGACAATTGATTTAAAAAGTGGACATATGCTCTATTATAAAGGCACAAATATTGGAAATACAAGTGGAGTAGGATTCATTATAAATAAAAAGTGGAAGAACAATATTGTGGAGATTGATGGTGTATCAGACAGAGTGGCAAGATTAGTTATACAACTTAATAGCAGATATCAAATGCAGATAATTCAGGTTTATGCCCCAACAAGTTCTCACAGTGATGAAGTAGTAGAAGATTTTTATATGGATGTACAAAAGGCTTTTGATCAGAGTAAACAACATTTTAAAATTGTTATGGGAGATTTTAATGCTAGAATTGGTAAACAAATGAAAGATGAAAGTGTTGTAGGTAATTTTGGTTATGGTAATAGAAATGAGAGAGGACATAGACTTGTGGAGTTTGCAGAGAAGGAAAAACTTTATATTATGAATTCTTTTTTGAGAAAAATGTTAGAAGGAAATGGACATGGAAGCATCCAAATGAAGGTACAGCAGAATTGGATTATATTTTGACTAACAGGAAATACATATTTCAAGATTGTAATGTTCTTAATAAATTTAACACAGGAAGTGATCATCGATTAGTAAGGGGTAAGATACATGTTAATGTAAAACTAGAGAGACAAAAATTATTAAGAAAAACTATATTTACAGTTGATATTCCTAATCTTCAGAAACATTCTAATGAATTTAAATTAGAACTTACAAATCGGTTTCAAGTATTAGTAGATTTTGAACATGATTCAGATTTGAATGAAATTAATATGAAAATAACTGATACACTTTTAAAAACTGCAACAAAGATAGCTGGTAGAAAAAAGCAGCAATTGACTAATAAAATTTCTACTGAGACTAGAGAACTTATGAAGAAAAGAAGGAATATGAAGATATGCAAGAATGATGCATTAAAAAGAATTGAATATCTCGAATTTTGTAAAATGGTGCGGAAAAGAGTTGAAAATGATATAAGAAAGTATAACTGTGAACTAGCAAGAAAAGCTGTAGAAGAAAATAAAAGTCTTAAGAATGTAAAACAACATTTTGGTATTGGTAGGAAATTTATATCTGCAATAAGGAAAAAAGATGGAATTATTACTAAAAAGAGGGATGACATTATGAAATTGGTAGAAGATTTTTATCAAGAATTATATAGTAATAAAGAACAAGTACCTCCTATATCTATTACATCTTCCGAATTGCCCAGAATTTTAAATGAAGAAGTGAGAAATGCAATTAAATGTATGAAAAAAGGAAAGGCTCCAGGTAATGATGGAATTATAATTGATATATTAAAAGAAGCAGGTGAAGAAACAGAAAAATATTAGCAAAGTTATATACCAAATGTCTAAATGATAAAGATGTACTGGATGATTGGAAGAATGCAGTAATAATATTAATATTTAAAAAAGGTGATAAAGAAGATATTAGAAATTACAGACCTATCAGCCTTTTATCAGTTTTATATAAAAATTTTACCAAGATAATTACAACTCGTCTACAGAGAACCTTGGATTTTCACCAACCAAGAGAACAAGCTGGATTTAAAAGTGGTTTTAGTACAGTAGATCATATTCAAGTATTGAGAGAAGTTATAGAAAGGACAAATGAATATGAGTTGTCATTATGTTTTGGATTTGTAGATTATGAAAAGGCATTTGATTCTATAAACATTTCTTCAGTGATTAAAGCATTGGATCATCAAGGTATAGATCCAGGATATTGTCATATTTTAAAGAATATTTATAAAAATGCAACAGCAACAATTAGATTACATAATGATACTGGGAAAGTCAACATTGAGAAAGGTGTAAGACAAGGTGACTCCATATCTCCAAAACTTTTTACAGCAGTGCTGCAAGAAGTATTTTGTGGATTAAAATGGGAAACTAAAGGAGTGAAAGTAAATGGAGATTATTTAAGTCATTTAGATTTCGCAGATGATGTAGTTGTTTTTGCAAATAATGCTTCCGAGCTGCAGGAAATGTTGCAGGAGTTATCAGATGAAAGTAGGAAAGTAGGACTAAAGATAAATGTTAAAAAGACTAAAGTAATGTTTAATCGATTTGCTCAAAATATGAAAATAAAGATTGATTATGATGAATTAGAAGAAGTTAAGAGTTACAAATACCTTGGTCAGATTATTAATACAGATGGAAACATAATAGAGGAAATTAATCATAGAATTAAACTTGGTTGGAGTGCTTTTGGTAGAAATAACTTGATATTAAAAGGAAATATGCCTATGTGTTTGAAAAGAAAGGTTTTTAACAAATGTGTTTTACCAGTTCTTACTTATGGATCTGAGACTTGGACACTTAATAGAAGATCAATACAGAGACTTCAGACCACTCAAAGAAGTATGGAGAGATGTATGTTGGGAGTAACAAGAAGAGATCGAAAACGCAATGTATGGGTAAGAGAACAAACAGGTGTTACTGACCTCATTGAAAAAATTAAAAGATTGAAGTGGAGTTGGGCTGGACATATTGCTAGAAGAGATGATAATAGATGGACAATTGAAATTTTAAACTGGATTCCAAGAGATTGTAAAAGACCCAGAAGGAGACCACATGTAAGATGGATGGATGAAATAAGAAAATGTGTAGGGGTGATGTGGAGAAGAGAAGCTAAAGATCGGAGAAGATGGATTAAACTTGGAGAGACCTTCATCCTGCAGTGGATTGATAATGGTTGATAATGATGATGATGATGATATTTAACTTATTTCATAATCATGCATTGCATTCAACTTGTTTTTACATCAAATAATATATTTGATCTATTTTTAAAATCTAATAATGCACAAATAATGATACGTGATTGATTTTATCTGTAAATTTACGTTTGCAATTGCAAACTCCTGCCCTATTACAAACAGATCATATACTAAGCATAAATATAAAAAAAAAAATAGTACATATTTTTAAAAAAATTATGTTTAACTTTAGATAAGACTTAAAATTGCCAAGTTTATAAAAAATAAAGTTCAGGTTTGATCAGGAGAAAGTCTATAGTTCATATTTAAAGAAAAATAAAGTTCAAAGATTTTAAATTAAAGAAAGGTTATATTTCATTTTTATCATTTATAATTTATACTTTTCTTTCTCTGGTCTTTTTCCTTCATGACAAAGATCTGAGCTTATGCAAGGGCCATTTCTTGTGGATGATGATGATTTATGAAGCTTTATGATGATTTCTGAAAATGTTACCAGTGGTTCGATCCTGCGATCCATGGAGATGAAAGCTGCCTTTGGCCGGTCGGTCCAAGGGAAGCGTGATTAAACAGATTACATTTTTGGTAATGGCGACAATAACTTTTAATTTTTTTTTACTTTTCAGCAACAACACATGAATTCAAAATTCTAATTTTCTAATTAATTATTTCTTTTGAATTTTTCCTTTTATATTCCTGAAGCATCTTATCTAGGAATGTGGGGATCCATTGGACATATTAAGTAGATTTTCCTCTGTGGTCTGTGTATGTATCTTGGATGGGAAAAGCAAGTCGTTTGTTTCTATCTCTCGATTCTTATCTATTTCATAGTAATCTTTTTAATGGTCATTTTGCCCTAAGGATGTGTTTGTAATTTTATTTTTAAGATTAAAAGGTTTTTTTATTATATTTATTTAAGATTAGAATCTTTGCTTGGGATTCTAAAAAAAAAAAATTTAAACTTATTTTATTTCAATATTTAAATGAAACTTATCAATAAATTAATAATTCATTATTTGTGCATTTTGAACGTCTGTGCTTTTAATTCATTATTAGATATCTACAAAAAAAATTTAAGTACTAAAATTTAAATGTAACGTATATATATATCCCGTTACAACATATATATATATTATTACTTACATGATATGAGAAATTGAGGTTGGAATCATAAGAAGTTGGGATAATGATCTTAGTATAATGCTAGCTTTTGTAAGTACAGGTTACTTACTCTTTTTTCACCTTTTCATTGCTAAAAAGTTACTTCTAAAAATACATAAACTAGACTTTCTAAATTATAGGGTATCTTTGGAATATGAGGGTCTAGGTACTAAAAAAAACATTAATGCTCAAAAATATAGCAAACTTTATTTTTTATATCTAAAAATTTAAAGCAAACTCATCAAAAATCAAATAAGCAGACATAAAATATTAAATGATATTATTTACAAAAACATTCGTAAAAAAAGTTTTATCATAAAAAACATTAAAAAGAAAAGCATAAGGCTTTATTTCTCAGGTGTTCATGAAAAGTTTGAGCATCAGATCTGAAAGGGCCAGAACCAATTCTGGGACTTTGATCACAAGTCGAACGATCTACCAAATTTATCAAACCATCCGGGGCTATAAAAAAACTTGATGCGTATCTTTCAAAAGAGAAGGAAAAAATTAAAAGAATGATGCAATTCACAGATGCGTAATCCACTCAGTTTACCCACCAATATGAAATGAAAGCAAAAAATTACAAACATTGAAAATGAGAGTGTTTGTATATCTATCAAATCTAGTTATCTCAAATAAAAATATAAAAATGAAGATTTGCCTTTGGACCTGGTTTTCAGCATTGGATTGAGTAGTACAACATTTATTTTAAAAGTTGGATTTCATTTCTTCTATCGGATTCTTTTAAAATTTTTTTACTTTTAGTCAGGTGTTATACACACACATTCTATATGAGAATGACCACAAGCGACACTTAAAAGGGAATCTATTCCTTGATTATTAAAGCGCTTTATAATATGCTCGAACTGCTCATTCACTAGATATATTAGTATGCTTTTATCCACTGTCAATTACTCTTCACCAGTAGTTTAAACTTAACTTCCTGCTAAGATGATTTTAATATGGCATATAGTGTTTTCACAATTACCTTACACTTTCTGTTATGATTGTTTGACCTTCTAAACAAACCAGCCAAAGAGAGAAAGAAAAAGAAAAATGAAATTATTTATTTTAATTAATCAAATCTTATGCAATCTAAAATATTTTTTTCGTTTTCCATCATTTAAATATTATAAAGGTTTATTCTAGCAAATTACAATGTAGGATTTAATTAACCCTTCCCGCCTCTTATGAGGCCCGAACTCTCTCTCCCCTTGTAAATGTGTGGGTTGTAGGGTATTGGGGGGGTTGGGTCAAAATGGGGGAAAAAAAGAAGTTAATACACTCTACAGGCTTACACAGACCTGTATATATAATGTAATATATAAGGGATTCGAATTTAGACTTTCACACGACCCTCAACTCTCCATGCCATCTCATATTGTTGACCCACCTGATCATACACATGTTGAAAAAGATAAATAATGACCAATATATGTATTTCATGCTAAATCAGCAATCATCAGTTGGTCCAGATTACTATCCTCACACATATACAATCAGCGCTCAGCTTTATATTAAGATAGCCAATCTTCATACTTTAATACAGGGGTCTCCAACCTTTTTGCACTTAAGAGCACATTCTATAATACCAGCCAGGTGGTGACCACCATTTATTTTTTTCAACCAGAAGGCGGGCACCATTATTTTTTCAATGTAAATATATAGTTGGATATTGTTAATAATACACATAATGTACAAAAAAATATTTATTTCAAAAATAAAATTTTAACATATAATTAACGTTTATATTTTTACGCTGTAAAAGTATAGTATGCCCTACAATTTGATTGCAATATAATACAATAATTTATAAGAAATTTTAAAAATTAAATTGATTTGTATCAGATAAATAATTTTTTATCATGTCCAAATAGCGGCGGGCACACGTAAAATAGTGTGCGGGCACCATGGTGCCTGTGGGCATATGGTTGGGGACCCCTGCTTTAATGGTACAGGCTTCAAACTACTCCAACCCACAACTCTTCTTACAATCTAAAAATTACGATTCTAGTAATTATCTCTTAATGTGTTGTTCCATTGTACTATTACCTATCTGTTCTATAAAAATCTTCACTTTTTCTTTTTATTTAACAGGCTTATATGTATTAATTGTTTTTGGTTTATTTCCATCATCTAATATTAAGAACTAAATGCTTTTCAAAAAAATTTAAACTTTATTTAAATTTAGTAAATACATCCAGCTCTTACTAATAGCATGCAGGTTAGTATTTAACACAATATGTCAAGTGGTCTTATTTTTGCTTTCAGATCCAAGGCTTCTCACTGATGAAGGCCACAAGTCAGAAACTAGTCTGGGAATATTGGATGTGTAGGCACTAGATAGGGATTTTATGCACAAGCCTTCTGGAATCCATTAATTACTCTAGCCTGCTGTGTGTGGCAATATATATATATATATATATATATATATATAGTGAGTTTTGCCTGTTTTAACAACAGTTATACACAAACATAAGAGGAGGTGGTCATGTGATGTTTATTGGTTTAAAGACATTCTGTTCTTAGTATTAGATGATGAAAATAGTCCAGCATATAAATACAGTTAGAATGGCATCATCACAAATCTCCAGATACAAACTTATATATATATATGGTTAGTGCTTTGTCATTATCAACCATTATCAATCCACTGCAGGATGAAGGTCTCTCCAAGTTTAATCCATCTTCTCCGATCTTTAGCTTCTCTTCTCCACATCACCCCTACACATTTTCTTATTTCATCCATCCATCTTACATGTGGTCTCCTTCTGGGTCTTTTACAATCTCTTGGAATCCAGTTTAAAATTTCAATTGTCCATCTATTATCATCTCTTCTAGCAATATGTCCAGCCCAACTCCACTTCAATCTTTTAATTTTTTCAATGAGGTCAGTAACACCTGTTTGTTCTCTTACCCATACATTGCGTTTTCGATCTCTTCTTGTTACTCCCAACATACATCTCTCCATATTTCTTTGAGTGGTCTGAAGTCTCTGTATTGATCTTCTATTAAGTGTCCAAGTCTCAGATCCATAAGTAAGAACTGGTAAAACACATTTGTTAAAAACCTTTCTTTTCAAACACATAGGCATATTTCCTTTTAATATCAATTCTATGATTAATTTCCTCTATTATGTTTCCATCTGTATTAATAATCTGACCAAGGTATTTGTAACTCTTAACTTCTTCTAATTCATCATAATCAATCTTTATTTTCATATTTTGAGCAAATCGATTAAACATTACTTTAGTCTTTTAACATTTATCTTTAGTCCTACTTTCCTACTTTCATCTGATAACTCCTGCAACATTTCCTGCAGCTCAGAAGCATTATTTTCAAAAACAACTACATTATCTGCGAAATCTAAATGACTTAAATAATCTCCATTTACTTTCACTCCTTTAGTTTCCTATTTTAATCCACAAAATACTTCTTGCAGCACTGCTGTAAAAAGTTTTGGAGATATGGAGTCACCTTGTCTTACACCTTTCTCAATGTTGACTTTCCCAGTATCATTATGTAATCTAATTGTTGCTGTTGCATTTTTATAAATATTCTTTAAAATATGACAATATCCTGGATCTATACCTTGATGATCCAATGCTTTAATCACTGAAGAAATGTTTATAGAATCAAATGCCTTTTCATAATCTAAAATCCAAAACATAATGACAACTCATATTCATTTGTCCTTTCTATAACTTCTCTCAATACTTGAATATGATCTACTGTACTAAAACCAATATATATATATATATATATATAGATACAAACTTATATATATATATGGTTAGTGCTTTGTCTAACTGATGTATATTCACTAATAAGATAACCTTCAATATAATAAGCAGGTAAACATTTCTAAATAATTAACTATTCTAATTGGAGAAAATTCTCTGCATGGTTTAATGCATGGTAGAGGGTCTTAATGTCTTAAGGTGATTTCCAATGATGGCATTTCGAATCCTCATCCTTGTTATAAACACTTGAGCAATAAAGCCATTGGGTTAATTTTTATTGCAGAAAATATAAAGGTTGTTTGATGAAAAGGCTGGGCTTTCTGGGTATGAAAAACTAATTGATCCCAAAACAAAGTGCCTTTTGAATTCATGCAAAGAGAAGTTTTTCACTGATTATTAATAAATAATTTGATTAAGTGATAGATAAATAATAGGACTTTTGTTTATGCTCAAAAATTTTAGATAAAATATATATCAAAGAAATTGAATTTTTTTAAAAATAATAATTGATAGCAATGGAAAGCCTCCATCAAATAAGGCAGACAGTAGAACTATGGAAAACTTTGTGTAATTCACACAAAAAATAATCATTCAAACTCCTCACTGGTAAAGCCATAATCTAGAAAGTAGTCTGGATTTATGAATTGGACAATGCCTTATATGGTTTAGTACAGTAGTAATGTCTCGGACTCTGGAGTATGAGGACGTAGGTCTGATTCAAGTGCTGGCACTTCGGATACATTAACTTTTTATGACTCTCAAATAGTAAATCCATTTTTTAATTTTATGAAACAGTAGTTGTTATATCTCAATTTGCATTCAGCTAATGGACTAATCCAGATTCCATGTTATCTTGATTGAATTGAGAAATCACTACCACATGTATAGATAACACATTCTAAAAGGAAAACAGACCAATGGGTAATGATGTTCAGTGAATCCTATTGTTTTCATTATAGAAAAGGATCTGGCTATAAATTGACCAGTCGGAGATAAGGTGAAACAACAACAATTTATGGTCAGACCTGAATGGCAGCATGCATGCAGTCCACCATATGGTTAATGCAGTGATGCAAGATCATGTTAGAACTGGAAATTGCTAGGACCTAAATCAAATACAAGGTAAGCTGTTGTGGTACAGTTAAAAGTATCCTTATACTTATTCAAGAGACAAACTGCCATAGAGCAACTGGAAGTGATAGGCATATCTAGAAGATTATCTGAATTCTATTACATTAATAGTTGAATGGCATCTAAACACTATATCAAGTTCACCAGTATCAGGCAAAGGTATAACAGTTGTATGTTTTGTAAAAATGTATCTGTATATCTGTTTTTAATTAATAAATATTTAATCGTATTTTACGAGTCTGTGCTTATCATAATCACGCAATAAACACAATAGATAAAGTGGTTAGTGCATCAGTCTGTCGTGATTATGACTTGGGGTTTGAATCCGGACTGTAGTTGGAAAATTTTTCAGATAGCTGAAAATTTCCAAGCAAGTTTGGCAGCTATCTATTCTCTAAGTAATATCTTTTTACTTCGTATTCGTCTGTGGAGGAGGGATGAAAAACTTTTGGTCCAGCATCAAAATAAAGATATTTTATCTAGTTTCTCTTTCTCACACGTAAGATAGATGCACATACGCAAATGTACTTTAAAATTGTATTTTTTATCAATGCATTCATCATTTCATCTTCACCAAATCAATCGTGCATCAATGCAAAAAGCCAGACCACCATCAAATACATATTTATATCTGCATGCACACACGCGTATATATACGATTGCAGTTATCTTATTATTATATTACAAGCAGGATTATTCATACGTTAGCTGTGAAACTTTTCGGTAATTAACGTAACAACTTTATTAATTGACCAGTTTGTCAAAGAATAAATGTTATCGCTTGCCCACGGCTTAATATTAATTAAACACTAACACCTTCCTCTGACCTTTACTCTAGATTTGAGGATGTTTAGAAGAATTTTAAAGACAATATTTCAAATATCTGATTCATAACGAATGAATATACGGATAACGGATATCAAAGTCAAATATTTAACAAACCTAAACCTTATCTGTTCATTACTTAATTTTTTAAATATTAGATAAGCAAATGCATAAGTTCCATTAAAGTAACTGATAAGGAAAATCGAAGATCTTTCACACAGGACAATGGTTAATGTGTGAATCGGAAGCAGATTAATAGTATAGTGGGCAGCACTACTTTAAAAATACCATACCGTTTTTTATATACTACAGTAAATTGTATTTAAGGAATAATAAAAAATGACTAATTATCACGACAATCATCAATGTTATCATTTGGTCATTTATTACCAATTTATTCCAACCTACCTTCGGAAAAAAAATTTAACATGTATTCATATATTGAATTCACGGATTGCATGAAATCGAATTCTCTGTCATTTACTTATCAGTGAAAATCTAGTTGATATCAGTAATACAATAATGTATTTATACTGAAGTTGACACAAGTATAATAATAATTCCGATCTCTAGCCTCTCTTCTCATCACTTCCCTAGCACATTTCCTTATTTCATCCATCAATCATGCAGGCGGGCTCTTTCTAAGTCTTTTACAATTTCTTGGAATAAAGTTTAAGATTTCAACTGTCCATGTATTATCTTCTAGCATTATGCCCAGCTGATGTCAGTAATACCTGTTTGTTCTTTCACTCTTGTTATTCCTAACATGCATCTCTCCATACTTTTTTGAGAGGTCTCAAGTCTATGTATTATTATTATTTTAAGTGCCCAAGTCTCAGATCCGCAAGTAAAAACTGGTAACACATTTATTAAAAAACTTCCTTTTCATTCTCATAGGCATATTTCCTTTTAATATTTATTTATACTAAAAGCACTTCAACCAAGTTTAATTCTACTCTAATTTTATCCATTATGTTTCCTCCTGTAATAATAATTTAACTAAAGTATTTGTAGTGATTAACTTCTTTCAACTCAAATTGGCTGAACATTACTTTAGTCTTTTAACATTTACCTTTAATCCTTCTTTTTTACTTTCATCTTATAACTTTTGCAACATTTCCAAAAGCTCTAAAACATTATTTGTTCTAAAGCATTATTTGTAAAAAACAAAACAAAACTATAACATACTTCTTGCAAACTGCTGTAAAAAGTTTTGGAGATATGGAGTCACCCTGTTATATACCATGCTCAATGTTAATCCTTTTACTATTATTATGTAATCTAATAGTTGCTGATGTATTTTTGTAAATATTCTTCAGAATATGACAATATCCTGGATCTATACTTTGATGATTCAATGCTTTAATCACTGAAAAAATGCTTTTCACAATTTAAAAATCTTAAATGTAATGGCCACTTCTATTTATTGGTCCTTTCTATAACCTATCTCAATATTTGAATATTATTCACAGTGCTAAAAACACTTTAGTCTATTAAATGTGAAATATAAGTTCTGATGAGAACTTTGAAGCATATTGCTTTTATTTTTTGTTACATATAAAGTAAATATTTTAAAAATACATATTTTTTCTGATAAACAGATATGCTTTGTATCATAAAAAAGAAAGCAATAATAATAAACAACACTGAAAAATTTGTCATAATTTAAGAACTGAATGTCATACTTTAAAAAAAAAAGTTGAAAATAGTTACTCATATAAGGGTGTGCTAATAGTGAAAAATATTAGAAATATATTGTGTTAAATGTTATGTATAGAGCTCACAAATAATCTCTTAACAAGCTTTATAGAACATTTGTATTACAAGCTTATTAAATTAAGTCATGTGACATCTGACTTGATTTTTTTGTAATTGTGTTAAATGTAAAAATAAAAGAGTAAATTTATATTAGATCTTAGTTCAAATGCACATTTATTTCTTTTTCTTGTTATTATATTATTACTGATGCATTACACTTTACTGACCTATGTCTAGTTACAAAAAATTACAACTGATATCTTGTCAATTAGTGACACAATATAGCAGAAGACGTAAAAAGAGACCACACGTGAGATGGATGGATAAAATAAGGAAGTGTTTGGGTGATAAAAAGAAGAAAGATGATATTGGAGGTGGATTAAAATTGGAGAGACCTTCAAACTGCAATGGATTGATAATAGTAAAAATGATGATTGATTATGACAGTACTAATCCTGTAAGTGCAGAAGAATAGAATAAAATTTAAAAATTGCAGCAGAACTTTTTGTGTATATGTTTAGACCAAATTCAAACATAGTCATCCTATAAATAATACATTTGTGCAAGTTCAAGTTTGTACTTGTTCACGCTAAACTACTTGTGAGAATTATGATCAGAATAAAATTAAGATCTTAAAGAATAATAACAAGTAAAGAAATCATTAGTACCAGAAACCTCATATTCTAAACATTTACATATATTTTACCTTCATTTTCTACCCGTTCCCATTTAGATTAACCTCAGTATGTTGCCACTATAAATTACTATTAAGTGAATTCTACATTCTGACTTCACTTTTTATTAATTTACCTACTGCAGGCCTCACGCAAAATGCGCACAAATCTAATTAACGACATGTATACTATCCACATCTGGTATTACTTCAAGCCTAGTAAATAAACGTATATACCAGTAATAAAGAATATTATTAAAAAGGACATTAAAGTAATAATATCAATCTTTATAAGGATCGACAAAATCTTATTAATAAAGCATTTTTATAGGGCCCAAATTACATAACCATACACATCATTTTCCTTGGAAATGTTGTTTTAAAAAGGATCTTTATAGAAATATCAACCTACAGTTCTCAACAGAGTGGGACAAAATGAAGCTCAGGACGTTTAATTTCTCAAGGTAAATAGCATGCAGTTAAAAAAAAAAAGCAAAACTAATTTAAATCTGTGTAGAGAGAGAGAGACAAGAAGATAAACTTAACACCAAATGATAAGATTCTAATTTATCAAAATTTAATTAGTAGATATTTGAACTCGGACTTTCAAGCTTCTTATAGCTATCCACTCTATTTTACTCTTAACTCTTCAGCCATTCAATCAGATTTTCAATGATATAAATGTCTGAAGAACTGGAGTGGAGTGGATTGAAGCCTGTTAATTAAAGTTAGAAGATTTGCTATCTTAAT
Source organism: Epiperipatus broadwayi (assembly GCA_028023455.1). Taxonomy (NCBI): domain Eukaryota; kingdom Metazoa; phylum Onychophora; class Udeonychophora; order Euonychophora; family Peripatidae; genus Epiperipatus; species Epiperipatus broadwayi. The sequence continues at coordinate 1,893,026 of JAQFVV010000025.1, read as the reverse complement.
ATAAACTGAGCACTGATTATATATGTGTGTGAGAGATAATCTGGATCAATTCGTGAGTGCTGGTTCAGCATGAAATATGTATTTTGGAGATTATTTGTCTTTTTTACATGTGTGTCAGTTATATAAGATTGAATAGATGACAAAGGGAGCTTGAAAGTCTGGGTTCAAATCCGTTATAACTATATCTAGCTTAAAAGTATATATAATATACTTGTATTTAAATATTACATATTCTGCATGTATTCTTCCCATCCCTCTTCTGTGTATTTAAATGGGCTTAAGGACTTACATATGAGAGATTAGAATGACTTACAGTCATAATGAGTATGAGAAAATATTGGTGAACAAGGGCTTTGAACATGTCATCATCAGATTTTCAGTGATATGAATAGCTGAACAGTTGGAGAGTATAGAGTATAGAAATATGTCCATTAAAGTTAGAAGATTTGCTATCTTAATATAAACTAAGCACTGATTATATATATATATGGGTGATGATAGTCTGGACCTACTGATAATTTCTGGTTCAGCATGAAATATGATTTATCTTTTTTACATGTGTGTGGTCCTACGTGTCGATTGTGTAAGATGGAATGAATGACAAAAGAGAGCTTGAAAGTGTGGGTTTTATTATTCATGAAAATAATTTATACTTATACCTTACTAGCATATATAATTGATGGAAAAGGGGTCGTGAAGGGATTTGACTATCAAAGTAACATATAAACAAAAATGTAATATATTTTGATATAATTAAAGAATTATATATATATATATTAAGTATTTCTTCCTTGTCTAGAATCATTAGTACCTTTACTATCCTGGTGCCTGTGTGCATTAGACACATCGCATACTGTATTGATAATGTTGCTTGTAGATACTTTTAATATTACTGATATTTATCCATCAACATTAGTCTATATGCTTAGATATTCTGTAATGCTTCTGATAAAAAATGATGCAGTACTGAAAGGAAAGATACTTATATCTTGAAATGTAAACAGTGCATGATTATAGCTTATAATATAATATTGATGTGAAAGTAAACACAACTTTCATTGGTCTATGTTTAATCAATAGTCAATTTTTAATAAACTATGAAAAGAATGGAGTGGCGCCACCTATGTCTTTAGCTTTAAAAGTTTGTTTTATTGAGGTTATTATAAATCAAAGAATGAAATCTATTTTTAATTTGATTTATGTACAGAACAATTGCTCTGAAATCAGTCAAGCGTTGTTAGCAGAGAGGTCATCGCAGCTGCCTTGCAAGCAAGTAGTTGTTTACAGACGGTTGTGGTTTCGTCTCCCGGCCGATGCTATGATATATGAAAAGAAAAAAAACTATGTAAGAATCAAAGCTGTTCTTTAATTTTAAAAATCCTCAAATGTCAAATGAAACATTAATTTTTATATAAATGTGACAGTATAATATATTGTTACATTTTCATTTACCATTGTCAAACTTTCTCCACTCACAACTTTGACGCCATCCATTTCAGATAAGTACAATATTGACTATTACTAATCATTATCGAAACTAGAGATTATCTCTAGCACAGATATAAACTTTAAACCTCAATTAAAGATTAATATATCTGATTTTTTATTTATTTTACACACAAGTTTAACAATGGTAAATGAAAATATAACAATTTACTCTAGATAAATACTTTTCATATAATAAAGATATATATGAGAGATAGTAACCTGGGCCAACTGATAAGTGCTGATTCAGCATGAAATGCATCTTGGGGGGCATTTGTCTTTTATCATATCTTTATTTAAGTGAATTTAAAAAGAATGAGGAAGTATGGAGGTGTTTATTGTATTTATATAATATCATAGCTTATGATTGTCAAACCTCAATAAACTATAAAAAAAAAAGGAGTGATATTATACATCTCTTCAGTTCTGAACATATATAAGCTATAATGCCAATACACTAAAATTACACATGATCAGAACTAAAGAGGTGGGTGGTATCATCAAATTGTTGCATTTTTTTTCATAATTCAATGTCATTTGACTATTCATTATGCACAGCCCAATGGAAGTTGTAGTTAATTTCTCTTCAATTTTATACTCTTAAAGTAAATATAAATTAATAGTTTAACACTGGAACATATATGTAATTATGTAAAAGTAAATTAACCTTCAAATCTGCACTGTTCATTTTTACTGCATATATTTACACACATTCACTTGTCAATAAGATTTAAAAAAAACAAACAAGTAAATCAGTTGTGCTTAGAGTTTATTCTTATATAAGCCAAAGTTTACTGACAACATTTAACTTAAGGCTTGATCCTATTCTGTGACTGATATTTTAATTAACAACTGAATTGTACAAATGTTATTGATATATCATAGAGAAGAGAAAGTTTCTCATTTTTAATTGCCTGTGATTAATCGTATCCCTGTAATATATCAATATATTTGTACAATTCAGTCGTCAATTAAAATATCAGGCACAGAATAGAACCAAGCTCTGAGTTAAGGGTGGTCATAAAAGTTGGCTTATAAATCTCTAAGCACAAGTGATTCATTTGTGTTTTTAAAATTCTTACTGATAGATAAGTGTGCATAGATTTATACATTGAAAATGAACAGCACAGGTTTGAAGGATAATTTTCTTTTACATAATTATATCCTTAAAGTAATATATTCTACCAATGTTTAGCTATGAATATGAAATATGAATACTTAAATGAAGAGTAATGCAAGATTGAAACTAGAATAATAAAAAAAAGATAATGTGCTATATTAAGAGGAAGAAATCAAATGCTAAAACATGAGAAGATGAATAAATACATATCATTAAGACAATTAAAATAAAATGAAATAGAGGTAGATATCTAGATAAAAAGATAGTAGCAAATAAATAACTGAAGTTATAAACTGGATTTTATGAGGTATTAAAAATCTAGATAGAAATCATGTTATATTAATACAAATGATGTGAGAAAGAGAAGCTATGATTACAGAATAGTTAATTGAAACATATATTGATAATAGTCACATTGAAGCTCCACTATGTGGCCACATAGGTAGAGGTGACCACTAGTTTTACACTAGATTATCATATATTTATATAAGTATTTTTCTGGGTAAATATTCCAATAACAACCATACTATAGCTCCTTCTACTACTATTAGTATTTATAAGCCATATATTGTGGAAGGTTCCTAGACTCTTGTTAATACTCCACAATCAGACAAGTAACCCCTATTTTTCTTTTATGCATAATAAATTAAACAATTTGTGCAAAAATGGGTTAAGATAAACTTCTTGTTGCAAAATAAACAAATAAACTATTAATAACAATTGAAATCCAGAATCCAACATGAAATACATTAAGTATTAAAGTTCACTTTTACAGTTAATTTCCTAAAACTTACTATTAATTAAACTCTCATTTTAACATCAGAATTAACTGTTATCAGGCAATAACATAATGTGGTGGATCCACAGACATATAACATACCTCTGTTGTCTATCATGGGCTATATAATAATATCTATCATTGACTTGAAGTTTATCAAATGACATCAGGTCCTTTTCATAATAAAGCTAATTAGCATATCTCGGTCTCATTTATATTTCATTTTACTATACTGTATGCTAATTTTTTAGAATGTAATTTTAATGGATATAATAATAATAATGATATGTACTGACTGCATGCAATTACAAATTTTCAGTAAACTTTATTTACAATAATAAACACACACAGATAATCCAAAAATCAACTGAATAATTAACCATATCTGTCTTCCTAATGAGATTCTATCATACAAGAAATCAAGAAATTCACTTTGCACATATGGCTTTCTAGTAAAAGATTTTGGGAATTACCCCCCCCCCCCCACACACACAGTGTTAAAATTCATGTATATTTGATTCTTATATTTTAATTTCAAAAAAATTCCAAAGATGTCATGATATTCAAAAGTCACATGATCACTACTGTATGAAGAGTTTTGCCTTGGATATTCAAAAGTGTAAGAAATTTAAAGCATGCTAGATTCCACATTTTTGAGATATAATTGTGCTACGAGAAAGTATTTCAAGGGACTAAAAACTTGATTTTTTTGGAAAGTTTATTATTATTTTTGCACAATAATAGTTTAATAATTATTAGAAATCAAGGATATATATTATTACATATTTTCTGCAAAAATGTCTTATTTTTAAATATAAAAGCTTATACTTTTTCTGAGTAATGTTACCATGGAAATTACAAGGCAATGATTAAAGTCTGTTAGGAACATGTCATCATTCAGTCTGTTAGAAAAAATAGCAATATTGAAAAAAATTGCTAAAAAATTTTAAAGTTTTAAAGTGTAAGTTGATATATTTACTGGATATTGAAAATTATTTATTCACATTTTAAATACAAATGTCAAACAAAAAGATTTCATTCATTTTGCAAAATCAATCTGCTCCTCCCAAAGTTGAATGATAGAATGGTGCTTTGTTTGATTAAAATCTAATTTTTAAAATAATTGTGAAAATTAAATATGATTTTTTAGAATTTATTTAATTTCTAAACAAAAATATCTATCAAATAAAGTCAAGTTTATTATATTCTGACTTATCATAATAGTTTAATACTAAAATGAAAGTTGGAAATTTACAGCAACTGAAAACAAAGAAAACTGTAAGGAAGTTTTAAGTAATAATGTCCTCACTAAAGAAAAAAAAAGTGTATATTGATGTTAAGATGCCATCTGATAAGTTATCATATTGTATGTGTAAAATACTAGTTAATGGGATACCTTTATGTATAGACAATGTGTGAGATTAATCTATTATTTCACATCAAATGATTATTAATCAGTTTTCCAAACTAAAATGAATAGATTATTATTCTCATAATCTCTCTAAAAGTAAATTGGTTTGTTGCTGAATTTTAAAGTTTGTCTTAGTGTTATTTTATTTTCATTTTGATGCTTTCCCAGTTGGTATTATTGTTAATACCCCTGAGTACAATACAATCTTACACACAAATAACATTTCAGATGGATGTGCATAAAATATTACACCATAACTCAATTTTATAACATTTATTAGTCATAAGCAATATGGATTTGAATTATACAGTTCTATAATCATGTCTCACATATATATCACCCTCAACTCTAATCATAATCTGAAGAAATATTTAAATAATTAAAAATAAATATCAATTAACAAAATCTAAAAAAAATTTATCAAATATATAACTGAGGCACAAATTGTCATTTGTCATCAAATCTCTAGAGTTTCTTTGCAATATCAATGTATAAAGAACATATATTGGGTGAGATGAAGAATCCACTTGAAAAGTTTTTCTTTATAAATTCAAGCCTAGTTTCTATTAAACAATTCTATGAGCACACATGCTTGTAGATTAACAACAAGTCTCTACCTTTCTTTTTATATTTTATATGTCATGACACATTACTCTCCTAATATTTAACTTATTGATCTTCAGCCATTTATTTTTATATACTCGCATTTTAAATTCATTCATTGAAATATCCAAGTATTTGTCATCATCATTCTATCCTTAAAATATATATTACTGATTGTGTATGTTCTATTAAATCATATATGTACCTTAAAATATATATAAACCTCATTAATTCTGCTTAAATTTGGAGTGATCTTTATAAGATGAACTAATTTATTCATCATCAATTATTTAATTCATTGCAGGGGGAAAAAATACAAGCAAAGTTTAGCTCCGAAAAGTTCTACTTCCAATTTCAAAGTTTTATAATCAATATGTTTTATTTAAATATTTCATTAAATTATTTTATGTAATTCTAAGGCAGTATGTAACTTACTTCTATTGAATGTTTCATTTATGGAAGGAGGAATTTGAAATCAGAATTTTTCAATCCATTTATCCTCCACACCATCTCATTTCTCTTCTATTAATATATGTGGATGCATAATGGACTGATAATAAGAAGTGTTAGAATGATGTAATGTCTACATGGATATAACTATAATATTAAATCCAATAAGAGCTTTGAGCATTTGATCATTGGTTTTTCAATGAAATGGACAGTTGAATAATTGCAAGAGTGAAAAGATTGAAGCCTGTCTATTAAAGTTTGAGGAATTACTAACTTGATATAAACTGAGCACTGATTGTATATATATATATGATCAATAGATGGAGCTTTACCAAGACCTCCAAACAAGCGTATTTGTTTACGTAAACGTCAGAGTCAATATTCACTGTCTCTTTCATTTTGCTCCACCCTCAGACCAGCTGATTTCAAGCTGATTTGCTCTCATCAGTGAGGGATAGAAGTTAGAAACTAGACCTAAATATTAACTCCAAGCATTTATGCAAAACGTTTCTATCAGTTTGCAAGCATGAATTTTTTAGACACCTAAATGTCTTCAAACTCAGCCTATCAAACTAGATAGCTATATGGGTCTGATATCAGTTCAGATTCTCCACATAGTGAAAGCTTCTGCAATCTATATCATTGCAAGAAAACTTTAAAGGTACATTTATGAAAAACAAAAACCAAGTTTTATATACATAAAAACCTGCTATTGCTTGTATTAATGATCAATAGATGGAGCTTTACCAAAACCTCCAAACAAGCGTATTTATTTACATAAACGTCAGAGTCAATATTCACTGCCTCTTTCATTTTGCTCCACCCTCAGATCAGCTGATTTCAAGCTGATTTGCTCTCATCAGTGAGGGATAGAGGTTAGAAACTAAACCTAAATATTAACTCCAAGCGTTTAAGCAAAACGTTTCTATCAGTTTGCAAGCATGAATTTTTTAGACACCTAAATGTCTTCAAACCCAGCCTATAAAACTAGATAGCTATATGGGTCTGATATCAGTTCAGATTCTCCATATAGTGAAAGCTTCTGCAATCTATATCATTGCAAGAAAACTTTAAAGGTACATTTATGAAAAACAAAAAACAAGTTTTATATACTTAAAAACCTGCTATCGCTTGTATTAATGATCAATAGATGGAGCTTTACCAAGACCTCCAAACAAGCGTATTTGTTAATGTAAACAAATACGCTTGTTTGGAGGTCTTGGTAAAGCTCCATCTATTGATCATTAATACAAGCGATAGCAGGTTTTTACGTATATAAAACTTGTTTTTGTTTTTCATAAATGTACCTTTAAAGTTTTCTTGCAATGATATAGATTGCAGAAGCTTTCACTATGTGGAGAATCTGAACTGATATCAGACCCATATAGCTATCTAGTTTGATAGGCTGAGTTTGAAGACATTTAGGTGTCTAAAAAATTCATGCTTGCAAACTGATAGAAACGTTTTGCATAAACGCTTGGAGTTAATATTTAGGTCTAGTTTCTAACTTCTATCCCTCACTGATGAGAGCAAATCAGCTTGAAATCAGCTGATCTGAGGGTGGAGCAAAATGAAAGAGACAGTGAATATTGACTCTGACATTTATGTAAACAAATACGCTTGTTTGGAGGTCTTGGTAAAGCTCCATCTATTGATCATTAATACAAGTGATAGCAGGTTTTTACGTATATAAAACTTGTTTTTGTTTTTCATAAATGTACCTTTAAAGTTTTCTTGCAATGATATAGATTGCAGAAGCTTTCACTATGTGGAGAATCTGAACTGATATCAGACCCATATAGCTATCTAGTTTGATAGGCTGAGTTTGAAGACATTTAGGTGTCTAAAAAATTCATGCTTGCAAACTGATAGAAACGTTTTGCATAAACGCTTGGAGTTAATATTTAGGTCTAGTTTCTAACTTCTATCCCTCACTGATGAGAGCAAATCAGCTTGAAATCAGCTGATCTGAGGGTGGAGCAAAATGAAAGAGACAGTGAATATTGACTCTGATGTTTATGTAAACAAATACACTTGTTTGGAGGTCTTGGTAAAGCTCCATCTATTGATCATTAATACAAGCGATAGCAGGTTTTTACGTATATAAAACTTGTTTTTGTTTTTCATATATATATATTGTAACCGGACCACCATACAACCCTTTTATTACTCTAGTTGTAACAATTTCCTGATGAGCATGTTGCAGGAAGGAACTATCAATTGGCATTACCCAATGCAGATGTTAACCCTCCCTACAACAATATTTCCTGCTCATCAGAGGATGTAGTACCAAAGAGGCTGGAAGCATCTAGACATTTGTTTGGTTTTCCAAGCAGTGCCACTAGAGTTCCATCTCACTACAACTTGACTTACCTAGGTCTAGTTATGCCAGATGTAGCTCAGGAGGCATGAGATTCTCATGAACAAGTGCAATGAATGATGAGTGATGCAATAAAAACAAAATAAAATTGAACAATTGGATAACTAAGATTAATTTTAAGTAACAATAAATTTATTTAACAAATTAATTTGCAAGTTCTTCTAATAAAGTTCCTTCATATCCATGTAAAGATTTATTGTTTTATTCATTTCTGGTCCATTGGGTTTCTTTGGTATACTTCAGTATGACTTAAAGAATCTAACTTTCTGAGAGTATAATAAAGTCCTTTCATAGTTCTTTTAACAACTTACATCTTTAGTTTATGTAATTCACAGAGAGGAATGTGTCAAATTGAGATAACAGAGAGAGTAATGAAGACCACTGATAGCATCTGATGCAGAGTTCCACTTAATTTAACAAATATTTTGTTTGCAGTCCACTGGGTATCTTAGTATACATTCAATAATAGTACAATAGGAATTAGAGAATGCAAGTTCTTTAACAATTTACCTTTGGTGTCTCATTCAGAGTTCCAGTTAACCTTAAGTTATTTTATTTGCAGTCCATTAGTATTTCATTAAATTTATTAAATCCAGATAGAAGTAATATGCAGTTGAAGCATTTATAATTTAGTCAAATATAGAGGTATATTCATACACATAAACTTTATTATATTATCCAGATAGAAGTAATATGCAGTTGAAGCATTTATAATTTAGTCAAATATAGAGGTATATTCATACACATAAACTTTATTACATTATCCAGATAGAAGTAATATGCAGTTGAAGCATTTATAATTTAGTCAAATATAGAGGTATATTCATACACATAAACTTTATTATATTATCCAGATAGAAGTAATATGCAGTTGAAGCATTTATAATTTATACAGCATTTAATTATTCTAACATAAATATTTACTTGGTCTGCTGCAAACGTATATTTTTATACATAAATTCATTAGCAGTTTTATTTATACTTTGAAGTATAGAATACAATTAACGTTTTCGTATTTCTCCATTAATTTTTTTCTTTCATTAAAATTTTTATCATAGCATTAATAATTGAATTGCTACTATTTTTTAATTCTTACCTTATTATTACTTGTTGTTCTCTTTCAATACCCATGGGGCTTAATGAATGGCACAGTAGACAGGCTGGAGCTTACTTCAGGATCGTGGATGAAGAGGAAAATGCAGGTCAACCGCCCATGTTATATTGTTTTTTCATGGTTAAGTTTTGATTTTTCTATCTTGCTTTACTTAGTAAAACTGATAAAAATAAATACTCTCTGATAATCCAAATTTTCCAAATATTTTGCACTTTCTCTGCTTGTTTTATTCAATATGACTTCTCAAAAGAAAAACTACTTAACCGACGATAATAATAAAAAATATTCTCTCTGTCTGATAATCCAAATTTTTCAAGCTATTTATACTTTCTGCTTATCAGAATGGATTCTCTTTACATGAGGCCTGCTTTAATTGGTCTTGGTAGTATGTTTTCATCCACGTTTGTGCCATTTCCCCCAGGTCATTGGCTATTCTTTTTGGCAGTAGAAGACCGTTTTTAATTATCTGGCTATGTGTTTTCGAATTCCAATTAATTTTACATTTCTTTGCCTAAAGGCATCGGCTTAACACCTAAGTTATTTTGCCTTACAAATTATTTTTCTGCAATACAAAATAAACTTATCTTTTTTTAATGTTTAAATATTTTTTTTTCTTTTTTACTTTATTGATTTCCTTTTTTTTTTTTGATTGATGAATTTTAATAAAAAAAGATTTATACTTTCTTTTAATTGCAGATTTAACATATTTGTTGTGTCTTTTTTATTTTTAATTTGACCAAATTAACTTTCTTTTTCATTGCTGTCAATTTTCATGATTCCTTTGTTTCTTTAAATTTTTAGTTTTCCTCAACCATTATTAAGTCTTTTCTTTTCTAACAACAAATCATGCCAGTATTTTTAAATGAGGGGGGGGGATCTTTTGAATATATATACATGGGGAACAGTATATCTGTTTCAATATATATATGGGAGATTATGATTTAGCCCAACATCATGATGAGTACTGGTTCTGCACAAAATATGTTTTTTAGCAAACGTATCTCTTTTGAATGTCTGTGGTCATGTGTATTGATTTCTTGAGATAGAGTGAAAAGCAAATAGACTGAAAACTCCTGAGTTCAAATCTCTCTTTTTAAATTACTTTATGTACATAAGTAAATAAATCATTTAATGATTTATATATATATATAAACATAGTGGACAAAAATAAATGGATTGATATATTAAATTTACACACACTGACCCAACAATAAGTGTTTAAAAACATAGGTTAATTACCCCCTAGTGGGTCCTGAAATCTTTCAGGGGGGCAATAGTGAGTTCAGAAGCATTGGGGGGAGGGGTGGTGTTAAGCTGTCTAGACCTCTCAAATCACTAATTTTTATATTATTTTGTCAATTTTATGGTTATTTTATAAAGAAAACATAATATTTAAAAACATAAACAATAATATTTAAATTTAAAGTTATAACAATGGGATAAGGCTTATCTTCCAAGGTGCTGATTGGTTGTTTCTCATTTTCAGCAAAAGGAAATGCTTGTCAACAAGTTGGACATTTTTAAGTTCTTTGTTTTCATTTTCAAAATGAAAATGTATGTTTTAGAATATATTTTTTACATATTAGTATTTTCATAAAATATGCTCAAAAATATAATTATTTGAGAAGAATAGATTATTTTTTACTAATTATAAATAGAAATTTTATTTTTGAAAATTTCATTTACTTTAATAATCTGACAAATTAATAATTTGCTTTTTAAAAATTAAACTAAATTGAGTACAATTTTAAAAGACAAATATATTTTTGAAATGGTATTATTTTATCTAACATCCCATTTTACCTACTATGTTCCATAGTAATATCCTTTCTTTAATTCAAACCCTTTCAAGTCCACATATATTATCACATATTAATGTGTATATTATGTATTAACATGTAGTAGTGTATAATAAGTTATATTAACATATGTGTATGTATATTTGAATATGTTTGCATACATTTAAATATTAATGTCTGTATATGTATAGTTATAATATGTATACTTAGTTATAAATTATAGAATAAATTAAAAGTATGTTGTGTAAACATTCTTGTATGTATATGAGGGTACCCATATATATATATATATATATATATAACATATAAATTTCCAATTCTTGGGGTGGCAAGATTATATATAATAAAATGTTTACAGAACGTAAAATCTGTTTTAAAAGACCACCTGTTTTTTGGAAATTGTCCTGCCACATGCACATGGTTTAATTTGTGGGGAAACCAAAAGTAGATTTGAAAGTAACTTTAAAATAAATTTTAAACAAAAGCAAAATCAGTCAAGCTACACTATTTTATGAATTACTTAAATTTTGCTTTGCCTTTTCTAAATTTAATAAAGATATGTTAAAACCCAAGATTAAAAGCTTATAAATTGTAAGCAAGTTCATGGTTTTTGCAGGGCAGAGTCAGGGAGTTAGCATAAAAAACCCAGGGATCATACCCATTTTAACAATGAAAACAAGTGGCTAGAAGCTCAAATTTTGCCATCTTCTGAAGACCGGTCCTTGGAATGGAGGAGTTCAATATTGGCAGTCTGCCATGAAGACATCGGACAAGCAGCCAGTGAAGAATTCTAGTGCTAAATGCCATGAAGGATGCCACAGCTAGAAAATTATTGGTAACATTTCTTCCCACAGAGCTCTTTAAAATAAATCTACAACTGAACTATTTTAATAATTTCTTAACCTAGCTATAAGGTTGAATGTTCATAAATTTATAAACTTAAATAATTTGTTAATAATTAAACTCTGTAACCTAAATAATATACTGTAATAAACTTTCTAATGTAACTATGAATTTAATAATAATGTTATTTGTAAGAATCTTACCTATATTTAAATTAAATGAATAATTATAGCTAATAATTCTCCTAAATTATAATAACTGTATTCAGTTACTATTTCTATATACTTTCTAAACTGCATACATGCCTATTTTATTTTGTTTTATTTTTTTTATTTATTTCATTGAGATTATAATATGCCATGATTCAAACTGGAGATAAGTGATATTAGCCATTTTAAAGAGATGATTAGAAGCTCTCTCTTGTAATTGATTTATGTTGTTTTTTAGCACACACATAAATCTACATTTTAAAGCCTATTTTATATATATATTAGTTAGACTACTATGTTTAGCTTATCATGATTAAAGTCTGCATATTAATGAACTATGTCTAGTTAATTAATGACAAGAATGATAATTTAAAGCATATTATAAATAATTAAGTAAGTCCCACAGATGCTTTATTCCTCCTTAGTTTATGAAACTATTTGTATTTAATTTGTTAAGCTAGATTACTTTAATTAACTTTTCTTAGCATGTTTGTGAATGCTAATCCATGAACTGGGGTGAGGTAGTTTCACAGACTGAAACTATATATATATATATGCGCATTTATTTAGTTATTAAGAATATATATTGGTATTCACAATATGTGTTGCAATGTGTCTTTATAAAGCTCGTAAAGTGCATAACATCTTGCTATATCTCTGATGGGTGTGCTATTAATTATGGACATCTCCTCCATAATTTCTAGTTTAGAATACCAAGCATGTTACTGAGTTTAAAGCCAGAACACTTGAGTTGCCAATCTGAGTTCTCTGAATTTATTGATTTTTTATTATTGTAGTAAGCCATTCAGTTTTAGGACACTGAGTACTTGGTGCTGAAGCCCAGGAGTAATGATACCTTGGCACCACAGTCTTTAATTTAGTCTTAGTGCTATGGTTACAGATGCCATGCTACAATCACCAGTTCATCCCTCCATATTATTATTCAGTTCAGCATTGATCTGAACACCCAATCTAGTTTATATAAATGATCTGCATAGGGGGCATATTATTGCTCATTATGTATTATTAATAAATTTAGTTATATTTATCATTGTCATTCTTGTAAATTTAACTTTTAGCAAACCTTTTAAAATGGCATAGCATAATTCATGCATGAGTATAAACCATACATAATAATATTAATTTGTCATAACTTAAATTTAAATGATTTAAAGAGTGTAAAAGATGAGACCTTGTACTGAATCAGCTCATCATTATAAGATGCCTGCAAGTGTAACTTCCCAATGCACTTATATTACTTAACTTGTAATTTCATAATTAAAGATGTTAAACTTATAATAAGGTTCAGTGTGTTATTCATAATCCATTCCTAAATCTTATCCAAATCTATTTTAATTTAGTGTTAAATATTAATATATGCATTATCTAACCAGTGTGTGTGTTAGTTAATTTAGTCATTATTTCCTGGGTCTCATACTCCACCCTTTTCTACTGCTGGTACGAGAACTAAAAAAGGCAAAGTGTAACCTCATGGCTGTTATCCATAGGGTAGTAAATCACAGTGTTGGTGAAGAAACTGAGGTGCGATCTGATTCAAAATCTCAACCTCTCAGCTAGATCAGCTATGGAATAATTTGCCAAATCTCTGGATTTTATGGCATGAAGGTACAAATATGATCCTTACATTTTTACTGCAGATTCTGTAATTGACCAAGAAAAGTTTAAATTGAACTTTAATTCATTTGGCCAATAAGTGGTTCCTTATAGAAGAAATTAATCACAAACAAGTGAATGCCTGTAAGTCGATTCAGGCTGGATTTAAAATCTATAAATACCAATAGTTTAGGAATAAGTTTCATTATTTGTTGTGTGCTTTGACAATAATCATCAGTCGAAACTGTGATAGATAAGTGAAGTCATACAAAGTATAAATTACATCTTAAATATTGTTGCAACCTTTATTACTTTATTATGTCTGAATCAATGTTGACAGTACAGTGTTGAGTTTATGAAATATGGCTTTATTCAGTCTCCTATGAACACATTATTACCTATGTGTTTGATTTGTCGAAAAGTATTTTCAAATGAAGCCTTCTAGGCTAAAAGAGCATTTGACTAAAATACATGCTGACAAAAAGGACAAAGATATGTCCTATTTTCAATTACTAGGAGAAAAATATTCTAAATGCCCAACTATATCAAAACTTTTTGTGTCATCCACTAACCAAGATAATGATGGATTACGAGCTTCTTATAAAATTTCATTATTAATCACAAAAGCAGGAAAACCACACACAATTGGTGAAGAATTAATCTTGCCAGCAGTAAAAGAAGTTATAAACACTGTGCTTCATAAGACAGCATCAGATATTATCAGAAAAATTCCTTTGAGTAATAATTCAGTACAAAGAAGAATTGATGAAATGGCTGAAGATGTTGAAAAATCATTGGGTGATTATTTGAAGACATGCCAATTTTCCATTCAACTTGATGAATCAACTCTCCCAAATAATGAATTACTACTCTTATCATATGTACGATGATTCATGAAAGAAGAAAAAGATTGTCAAGCATTATTATTTACTAAAAATTTGGAAGTGAATACAAAGGGAGAATTTATATTTAATACCATGAATAAGTTTTTTCAAGAGAAAGATATTCCTATTCATGATATTTTGTCTGCTGCCCCTAATGGTGCTCCAGCAATGACAGAGTGCCACAAGGGTTTCATAGCATATTTGAAACAAGCACTATCAAATGTTCTCACTATACATTGTGTTCTTCATTGTTAACATTTGGTTGCAAAGAATTTAAGTGAATGCCTGCATACATCCTCCATTATGTTATTAGAGCAGTCAACAAGATTAGAAGCAAATCCTTGAGTGACAGAATGTTTAGCCAACTTTGTAGTAAAAACCATAAAGATTTCAATCGTATGCTGCTTCACACAGAAGTTAGTTGGCTTTCAAAAGGTACATGTCTGAATCGATTTTACAATTTGTTTGATTCATTACTAGAGTTCTTAGAAAATAGAGATGAGGAATTGTGGGCCAACCTGATTACATCCAAAAATGACATAACTTATTTGTCAGTCCTCTATAAAATATTTAATGAGATCACTCTACAACTACAAGGTGATGGATTGAATTTATTAAAACAAAAAATGTTATTGCTTCTTTTGTGGGGAAACCTCTTCTGTTCAAGTGGAATCTAGGATAAAGGGAATATAGCCACTTTTCAAATTTATCATCGGTCATCTCTCAAAAAAACAGATTTACTTACATACTGCCAACATTTGGAGATTCTCCATGCTGATTTCAATGAGTGATTCAAGGATATTCTAAACATGAATATTCCAAATTGGGTTCTAGATCCTTTCTCACATGTAAACACAGCAGGATCATCAAATTTAGAAGTGGAACTCATAGAACTCACAACAATGAAGAACTAAAAATAAAATTCAAAAGTGGATACCAAGGGTTCTGGCTTCAGAAATAAAAAGAACTGTACCCTGGATTATGGAAAATAGTGCGGACATTTTTAATTGCATTTCCATCTTCTTATTTGGCTGAGTGTGGGTTTAGTAGGGTAGTGAATTTACTGTTTAAGAAAAGAAACCGATCGCATGTAACTGAGTGTGGCAACTTATGACTGTTTTTAACTAAAGTTGAAACCCGACATTAACAAACTTTTAAAAATGTATCAGGCTCATTTTTCACATTAATTTGTTATTTTTTCTTTGTATTTTTATTTTGTAAATTTGAAATAAACAATTTTCTAAGACATTTGATGGTGTTTTAATTATTACAATAAGATTATTACTAATGTAATACAATCTCCTAATATATATCTCGAATTTTTATATTTAAACATTGAATGAAATAGTGAATAATGCTATTCGAGCATACACTTTAAAATCTTGACATATGGGCTACATTTCATCAAAATTGGTATAACAATAACTGTGTTCAAGACGAAGCACATATTAGCCACTATTTTCAATAATTTAATGGCATAAGCAATAATATATCATTAGATGCTATTTACGTTGAAAATATCAAACAGATTGAACGCGGAAAACTATTATAATGTGGGGGGGCATTACAAAATTTATCTCTTTCAAAGTGGGTGGTGGCCAGAAAAAGTTTGGGAACCTAAGGGTTAGTGCGTCTAAATTTAATATACTAATCCAATAGTAGTGTGTGAAGATTTATTTCCTTCCACAAGGTTTACATTTATTTATATACACAAATAATCTAAAATTATAGCATATAAATATATAAAAAAAGTTCATGTGAAATTATAACAAAGTTTACAAAAGTTTTTAAACTTCAAAATGACTTTAATGATGATATTACCATTACTTAAATATTTTTTTTATTCATATATAAAATAAAAGAGACTCGAACTCAGACTTTCATATGACCCTCACCTCATCGCACACATGTTGAAAAGATAAATAATCACCAATATCTGTATTTTGCGCTAAACCAGCACTTATCAGTTGGTCCAGATTAACATTTACACACCTATATACAACCAGTACTCAGCTTTATATTAAAATAGCCAATCTTCATATTTTAATGGACAGGTTTTAAACTACTCCAACTCACAACTCTTCAGCCATCTATTTCATATATATATATATATATATATATATATATATATATATATATATATATATATATATATATATATATATTGTAACCTAGTGTTATTGACACTTGGTTTACTTGGCATTATTTCTGCAGGAAAACAATGCTATTCTTTAAAGAAATAAAAAGATAAAATAACAATAGTAATAATTGATTAATAAAGTATGCTATTCACTCACTTTGGCATGTTTTGGGTGAATAACTAATAGATTTAATAACTCAATGTCATTTTTAAAGAGAGAACATGAATAATTTAATTGAGATATTAATAATTAGAGCAAATTAATATGGTATAAAAGCTAAACAGTAATTGATTTTGGATGGGTAGAGGGGAGAGTGGATGAGTGTCTTATCATAAAGCACAATAACTTCTGGTAATTTCTTTTTGTAAAAAAAAAAAAAAAAAAGAAAAAAAAAATGTTTAAAGAATTATACATCACTGATTGTTAATTTAATGTATTTATTATTATTTTTTTTATATTGTCAAATTACTTTGTAATCCAGGTAAATAATACTAAAACTATATGATTGTAATAGGTTTTTCCTTTCTTTTGTTTATGTTATAATCAAATGATTATTTTTCTGTAAGAGGTCGCTAAAGTAAAAAAAAAAAAAAAAACAACAACAAAATGAAACAACCAATTTCATAATCAAGATCTTTTTTTTTTGAAAAATATAGTCTGCTTTTAGTTTTCAAGGAAGGAACAGTGCTGAAATTTGGTAACTCAATTTTTTTCATTTTATTTTGCAGAAATAAATGTAATCAAAGTAAAATTTTAATAATATAATGTGTGGCTAAATTTTTTTGATAAGATATCCTGATTTTCTTTGCCATCTACCTATTTAAAGACCTTTTATACTTAAAAATTTATTGTCTCATGCTAAAGTTAAAAATGACAGAATTAACTAAGGGAATCACGAAAAGTGTTATTATGTCTAAATTAAGGAAGATAAATGATTTCCAAGTGAGAAATAATTATTTATTAACTTTATGTCATTTATTGATATTTTCTTGGTATAGAAAGAAAAAAAATAATAATTGAAAGAAATATTTTGAAACCAAGGAAAATCAACTAGAAACATTTTTGCGCTCTTTCTCAATATTGTCTGCCTTTACAAGTAATGTAGTTACATACGTTAAAATATGTTTTATTCACCAAGAATTGTCTGGAAATAATAATAATGATAAATAAGATTAAATTATGCACCTGTATATTTTTTAAAAAAAAATATATATATATAAACTTTCTCAGAGTAAATATAGGAAAAGTTATATAGGGGCATTCTTACGGAGAAGTTACCGTTAAAAAAAAATTTATAATTCCTAAAGTATGAACAAAACCAAATATCTTAGTGACTTAATGATAAAAATAAATGATATATTATATTACACATCAGTTGGAGTTATTAAAACTTCCTATACATGTAAATCAGCTGCAGTTATTATCAGAATAATCTCGGAAAAATTGCGCATTTTCGTCCATAAGTAAGCTAGCTAATAAGTATATGTATCGTCAATAAAAAAAAAATATTGTGTATGTTTATCATCTATAGTCAAATATTCGTCTATGTTAGAAGTCTATTTTTTTTCTTGGATCCCAAAATTGTAGTAGTTTAATTCAAGTAAGAATTAATCTTCAATTCTGCTATATGTTTCTTTACCTAATTTATTAAACGCACAAAATAAGAGAAAACTTTTATTTAAAGGAAATAATACCATGCGTTTATTGTTTTTAAACTTGCTTTGTGAAATACGACTGGATAAAGCTCTTCACCTGGACCAATTGCTCAACAGAAAAACATTTTCTAATGAGAGAGTATGCACTTGTTAATTAATGATTGTTTAAAACTAAGTTATAAATGATATGTATTTTTTTGTTATATCACATAGGTTAAAGTCTGTATGGTCAAGTGATATTTAATAGCCTTGTAATGACAAAGGTATGTTTTAATATAATTATTATAGGTTAAGTTGATATTTAACACGAAAGAAAAAATCTATAAAATATATTTTAATTATTACATACAATTGTAGGTAGAAATTTTGTATGTTAGATACGTAAAAGAAAAATATTTAGATATTTAAGGGGTAAAATAAATATTGAAAATTATCAGAAGTAACTAAAAAAAAAAATGCTATAACAAAATATTTCTTGTTAAAGTTTTGAAACGAATTTATACTGTATTAATTGAGGAATTTATTCCTAATTATTCTTAAATAACACATCCACTTTATTTAGTTTAAGATAGTATGCTACCAACTATTTTGAATGTTCCTTTATTAAAATTAAAATTATTATACTTTTATTCTATGATGTCCATTGATTTCAGATGTTGATCAAAGTATACCTGGTAACATAAGTTTATTATAATCAGTGTATTTACTTATCCTGCCCAGATATAGCATTGGTATATGCTTAATATTCGCATAGGTAATAATTATAATGTATTTATTTTGTGGGATGAAAAATGATCTCCCCAAAAGCTTTGTTTTCCATGAGAGGAAGATTTTAAATATAATGTTCAGGTATGTTTATAGCCCAAGTGATCGATTCTCATAGATAGGACGATCAAGAATTTATCTAGCATTTAGTATGCTTCATTCGTTTAAATCCCAGGAGAGGATTGTATTTGGTGTGTGTTCGTTGTATGCCCAAGTAAGAGGCAAGAAACCACCAAAATATTTTAATGTAGTAGATTACTCTACAGACCTTCGTGGTTATTCCATATTCCTCATGTGAAAATAAAGATAGCTCCACCATGGAAGGTGTTGATTATTGTGCTTAATTTTGAAAGTTCGGGCAAGATAAAGGTTATATTGGAGGTGTTAGTTCCTCAAGATCCACTTTAGTATAAATAGTGCGTTAGTAACTAAGATCAATATCTGTATTGTGCTGCTAAATATTGCTAGTATTTGACAAGTAAATCAATGGAGAAAGTAATTAAAATTGCGTAATTTAAAACGCTTATTTACTGAAGGAATATTCAAATGCAATATTTAATTCTGGTTAGTAATTAAATAATACTCATATTTAAAATTATACGTATGAATAAAATTTGTATCATAACTTAAGTTAGCATTAAGTTAAATGTAAGATGGTAAGTGTAACTTCTGATAACTGGCCTATAATTAGAATAGGTTATCCCATTAAAGACCATAAATAAAGTAAATGTATTAGAAATAAATTTAATATTTTGCGTATTGCATATGATGGGATTAATCATTTAAAAAAAAAAAAAAAAAAAAAAAATAGTTAGTCAATAATTTTGAATAAAAGCTTCTACAAGGTTACCAAAATGTAATAAACAATGTATTGGTAATGAAATGTACTTTTAGTTAATCAATCCATATGATTGCATACAGGAGAAGTAGTAACCTCTAGTCCATAACCAAAAGAGTATACAGATTAATGTCAGTTATATTTTATATTTTTGTATTACTATGGGATTATTGAATAAATGTTCATATATTTTTTTTTGTGATAATAATAAATTATAGTCTTGTTAAAATTTGTTGTAGATTCATTTTTTTTGTTTTTATATGCTAAATATAAGTGTTTGCACAATATTTGCAAAACCTTTTCTTGAGTCCGAAATCATTCCAAATTCTTAAAAACTTAATATACCAGATAAATAAAGTTAAGCAGATCGGAATATGTCATTATATTTTAGTTTAATGATAATTATTTATGGAGTTGAAAACTTAAGACTAAACATTCACCTTTGTGTAAAAAAAAAAAAATGAATTTATTCCCAAACCATTAACTTTGGTTGCACATTATTCCATTCCCATTTAGTTAAATTGTCTAAGTAATAAATCTTAGTTATATTATTGTGTTGTCATGGATGATGGAAGGACACAAAAAGCACCCTTGTCTTTTTATTATTCTGACTGAGATTCTGAAAAAAAAAAAGGGGGGGGCTGTGTTATTCAAAATTATACGTCATTATTGAATAGAATTATCATCTCTTTAAATAATATAGCAGTTGATATGAGAGATGAAGACACATTGAATTTAAGTAAAATAAATGTTTCCTATAGCCGACCAGAATGCCAGTCATATGCGACAACACAATACTGCCGAGCATTTCCTTACATGAAACAAAGAACCCTGAGATTAATATTATTATAATTATTCTTTAAATTAATAAGTGATCAATTATTGTTGTTATTACAATCGTGGCATGGCTTAAGAGAATTGAATGTACAATTGTATTATATGAAAAGTATTTTAGATCATATTGGAAAATTAATGGATATGTTGCTTTATTTTGGTTGCCTTAACAACAAGTGCAAATAAACTAATAAAAATATTGGGTTAGAAATAAAATAAATAAATAAATTTCTAATAATCTAATAATTAATATAATGGGTTAGAATATATATATATATTCAGAGCTCTTCATTTAGATTAAGCAGATGGTTCATATATCTTAGGAAGGATCATTTATTACTTTTACTGAAGATCATTATTGGCATCTATAATCAGCTGTGTTTAAAACAAAGTAGAGATTCTGCACATTTTCTTTTCATTATAGTTAGTATTTAAATGGGCATTTATTATTTGATGGTTTAGTTACTTTTTCAATAACATTCTATCTGAAGTCAACTCTATTTCTAGAGTGAACGTATATAAATTAGCTGTGCCTTTGAATGTTTCCTAGTTTTCCTGAAGACATTTTGTTCTTAACAGTAAAAACACAAATGACAAATAACTTATTCATCCAGACTATTTATATCAAATATTACTTGAAGGAATATTAATTCCTGTTAATTCACACAATAACTTCTAAATTTTATATAATCAATTCAATAGTAGAAATAAATATTCTACCAAAAGACAATTATTTCAAATGAAAGAGCTACATTATAAAACAATAGCTACAATAGAACTATTTAAAAATTCTGTATAACAAGATTGTAACTATCATATCAAAATCAATTTCTCTTGATATTGAAACAGAATACAACAGATACACAAAGCACTAAACCCGTTACACGTTTACCATGTCCTATGCTTACACAAGCTGTTCAAACAGTAGCAACCTTTCCATACAACAGTGCCACCAAGTGCAAGCCATAATAATCAATGAATGCAGAAGGTTTGTGTCTAAAATTCCTATCAAGTGTCTATTCATCCAATATCCCCAGACTTAGTTTCTAGCTTGTGACTTTCATCAGTGAGGTACTTTAGATCTAAGAGTGCTGCACCTAGAGCTTAGAATCTAATGCAATCCTCCAGTGCTCTCACTGCATGGAGAGTTTGCCATTGTATTGTAGATATACAAAGTTTGCTACAATTTTTCTTGTAAGTTCTGTAATTAATTTTTGTTTTAATTTATGTTAATCTTTATTCTAAATGACTTTATTTTATCCTTCTTGATTTTTTTTAATTAGTAGAAATTTTAAGAATCTCTTAACTTTCAGTTTAATAGGCACTTGTGTATAATTCAGTAAATCAAGGCTGGAAATTTTTTTAAATTTTTTATACAGTTTCAGGGGCCCTATAACAAATACCTAAAACAAAATAGCTGAAAAGAAGCAATACTATTTAATATCTCCTGTGTTTTTTTATTTCTTAGCGTTAATTTTAAAAAAGACAATTTTGTGTCAATATTATTTATAATATTTCCATTTTATTTCTTAATGTTGTTTTTCTATTAAGTGAAGTTATTAATCTAAAAATGTTACAAATGTTTTAGATGTTATAATGCAAATAAGAAAAAGTGACATAAAACTTCTGAATGGAATTTATAATTAATTTATTAATTTTTTTAAACTTATCAACTAACACATATTTATTAAAATAAAATTAAAAAAGAAAAAAAAAAAAAAAGTAAATACTTTGTGAGCCCCTGAATCTGTATAATTAAAAAGAAATGTTTCCAGCCTTGGTTTACCAAATTATACTCAAAATAAAAATGTAAAATTACCAATCTAAAAAGAAATTAAATTCTCCATTTCAAGCTAAAATGGGTAAATTTTTATGCAAAAGAATGTATAAGTTTGTGTATATATGTATACACATCAAAAAATAGACTTCTTGATGTATAAAATGTTTTTTGATATACCATTTAATCAGACTTACTATTTTAATAGCTTTAATCTAATGTGCAACATATACACCATAACATTAGCTACATGAAATCTATATGATACAGATATCTATTTCAATGTATATATGGACACATAACATAAAAGTAAATACTGTATATAGTGGCAAAGTTATTGCAACTATCAATCACAGTAAAAATTCTGCAACATACACTTTTACACAGTATATATATTTTATGAATATCATTTGCTAGTCAGGTGATTTTAAGGACATTAGATATCCTGGACCTCCTTGATCGTGCCATAATCTGATATTTCACCACCACAGTGCTTTCTCATGAGGCAATATCTGCTTTTTACTCATTTTTTACCATCTTGTGAGTGGATGAATAATAGTTGTACTGTAAAAGTATTTTCAATTTTTTTCCTCCCTCATCTCAATTCTTATTATTTGCAATCTGGACCTCCATATTTGTGATAACAATGATTGGCTTCCTTCCACTTAAAGTACACTGTAGAAGAGTAATATATATATGTATTTTCCAAATTGGTACAAAAACATTAATTTTTATTTTTAAATACAAATATATTACATATATCTTTAAGCTAGATATAACCAGAGTGGATATGAATTCAGACTTTCAAGCTTCCCTTAGTCATGGACTCCATATTATACAATTGACATACATGACCATATATATGCAAAAAAATAAATGATCTCAAATATACGTATTTCATGATTAACCAGCATTCATCAGATGGTCCGGATCACTATCTCCCCCTTCCCACACATACACACACACACATATATATATATATAATCAGTGCTTGGTTTATATTAAGATAGCAAATCTACAAACTTTAATGGACAGGCTTCAGTCTTCTTCACGCTTCAATTCTTCAGTTATCCATATCATTGAAAATCTGATGGTAGCATGTTCAAAGCCCTTGTTTGCCAATTATGTTGTCATATCCATGTTCTCCGTAAGTCATTCTGATCCCTCATATGCAGAACCTTAACCTCATTTAAATACACAGAAGAGGAATGACCAGATTACAGGTTGAATATGTAATATTTAAATGCAAGAATTAGACTATGGAGAAGATTGAAGCCTGTTCATTAAAGTTTGAATATTTGCTAATATAAACCAAGCACTGATTATATAGGAATGTGGGAGATGATGATCTAGACCAACTGCTGAGTACTGGTTCAGCACAAAATAAGTATACTGGAGATTTGATTTTTTTTTTGCATGTATGTGGTTGTGTATGTTGGTTGTTTAAGATGGAGTGGATGACTAAAGGAAGCTTAAAAGTCTGGGTTCAAATCCCTTCTATATAATGTATTTGTATTTAAATATTACATATTCAGCCTGTATTCTCTGCCCATCCCATTTCTGTGTATTTAGATGGGTTTACGGTTTTGCATATGACGAGTCAGAATGACTTATAGTCAACATGGTAATGACAACAAAATTGGCAAACAAGCGCTTTGAACATGCCATCATGAGATTTTTAATGATGTGGATGACTGAAGAGTTGGAGAATGGAGAAGATTGAAGCCTGTCCATTAAAGTTTGACGATTTGATATCTTAATATAAAGCGAGCACTGATTATATTGTGTGTGGGGGGGACATAATGATTTGGACTATCTGCTGAGTGTTAGTTCAGTACGAAAGACGTATTTGGAGATCATTTACCTTTTACGCATGTATGTGGTCGTGTGTGTCGGTTTTATAAGATGGTGTGGATGACTATGAAAAGCTTGAAAGTCTGTGTTCAAATCCTCTCTAATTTTTACTTTATAAATTTAATGGCTACCGTTTTACCAATACTTTCTTATTTTAATTAAGCTTAAAGTATATATATTGTATTATATTAAAAAGTAACTTTTTAATTTTTCCAACAGGAAGGGTACTTCCATAAGGTGTTGATAAGAGAGTAAAAATCAGTCACACTTGTGTTATGTAGATGACTTGTCGAACTAAGTTTGTTTGCAAAATGGGTGCATAGGGAGAGAGAGCGAGTGATCTGAATTTCTGCCCTAGTGAATGTTGCAAGATGGCGAAAATAGAATACTGTATACTGATATTCCCCCAATCCCCCCCCCCCCCCCCAAAAAAAAAAAAAACAACTCTAAAATCTTTCTAATTTCTAAATATTATTTCAAATTATAGAGTTTAAAAAATATTTAAATTAAATATATCTAAAAATTTTATCACATTTAATAATTATAAAGAAATCGTCGTTTAAAATCAATTACTAAATTTAAAATGATAAAAAAAAATATTGAAAGTAAAAAAAAAGAAAAAGACTGGATGCTAGTGACTTCTACTGGTAATTTTATTACTTAAATTTTGTTTTCCTCGTAATTTTTTTTTTGTTTTCACTATTAGAATGCCAAAAGAAGAAAAATATTATTTGCTTATTTGTTTTTTTTTTAAATAAATTATTATTAGCTGTCATCGACTTAATGTCATCTTCTAGTTTATCATGCGTGATATTTATTATCTGTTTTGTATTTTAGACTTCTCAATGGATATTTATTATTGTCGCAATAGTGATTTCTTATATCTTTTCTAAACATCTTTTCCTTTTGAACATTACTTAATTTTCTAACGAATTAGATCACTTATTACATTTTAAATAAGATTATTTCAACTTTCTTATTTGTGATTCAAGAAAAAGTTATGATCACATTTATGTGAATCCTCTCTAATTCATTTTATTTTTGAACATAGCATTTTCAAAAGTCTTCTATCCTCTTTTTGCAGTATACTTCTTGTTTATATACGCGGAGTCACTATTGTTCTTAAAAGTTGTCCTTACTTGTAAATTTTTTTCTATGTTAAATTGAAGTCTTAAACTGAATACTAAAATATTGTAAAAGACCCAGAAATTGATCAAATGTGGAATAGGTGTTGTGAGAAAATAATTTAGACTTATAGAGATCAAATATTTAAAAGTGGTGATATTAACCACTAAACATCACATAATTACCATCTCTTACACTAGCACATAATTGTTAATAAACAAGGCAAAACTCTCCATACAGTAGTACCACCCTGTGCCAACCAGAGTAATCAATGGATGCCAGAAGGCTTGTGCATAAAATCCCTATCTAGTGCATACTAAGATCTAGGTGCAGTGATCTCAGATCCAAGGCTTCTCACTGATGAAGGCCACTAGCCAGAAACTAGTCTGGGGATATTGGATGAATAGGCACTAGATAAAGATTTTATGCACAAGCCCTCTGGCACCCATTGATTACTCTGGTTGGCACAGGGTGGCCCTACTTTATGAAGCGTTTTGTCTTGTTTATTAGTGGTGTTGATGTTTAATTAGTTGTATGTGTAGTTTTAATTACTGGAAAACTAATATTTTTTTTGGCTGATAAATAAATGAGGTTGAACTGTAATAATGTCAAAACATTGGTTGCATCTATTTTCAATAATCAGATATTTATAATAGTTAAAACAATAGTTAAAAGAATTTGCTGCCCAGAATGGTTTGTTAAAATTACAAAATGAAAGAATTCCATGACTCATTCTAATAAACATAATACTTCTAATCATATTTGGCTTGCCTCGTGAAACATCTGATACTATTTTCTCCCAGCAGTTTTCTGCTTCGAGTTTAATTATGCTTGACATCTTCTGCTGATAATGGGCAATGTGCATTACTATTAGAATAATTTCAGAACAGAAAGTTATTATTCTGAATGAAATCCAGTAATACCTGTGTTTCTCTCTTAAATGGACCTCCTTTTTGTAGCCAGTTTTAACTTACTGTGAAAAATCAGCTACTGATCTAGTTAAAGATTGGCTTCTTTATACCATAAGTTATTTGTTTACATTATTGTTTCATTAATTAGCTGAAATGTATTCTGAATCTGATTAAGAAACTTCTGTGACTTATATAAATCCACTATTGAGGCTAAACTTAGATCAATATTTATGTATTATCTCTTTGCCAAAAGTTTGCCAGGCATTTTTATTAATTATCCATTTTCATGGACATAGATAAAAAAATTTAAACAATATTGCTGACTAGAAGATGTCGTATTTAATATTACTTTTAATATTATTATAAAAATAAAACAAATTTTACCAAGATAGCCACTATTGATTGTAATTAAAATAAATTTAATGCAATGGCAGTAAACCTGGAACAGTTCCAATAAAGCACCCGCCTGTCTCTGCACAAGCCACCGAGCAACCATTGCTGTGGAAGTACTCTCCTCAATTGGGTTAATATCCCACAATTTTGGAAATACTGTACTGCATGTTCTTCTGTCAGTGGAAGATCCCACATTTTAATTCTTTTGGCAAAATGTTCCAAAAAAAAAAAAGAAAGAAAATAACAAAGACATCCTATGATAATTTATGCTTAACAGATATTTATAATCAATTTCTTAATATTTTTTAAACAACCCCTGAAAATGGATAATTAAAACAAAATGCCTGGCAAAGAAATAATACGTAAGCACCTTTAGATCCACAATACAATTTTACAACTGTCTCTTGCTTGTTTGAATATTTGTTTTTCATGAATGATTTAATAAATCAAAATCTATCTTTATGTCTTCACCATCAGTATTAAGATCCATTCTGTGTCTCCCATACTAAGTTTATGTTCTCCACATTTAATCTCAACTCCAAAATTTCATTTTGTTCTTTTACATTCCTATTAACTATACCTACACAATTTTAAAAAAAATTATATAACTTTAATAAAAGTATTGTTAATTAGATTTTTCTTTTTTACTTTATGCATTTGTTTACTAAAAATATTAGTAGTACATGATAGTTGCTTTTATTAGTGTCACACCATTTAATAAAAGTAATACTGTTATTAATAATTGCAAATAGATTTATTGAGCAATATCTAGCATAATTTACAAATGTTTCCATCAACTTCAACTTACAGGCAGTGCTCTGAAATGAATATAAAGATGTTTAAAATGACAAGAAATTCAAAAATTAGCAGTCTTTGACTTTTTGGAAGTTGTCATCACTTCCTTATTTGAAGATATAGAGCATGAAAATAATTTAAAGTAGAGAACAGTTTTGAATTGTGTATTAATTCAAAACTTCATTTAATTAGTTAAAAAACTAGGGTTCACCAGATTGGAATAAGATGCTAATGGTATTCATATACTGTATATGTCAGATCAATACTCAACATTATATCTACTGCAGATGTCAGACTATCCTTAAAATTTTATCTACTGCAGGTGTCAGGTCAGTATTCAAAATTTTAAGAGATGGAGATTAAATTTACTGAAGAAAAATCAAATATAATGATGTTTAATATTAGGGAAAGAGAAGATGTAGAATTTTTATTGAGAGATATAAAGTTAAGTGTGGTGAATAGATATAGTTATTTGGGAATTATTTTAAATAATCAAGAAAAATTGGTTGGATGAATGGGAGAAAAAATCGATAAATGAAGCAAAGAAAAGAAAGAGTTTGGTAAAGAAATTAACAGTGTTTTCATATAAAAAATATGATGTAGCTAGAATTGTATGGAAGGGAGTTGCAGTAGCAGGATTAATGTATGGTAATGTGTTATGTGTTAATAAAGTGGTATTAAATTACTTAGAAAAAGTACAAAGGGAAGTAGGAAGGCATGCATTACATGTAGAGATATGGACAGCAAAGGAGACAATTCAAAGAGAAATGGGATGGTCATGTTTTTATATGAGAGATGCAAAAAGTAAAATGAAAATGTTTGATAGGTTGCAGTTTATGGATAATAAAAGAATAGCCAAAATAGTATTTAATTGGGTTATGAGTAAGACAGGCAACAAGATGGGTGAGAAAGGTAATGCGGTATGCAAAAGATTTGAATAAAGAATTTTATCAATATACTTGTATAAAAGGTGGGATGATTGTGTTAGAAGGCTTGTTGAGCATTATACTGATAAGAAATGGGATAAATGAATAGATGCATTAATAAAGAATAGGGAGTTGGAGAGATGGAGAACTAGTATGGAGAGTAAAACGAGTTTAAATATATATAGAAGCAAATGGAACATTGGGTGCAAGTTAATTTATGATAATAGCAAGGAAAATATTTTATTGTTTAAGGCTCAAATGGGATCTCTAACAACAAGAGAATGTACATGTAAATGGAAAAATATGGGTGATTTAGTCTGCAAATTGTGTAAAGAAAGCATAACAAATATTAGGTATTTGTTGATTGAATGTAAATGCTTGAAAGAAGAAAGGATAATGGAAAAATAAATATGAACAAAGTGATTATACAAAAAGTGGGTTATTGGTTTTTATGTTAGGTTTGGGGAAAATAAGGGGGATTTAGATATAAAGACCATAGAGTTGACAAAGATTATGTTGTGCAAATGGGATGGAGCAGATTATGGGAAAACTTAGGATGGGGAATGGAAAGAGAAGGTAAAGTGACTAACAGGTTTCTTTGGGCATAGTTGCTTAGAGATTCCTGACTCCGTTTAAGGAGAAGTCATAGTGCATCATATCATATCAAATCATATCATATCATATCAACTGCAGATCAGGTCATTATTCAAAATTTTATCTACTGCAGATGTATAACAATTAAAATAATGCACATAGATTTCTAGGGAATAAGGAGACAGAGATAAAAAAAGGAAGATTTGTCAATTTGCGTTGTTTTTAGAATTTTTTGTTATCATTTCCACATTGTTAAATTTTTATAATTTTCAAATTACATTTAAAATACTTTTTTCTCTTACAAACATTAAATAATTAAATTTTTTAAAGATGAATAAAGAAACTTAGTTATTTGTAAGCTCACTGAAACCTCAGGTAACTTTAATATTTTAGTAGCAATTCTTTGATGAAAACCCTATACAATATAGCAGCAAAGTTGCTACTTTAAATATTGTAAGAAATATCACAGAGTAAATAAAACAATATGTTTAAACACAAACTATTTAAATATATATTTATGAATTATAAAATAGTTATTTTTAAATAAAATCCAAAAATCTCTGAGTTAAAAGATACATTCAAAGATATTGTTTGGCAAAATAAACATTTCCTTTGAAAACTGAAAACCCATAAAGTTTTTCATTCCTGCTGACTTTTTCCAATCTTCACTCAACAAATCATTCTTCCAACATTGGCAACTTTTATTCATCTCCTATTTCATTTTAATAAAAGCTATTTTGTCAGTACCAATATTCTATCTCACCTTTTTTATAAAGACCAAATCCCTCCTCTAATCCCTTTTTTCATTCCCTTCATATTTAGACTTTCCCTATTCTCTATTCAAGTTATCCTAATCAATTTTTCAATATCCTATATGCCAAAAGTAAATATTTATTACTTCTGTTGCCCCCCCCCCCCCACATAAATCACATCTACAATCTAAATTACCAATCTCTCCATACAGTAGTGCCACTAAGTGCAATCTTTCATAATCAATAAATGCAGAAAAGTTTGTCCATAAAATCCTTATCTAGTGCCTAATCATCCAACATTCACAGACTAGTTTCTAACTTGTGGCTTTCATCAGTGAGGAGCCCTCCAGCAGCCACCTTTTACCTATTTGGTTAACTATAAAGCTAGAAGCCCATTATGAATAATGTTTCAAAACCAAGATTATTCAATTGTATAGTCATATAGACCTGAACTCAGTTCAGCATTTATACATTTTGGTGTCTTGGGTCTTGCAAAAATCAGTCACTTTTATCCTATGGGCAGGATAGATATAAAACCATCAAAATATCACATGATCACCAATTCATGTGCTTGCACATACTGTTAATAAGAGTAGCAAACTCTCCATACAATAATGCCACCCAGTGCAAGCTTTCATAACCAATGAATGCAGAAAGCTTTGTGCATAAAATTTCTATCTAGTACCTATTTATCCAACATCCAAATCCACAGCTCCTCACTGATGAAAACTGCAAGCTAAAAAATAGTCTGTGGATGTTGGATGAATAGGAACTGCATAGGATTTTTATGCACAAATCTTCCTGCATCCATTGACCATGAAAGCTTGCACTTCATGGAGCTACTGTATGGAGAGTTTGGTTTGGTATTCTTATTAATAGCATGTGTATGCATATGAAATGGTGATCATGTGATATTTTGATAGTTTAATACATTCTAAATTCTTATTTTATTTGCTTCTCTTGTATCTCAAATCAAAAATTCTTATCTTAGCACCAAATAATAGTAAATTCCCTCTAATTTTATTATGCACCCTACTATATTTTATAAAACTCTATACAACATCACTATAATTTCTTTCCCATCCTTCAATTATGAAAAATGAAACTATATGTTCTGAATATAATGACCCACTTCTTATGCAAATATGTATGTATAAAAATTTACTCTATATAATTAACACTACGTATTTGTAAAAGTTTCTCTACCCTTTGCATTCATCGACTATTGAAATGAGCCAATTATACACTATATTTATTAATCTATTATTCTTCATTTGTTGTAATGTTTGAGAAAATCTCTTATTTGCTTTTAATTTTTTACATTGAAAAAAGAATCCATCCTTGTTCCTAAATAAGTTCAATTACTTTTCACAATTCATCAGCTAAAGTCTATCTATCTATCTATCTACCTATCTATCTATCTATCTATCTATCTATCTATCTATCTATCTATCTATCTATCTATCTATCTATCTATCTATCTATCTATCTATCTATCTATCTATCTATCTATCTATCTGTCTGTCTGTCTGTCTGTCTGTCTGTCTGTCTGTCTATCTATCTATCTATCTATCTATCTATCTATCTATCTATCTATCTATCTATCTATCTATCTATCTATCTATCTATCTATCTATCTATCTATCTATCTATCTATCTATCTATCTATCTGTCTGTCTGTCTGTCCGTCTGTTTATCTGTCTGTCTGTCTATATCTGTCTGTTTATCAGCCTCCATTCTCATTTACTACCTTTCTTGTATTTTATGATTGTTCATTTTTTTCTTAAAATCTGTTTAAAAAAGACAAGAAAACAGTTTTATATAATTATCGTTATTGCCTTTGTCTGTAATTAATTAAATCTGTATTCTACTTCTATTTCACTTTTAAGATTTACTTTTCTTTTATATTTTTCCACCTCTGTAGAATATCATTTGTTATCACATTAAAGCATTACCTTATCTCCTGATCATTTTACCTATCAGTCCACCCAATCCTCTTGCTTTTACCAACTTTTTAAGTAATTTTATTTCACTTTCCTGAAATTATTTTCGACTGTAATATATTTTAGTGCTTTTTTAAATAGCAATTATTTTAAGTATATGTCTAAACCTTTTCTATTTCTGTATTTTTTAACGTTTTTTATTTATCAGACTAATATTTTTATTAAACCTATTTCTATATTTCATATATTTTAACAACATACTGTATAAACAAATTAAAAGCCATGCCATAAAACAAAAAATCTCTTAAGATGCCTGCAAGAGGCCGAACATATTTTTTATTAAATTTTTTTTTTTTTAATTAGCATACCAAATAAGTGAATTAAATTTTAAATACTGAAATTTTATTTAAATAACATGCATATTTTAATATATTTGTTTAAGCAAAATCGTTATTTCATTCCTTAATATTTTTCCATTCGTTTTTTTAAACAACAACAACAATGACGATGACGACGACAACAACAACAACATCAACAACAATAACAACAATAATAATAACAACAACAACACAACAACAACAACAACAATAATAATAATAATAATAATAATAATAAAATGATGTGATGGGGTGATGTGATGTACTGTGGCTTCTCCTTAAACGAAGTCAAGAATATCTCAGCAATTATGTCCAGATAAACCTATTAGCCACTTTATTTTCCATTCCCCACTCTGAGTTTTCTCATATTCTGCTCTATCCCATTTCCACCACATAATCTTTGTCAAGTCTATGGCTTTTATATCTAAATCCCCCTTATAATTTCCCAAACCCAGCATAAAAACCAATAATTCACTTTCTGTATAATCACTTTTTTCATATTTATTCTTCCATAACTTTATTATATGTACCCTTTCTGTTTTCAAGCATTTACACAATCAATTAACAAATGCCTAATATTTTCTATTCCTTCCTTACATAATTTACAAAATAAATCAACCATATTTTTCATTTACATGTATATTCTCTTGTTGCTAAAGATCCCGTTCGAGCCTTAAACAATAAATTTCTTTCATTACTATTTTCATATATTAACTCGAACCTAATATTCTGTTTATTTCTATATATATTTAAACTCTTTTTACTCTTCATACTATTTCTCCATCTCTCTAACTCCCTATTTTTTATTAATAAATCTATTCTTTTATCCCATTGCTTACTACTATAACACTCAACAATCCTCTTAACACAATCATCCCATCTTTTGTACAAATATACTGCTATAAATTCTTTATCTAAATCTTTTGCATACCACATTACTTTTCTCACACTTCTTGTTATTTGCCCTTTACTCATAACCCAATTAAATACT
The DNA here is from genome assembly GCA_028023455.1 of Epiperipatus broadwayi. Lineage (NCBI taxonomy): Eukaryota > Metazoa > Onychophora > Udeonychophora > Euonychophora > Peripatidae > Epiperipatus > Epiperipatus broadwayi. The sequence goes on along the minus strand of JAQFVV010000025.1, from coordinate 1,859,665 downwards.
ATTTTGGCTATTCTTTTATTATCCATAAACTGCAATCTACCAAACATTTTCATTTTACTTTTTGCATCTCTCATATGAAAACTTTACCATCCCATTTCTCTTTGAATTGCCTCTCTTGCTGTCCAAACATCTGCATCCAATGCATGTCTTCCTACTTCCCTTTGAAATTTTTCTAAATAATCTAATACTCCTTTACTAACACATAATGCATCATTACCATATGTTAACCCTGCTACTGCAACGTCCTTCCATATAATTCTAGCTACATTACATTTATTATATGAAAACACTGTTAATTTTTTTCATCAATCCCTTTCTTTTCTTTGCTTCATTTATCATTTTTTTCTCCCATTCATCCAAATAATTTCTCTGATTACTTAAAAATAATACCCAAATATCTATACCTATTCACCACACTTAATATCTCCCAATAAAAATTCTACATCTTCTCTTTCTCCAGTATTAACCATCATTATATTTGATTTTTCTTCACTAAATTTAATCCCCATCTCTTTACACACTCTTGCACATGTCATCAGCATAACTTCCATATCTTCTCTTCTTTCTGCAGACAAAAAAATGTCATCCGCAAAAAAAGACCCAACAAAATATATACTCCCTTACCACCTATTAATGGTATCTCTATCCCTCTTTCTAATCTTTCTATTGCTCTTTCCATTTCACTTAAATATAACACAAACAAAATAGGTGACATAGGGCATTCTTGCCTTAGTCCCACCCCATTTTTAACTTTAACTGATTCAATATTTCCTAATTTCTTAATAATATCCATTAAAGCTTCATCCATTCACAAATTTGCTAAACTTATCCAAAAACTATTTCTATTTAATCTACCATATGTCTTCTCTATATCTATAAAACTCATATATAACTGTTTACCTGAATTTCTACTCATATCGATAAGTTGTGTAACTACAAATAAACTATCTCCTATACACATATCTAATCTAAAACCTCCTTGCATTTCTCCCACTATATTATTCCCTACCATCCATTTTACAACCCTTCTAGCCACCATATATGAGAAAACTTTATATAAAACTGATGTTACCACTATCAGTCTATAATTATTTAACTTTCTATGATTATTTCCTTAAAATAATAATCTTACTCTTGTATTTCTCCAATTACTGGGAAAGACTTTGTTCTGTGCCATCTTATTAAAACAGGATAATAACTTTACTTTTTCCTAAAACAGGATAATACTTTACTTTTTCCCTATATCCAAATTCATTACCATCTCTGCTGCCCATCCATCTAAACCTCTTGCCTTTTCACTTTTCAATTTCTTCTCTACCTCATTCAGTTCATTTTTTGTAAATCTAATATTACCATTACTATATGCTTTCATGTTTTCTATCACTCTATTCTTCACATCTAACATCTTTTCTATATTCATTACATATTTATTTAAGATTCTCTCTAAATCTTCTCTAGAGCTACACTCTATTCCTTCATCATCTAGTAATGCTATCTCTCTCTCCCCTACATTTCTCCTTTTAATAAATAATAAATGAACTGGACTTTAACGCCCTCTGCAGTCTGTTTTGATATTTATTTCTGTTTCAATTTGTTTCAAATTTTAACAATTCATATAGAAATGTCTTTTTAATACTACTTTTATTTTATAATATCAGCTTATGATTTTGTTTGAAAAAATGGTCTTATTTAATGTCCAAATGTCTTAAATGCAGAAAAGCTATCAATTTATTTGGCAAAATGATCTTCAGTAGAAAAGATAATTAATTGACTTTTGGACACCATTTTTATTTTAAATTAAATAAAAAAACTCTAATTGTTATTGAAAAAAGCAATTTTTTGGCTTTTTAGTGCACAATATCAGCATGCTTATTATAACATGTTCTAACCCCCTTGCATTAACATGTTATGCCAGAACGTACCCTGCTTACTGTCATCATAGCATTCCACCACATTACACCACTAATTCTAGACCTACACATTATGATATAAATTTCAAACTAGTAAAATCGACAATTAACTTAGTTAAATTCACTACTATTTGCCTCACTTGTGGAAAACACAAGTCAACATAATGATATTCACTTGTGGTATTATTTCAAGCCATGTAAAAGAAAGACACCCTGAACACAAAAAATCTTAGATTAATAAAAGGGGATAAAATTATCACCAAAACTTGCCATCAGTCAAGTATTTTTGTGAAGTCTGAATCATATGGACTCTATGCACCTATTTTTCCTTTCAGAGATAGAATACTTTAAAAGGGGTTTTATGGAGTCATCTACCTACAGTTCCCTACAGCATATTCTAGGTTCAAGCTCAGTAAAAATACAATAGAGAAAACAGTCAAAACAAAAATAATAATTTATATTTACTCTGAAGTGAAGATAAGCAGAGAAATCAAACATCAAATGTTGATTGAATATCTAATTTACTGATATTAAATAAAACAAATAAAACTGATAATTATCACTTAAAATCCAAATAACATATTCTAGACACATAATATCAAGATATAAGTGAACCCCCTTTGTTTTTATAAGAGATTGAGATGGGTGGATGAAATAAGAAAGTGTGCACTTCGAGAGTCCTTCATCCTGAAGTGGATTGATAATGGTTGATGATGATGATGACACACATATATTATCAAAAATTAACAAATAGTTATAACATTGACTTTTTAAGAGATAAATATTACTATACAAAATAAAATAATTCATATTTCATTTATGCACACACACACACATATATATATATATGTATTAGTTATTAATTATCAATTGCATTTACAATAAAAAAATTAAGTCATAAATTTGGTAGGTTCAACATAAAATTATTTTATCTCATATACATGCATACACCTGTTTCTTATGACCATAATAAGTCATGTATTTATGGTTTTGACTTCAATTTCAATAATGTAAAAATATTGCAAATTGGAAAAAATAATAAAAGGAAAATAAAGGAAGCTATTGATAATATACAAATACAAACATGAGGTAATTAACAGTCAGGCAGCAAACATTAAGATCACAGAATTGTGGAAAGGTTAGCCATTCAAAGTGTCTGTTGACAAAGATTACTAGGATAATAAAAAGTACTTATAAGTGAATAAAATGTTTAATTATCTAATTACTGTATTTAGAAATATTTAATTATATAATTATGCATACACATGTATACGTATCACTGCATAAATTGTATTAATATATAAATAACAAAAACAAACAATGCCACATATTAAATAGGTTTAGAATATTTTAAATTTAAAAAAAAAAAACTGAGAATTTGTGGTTTTCTTTTTCCCATCACAATATATTTGACTTAATAAAATAAAAAAATATCTAGAGCTGAATTCTCTTCAATAGTTGTAATCAGAAAATGTTTGAATTTGTTAGAAATACTCCTTTTTGCTTTTTTTTATTTAAAAAATATTGTCCCATTGTTCCAGGCTTCCAGGGTATTCCTCATGTGTAAAACTATAAAATATGAGGCACAAGGATTTACTTTACAAGATCATTTTTTCCCATTAGGCAGGCATTTTTATACAGAATAATCCATGTTCAAACTTACATGTTGATGAGAGAAATAGACCATATACTAAATGAGCTCTTATACTTCATATTTCTTTCTTTAACTATTCTATGACAGCATTTTTGCATGGCAAAATTAATAAATACACCCAATAATAATATTTATTCTCTGCTATTGACTTTTTCTATGTTAAACATTATCCTTCTTACTGCTATTAATGTTTTACTTCACTGGTAGACTTTATAACTGAAAAAAATGTGAAAACACTATCATTGTAGGTGTCCATTACTTATTTCTTCAAGCATCAGCACTTTTGGACTTGCAACAAGCATGGTTGGAGAATCTATTTGGATCAGGCTACAATGTGTACACTTATGGTGGCTTTAGCAGCTGGCTTTAATAGTTTCCATCGTCTTAGAAATTGTCATAATATCTGTATTTAAATTACCACTGAAAAAACACTTTTAACAGCTGTATTATTTTTAAATTAAATATTTGTCATTGAATTACTGTGACAAAAATCCACTGCTGTATTTTAGAACCTTTCCACACAATGATGGGGGTTACTTATTTTTTTTTAATTGCACAATGTTCTTCATGCGCATTTTAACTTATGCCAATATTTTTTTTTGCTTATCCAGTATATATAGTTATGCCAATTGCAAAAAACGCATACAATTTTATTGTTTAGGCATTTATAAAAATTTTTGATAGCCAGACCTGTGAGCACCAGAATTGATTCTGGGATATCCTGTTTCCATATTGGATGTTCTATCTTCTCCCCCAGACTACGCAGATCAGTCATGCCAATAAATAATGAGAACATATCTCTCAGCTCTAGTTTTTTCTTGTTTTTACTTTAACTCTATAATTAACTCTAATCAGCTGTTTTCAATCAACAACTGATGATTGGATCAAATGCTTTTTATTTTCAAAGAAACTTTATTAGTGAAATATGTGGCTACAAACTGTGATTTTCAGATGAAGAGGATGTGTCAGCAGAAGAAGAGGATGTGTCAGCAGAAGTTTCTTACTTGGGAATTAGAGTTATCAGTGTTGACACTTTTGTTAAATATAGCATAGAAAAATTGGGAGCTTTAATCATTGGGAATCTTGAAAAGTTTCCATGTATTCTCACAGATAAACTTAGCAGAGAGAATTTTGTCTTTATGTAAGATTTTTCTGAGGGTTCCAAAGAAAATTGCAAGGGCATTCAGTTGTGGGATGTTGAATATTATTTTACATCAGGTAATTCATTTGGAATATGTAATGAAAATCGAGATTCTTATGATAGGAAAATCTCTCCCCTTAATGCAATCTTTACTGGAGAGGATTTTATAGTAATCAACTGCTGAATTTTGAGCTATGATTTGCTTCATGGGTCCCAAGCCTGTGCAGGTTAATATAATGTGCTCAAAGGTCTTTTCCTGTCTGTGGCAGATTAGACAGTAAGGATCTATGTTGTTCAGGAATCTTTTCTGATGTAAGAACCAGTTGATGGGCATAGCATTAAGATTCACTTTTATTAAATAGTCCAGGAAATTGGGCTCTAATAATAAAAACTTAAATAATGTTGTGATCTTCTGATTAGACATGCCTAGTTTTGTTTTCATTTGGGAAGGGTTGAGGGTTTATTAGTGAGTGTGCAGTCATTATAATAATCTTTGTTTTAAAAGCATCTAGGTTATTGTTATTGTATTGGTAGAGGTAGATAATAATCTGATCGATCCAAGAAGTTTTATTTGGAGGTGGTGTATCAGTGGGTGAAATGGGATTAGTTATAAATAAATGGTCATATTTATGTGCAAGGTTGAAAACCATTGAATGTGCCTATTGGAAAGAGATTGCTTGAATGGAATGAAGAGACATTCCATTAAGTTTTCTGTGAAACTGCATTTTGGCTATGCTAATAGTGGACATGTGGCCCTTCCAAAACAGGTGCACACATAAACTGTTTATCTTGCTGATGAATGTCTTAGTGACCAACATGATGGGAAGATAGCATGATGTCTTGGCCATGACTTTCATGTTGAGAAGAGCCTCATTACCTTGTAGAGACAAGTAAACCTTGGAGAGGCCCTAAGTTAGGAGATCAACAGATTCTATTATTGAATTTTGGATATGCTTTGACATGGTGAGTTGTGATTTATATATAGAGAACCCCGAGAAGTTTTGGGGTTCAGCCAGAAATTGGAAGGGATTTTTTTCCATTTAAAATCCTCCATGTTGCAGATTTAGCTTGGTTTATGAGAAGATGTGATGCACTTGCTCTAGTCAAGAATTTGGTAAAGTGAGCAGAGGAACTTTTCAGATGGCAGAAAAATGAGAACATCTTCCATGTATATGATGGCTGACATTTTTTTTGATTCAGGGAATATATATAACTGGAATTGTATCTTCAATGGCTTTAAGTAGCGGATTTATGTTAACAAGCAAACGTAGTGAACTAAGTGGATACCCCTGTGGGATGAAATGCTTTGATGAGAAACCATTAGTAAATGTGCCATTTAGAGAAATATGAATCAATCTGTTATATAGGAGGTTGTCTAATATCTGAATAATCTCTGAGGAAATATTCATTCCTCCAAGAAGTTCTAGCAGTGTGTTAGTATTAACCGAATTAAACGCTTCTGCTATGTCGATCTGGACTGCGATAGGTTTTGACAATCTGTTGAATCTAATGTGATCGAGAAGAAATTTTTACTTCAGCTATAGCAGTGAGTGTTGATGATCCCTTTTTGGTGAATTGGGAGTTGTTGAAATACCTTTAATGACTGTCTTGGATTTTTTTCTTTTATGACTCCTTCTATAACTTTGAATAGTATCAGAGTTAGAGATATAAGTCTAATGCTGTGTATGGAGGTTGGATCCTTGTTTTTTTGACAAACAGAACCATTGCAATTGGGTAAAGATTGGATATTTTTCAGCTCTGAGATGACAGTTGATTTAACCTAGCCATGATTAGTGGGATAGTGAAATTGCTGAGGTGGGTTAGTATGAATTTAGGGATGACATGCAATCACAGATGTACATGCTCAGGGAACACTTATGAAGTTTTTTATATCTGTCTCAGAAATGTCATGCCCACCTGAAGGACACATGTGATGCCAGAAAGAGAGAGGTTTTGATTGATCATTTTGTAGGGTATCTTTGAAGTAGGTTTCAATGTGTTGAAGCATGTGAGGTCCAGAGACGTTGAAGCCATTGAAGAGGAATGTTGATGGAGTGACTTGCTTTTGTTTGTAACCCAAAGCCCACCGAAGATACCCTCGAGTCTAACAGTGTTGATTCAGAAGAAATACTTTGGACCATTTTATAGCTATGTATTCAGCTATTGCAGATTGTTTTTGTCTATTTTGATGTTTCAGGGTGAAGAGCTTTGCCAATGGTTCCATGTCTATGCTGAAAGAATTGATTTTATGAGAGATCTGTTCTAGATCATTAAAAATGGAAGAAGGGACTTTCGATCTCTTGGTGTGGTGCACAATCAGAGATTGCAAGATTCCAACAAACAAAAACCACACTTCTTCTAAAGGCCTAGAAAGGATGTTAAATTTTTTGGAATAATATGTAGGCCTCGGTAAAGATTGCCTTGGTTAGAATTCTGATGGTTCTGTTTATATTCATTGGAGAACAGTATTTGAATTCCAGGTTAACAACTATTGCATGGTGGTCTGTGAAGATGGATAGCTAAAGGAATGCTTCAAGACAGAAGTGGAATTCTTATGTATAAAAGAGCTGGTCTATTAGGGAGTGTTGAGACTTTGTATGAAAGGAGAGAGCATTGGGTGGAAAGAATCCTCTGCCATCCAGAAAACCTCTGTTGAGGAGGTGTAGATATTTTTGGTTATATCCCTCATAGGAAATATTGAAATCTCCCATTAAAGTGGCAGGTGCATTATTGTAAGCTATTATCATGTTAACCATGTTTATGATTCTTAGATGTGTCACAGCATTGTTAGGTTTATAGACATAGAAGGCATTGAACTTGTTGGCACCATATGTTACATTTATTGCAATTAGGTTGATGTCCTCATAAATTATTTTGAATTTATGAGGATGATACTTTTTGTTTATTAGTATCTCTACTCCTTTGGCAGCAGTGCTATCGACTAGTTGTGTAAATCCAAGTTTGTTGAGCTCACTCACTATGTTATTAATAGAGTGCTAATAAAATTTGGTCTCTCCCATGAAGAGAATGTGTGGAGAGACAAAGGAGATAAATGCCTTGTGGTATAAATGTGCATGACGGAATTGAGTCTTCCCCCATCAGGATGATTTATCTATTAACATTGTGGCCACTAGAATGTACTGCTTGCAGGTAATCAGAGTCCTGAGTGATATGCTCAGAGACTTTAAGTGGGCTAACTTTGTTCAAAGATGTTGAAGTACTTGCTCTGTTGTGACATTTTCCTGAATAGATTTAGTACTGTGAATATTAACATGTATGGTTTTACATTTTTTTCCTGGGTTGCTGTTGAGCTGTTGGTGATTTGATTGTTTGTGATTTTGGATTTGTTGTAATCCAATGTAGATGAATTTGTAAATTCATCTTCTGAGCTGTTTTGGGTAATTTTGGTTGATTTTCTTTTTTTGCTGAAGGAGGTTTGATATAAGAAGTCCATATCAGATTCTAGGTCGGAGCCCAGGTGGTGGTAGGAATCTTCAGTGGCTTTTTTAAACAAAAAACTAGCTTTTTACAAACACAAAAATTCTATATAACTTTGATATAATCAATTTATAGATTGTATATAATATTTTGCCTTGGTTTGTCTACTAGAAGATATAAAGTTTTTGTCTTGAACCCTCCCATTAAGCTACTATTTTAAAAATTGGATCATCTAAATCATTTTCAGCCATTATTGCAGGATGAAAGTCTCTCCAAGATAAATTCATCTTCTCTGATCTCCACATTATCCCAGCACATTTCATTTCTTCTATTCACCTCACATGTGATCTGTTTCTAGCTCTTTTATAATCTCTTGGAATACAGTTTAACATTTCAACTGTACATCTAATATCATATATAGTTTATTTAATATTTATTTCCTAAAATTTCTGTATTAAAAATATGTGTACTTTTGTAACTTCTCTTATTTGAAAAGTTGATATTTTATTGTGTAGACTAATTTTATTTGTTGAATTTATTAATGAACATTTGTAAAAAATGTGTTTTTTCATTAATAAAATATGAGTACCAATCTATCCTTACAGCAATGCTACTAAGTACAAGCCTTCATAATCAATAGATGCATAAAATCCCTATCTAGTTCCTGCTCATTGAACACCCCAGACTAGTTTCTAGCTTGTGGCTTTTATCAGTGAGGAGCCTTCGATTTGAGAGCACTGCACCTATTTTAGTATATAATACAACCCTCCATCAGCCAACTTCTGCCCATTTGGTTAACTATAAAGCTAGGAGCTCAAGTTAAAAACAGCATAAAGTTTCCAACCCAAGGTCATTCACTTGTATAGTCATATAGATCTAAACTCAGTTCAGCATTCATACATATTGGAGTTTTTGATTTTTTCCAAAAATCACAGTTACCATTATCCTATGGCTAGGATAGGTATAAAATTATCAAAACACATTATTATCACTTTATATGCTTACACATGCTGTTAATAAGGGTAACAAACTCTCTATGTGTTAATGCAACCAAGAAAAAGACCTTAGTCTGGGGATGTTGGATAAGTAGGCACTAGATAAGGATTTTATGCACAAACATTCCTTCATCCATTGATTATGAAGACTTGAACTTGGTGGCACTACTGTTTGTAGAGTTTGATACTAAAATTAAGGGAGAATAAATATAAACAAAGTGTTTATACAGAAAGTAAATTCTTGGTTTTATGCTGGGTTTGGAAAAAAATAAGAAGGATCTAAATATAAAGTCTATAGAGTGGTCAAAGATGATGTTGTGAAAATGGGATGGAGCAGAATAGAGAAGAATATGGGAACATCATAGGATGGGGAATGGAAAAGAAGGTAAGCTAGCTAACAGGTTTTCTGGGCAGAGTGGTTGAAAGATTCCTGATTATGATAAAGAAGAAGCCATAGTGCATCACATTATAGAAAATATTAGGTATCTGTTAATTAAATATAAATATTTACAAGCAAAAAGGATACAAATAGTAAAGCAGTGAGAAAATACATATAAACAAAGTAATTATACTGAAAGTAGGTTTTCGGTTTCTATGCTGAGTTTGGAAAAAGATAAGGAGATCTAGATATAAAGGTCATAGAATGGACAAGATGATATTGTGGAAATGGGATAGAGCAGAATAGATAAGAATACGGGAAAAATTAGCATGAGAATAGAAAAGGAAGGTGGCTAACAGGTTTCTCTAGGCATAGTGTCTGAGAGATTCCTGACTTCAATAAAGAAGCTATATTATATTGCATACTATTATTAGCAGCATGTGTAAGCCATATAAAATGATGATCATATGATCTTTTGATGGGTTTGTACCTATCCTGCCCATAGTGTAATGGTGACAGTCTGTGTTTTTGGAAAAACAAAAGACTGAAATGAATTCAAATCTACATGACTATACAAGTGGTTGAGCTTGGAATGGAAATATTATAGTGTTTTTTATATTGGGATCATATCTTTATAGTTTACCAAATAGGTAAAAATTGGTTGAATGAAGTAAGCAAAAGATAGGGATTTTATGCACATCTGCATCCATTGATTATGAAAGTTTGCACTTGGTGTTATTACTATAAAGGGTGCTCATGTGATGTTTTTAATAAAATATATCCGAGAAAAATCTGTAAAGTAACAAAGACAAAATAGTGTTGAATAAAACATTACAGTGAAAAACTTCAAAGTTAGTGATGATGATATTTTAGATGTTATACTATTTCCATGAATTGTCATTAAATATTGAAGACTAGAACATTTTAAACTTTATTTAAACTTTTCTGAATACAAATAACTGTTAGTAATAAGACATAAAGGCAATACAGATTAATATATTACACTATGATTCAAGTAGTATTATTCTCCACTTTTCTTCAGGTGTTGCTTAACTGACCAATAAGATTGCTAGCATAGGAATTCAATTTACATCTTTAGAATTTTTATAAACCAACTGAGATATTCTGTCAAAGGCAACAGTCAGTAGAAATTTCATATACTTATCTATGAAAAGTCAGTTTAAATCTTCCTGATTCCTTTACTTTTCTTCTTTTTTTATAATAATTTTCTCTAAGAGCAAGGATAATTAGAGACTTCCAGACATTATCTATTGTCACATTGAATTGATTTATAGGATTATTTGCCATTGTCATAGGAGCAGCTTCTTTAATTTTTTTCCTCTCTTGCCAATATTTTTGTATTTTCCCAATTAAACATATGGTCATTAATACGAAAAAAATCAAGTCATACAACATGTCACAATTTAATAAGCTTGTGTTACAAATGCAATATAATGAAAATGCTAATAGCTCTAAACAAGCTTTCCTGATAAATGCCACAAAAAAGCATTTAAATTCTCTGTCTGCAAATATCCCCTAACTCCAAACCAGTTTTGAGGTAATGACCCTCATCAGTCACGCACTAGAATTTTTAGACACTAGATCTAAAATACCAACTCATGTCCAGCATTTATCTAATACTTAAGTAGAAAATGTAAAATTTTCAGACATATATATGTCTTCAAATCCAGTTATCTAACTTAAATGGCTATATGGGTCTGTACAAATTTCATCCACACCATATATTAATAATCTTAGCAGTATAATATTGCTAAAGTCTCAAAAGGGATAATTTCAGATAGAGATTTTAAATGCTTTCTCTAGCAGTATTTATCAGAAAAGCTTGTTGAGACCTATTAGAATGCGCATTATATTGCATTTGTAATACAAACTTATTAAATGAAGTCACGTGATATTTGATTTGATTTTTTGGCTTTGAGGCTTTGGTGATGTTATATTCTTAAGGTATTAATATATGGTGTTCAGACCCATATAACTATTTAAGTTAGATAGCTGGATTTAAAGAGATATAGATGTCTGAAAATTTCACATTTTCTACTGAATAGTAAAGTGTTATATAAATTCTGGGCTTGAGTTGGTATTTTAGATCTACTGTCTGAATATCCCAGTGCATCACTGATGAGAACCATTAGCTCAAAAATGTTTCGGTGATAGGCATAATTCTAAATAGAGATTTTAAATGCTTTATCTTGTGGCATTTATTGGAAAAGCTTCTTTAGGGCTATTAAATGCTCATTATATTACATATGGTCATTAGTACATAAATTGGTCTGCTATTGTAGACACATATGATTTTCTGCTCAACAGGGTTACTGTTCTAACCAATATATTTCCTTTCTCAAACACATATTTTATAGATGCAGATTTTATTGTTCAGTATTTTAAGTTTAGGATTTGCAGAAATTCGAATTACTCAGAGCATACCTGTGGTTCTATAAAACTATTTAAGTTTATATTGGTAATTGTCAAAAAGGCCACCACACCTCACTTGATGGTGCCATTTTCATGGTAAAACACATAAAAATGCTGTTTCCACGGCCGGCAAGTTCAAACCCGTGTTTTCTATAATACAACTTTTTTGTTGTGCTACAGATTGCAGGCCACTAGGTCACATCACAGTACAACATACATATGTTGCATTGCAGCAAATAAATTTTCCAAATTCACACAGTTTATAAAATGGTTACGGCTTGGTGAGAGGGTGTGTGTATTTGAATTAGATGGATGTTGTTTTCATTGGATTTTTTTTATTTTAAAATATTGAAATGCTCAGATTTTGTAAAGTAATAATTAACAGACTTTTTACACCATAGTGTATTGAAGTTTTAATTGGGAAATGTTGATGAGATATATGTGTAAAGTGAGTTGGAATTAGGTAATGCATCAAGTAACGTACTGTTCGTAACATTCCACGAGACAAACAAGATTCTACTGTGTGTATATTTTTGAAATAAAAAAGAGCGTTAACACAAAAATATCCAGTAAGAAAAGTACAATTGTACACTGTTTTTTTAAATGTCATAAAAAGCATATATTATAAACATGGTTAATAAGTAAAGAAGACATTTTATATATATATATATTTGTTGTTGTTTAAAAAAGTTTTAGTTTCTTTCTTTTCTCCGACTACTGTTATACTTTGTTGAATATAGTTTACATTTATTGCTATTTATTTTATAGATGTTAGTAAAAAAAAATATTTACAAAAATACGATTTTGATATTTTTTATTTTAGCATTACAAACAACAGAACACTAACCTTAAACCTAACCCTAAAACTAACCCTAAACCTAATGCTAATACTAACCCTAAACCTAACCCTAAAACTAACCCTAAACCTAACCCTAAAACTAACCCTAAAACTAACCCTAAAACCAACCCTAAACCTAACCCTAAAACTAACCCTAAACCTAACCCTAAAACTAACCCTAAACCTAAAACTAACCCTAAACCTAACTGTAACAACTTTTACTTTTAGTTGTCATTCTATTTGAAATAAAAAATAGCGGTAATATCTGTTTGTCTGTAAAAAAAAAAAAAATTTAAAACAAAGACTAAAAAAGTAAAAAATAGTGATAACACAATAATATCTGTTTCTCTGTAGAAATAAAATGTAAAAGGAAGACTAAGAAATTTTACTTTTTATTCCGATTATGAGTTTTTAAACAACAAGAAAAAAAAAGCCGTAACCCCAGTAAAAAAATCTGTGATAGAAAATTGATTTTTCTAATAAAGCAAACTAAAAAACATGAATCAAATTGTAATTTGTTTATTTTATTTTACATTTATTATCATCATTTAATTTGTATACATTAAAAAATAATATTTAAAATTAAATAATATTTAAAAAAGACGATTTTCTTTTGTTTTTATTTTTGCATTACAAAAAACACATCAAAATGATTCTAATTAACAGCCCAGGAATGATCATATTTTATAGTTTTAGTGTGAAAATGGTGCCATCCAGTGGGATATGATGGCTATTTGACAACAACCTTTATATTTATTGCAAACTTTTTTAAATTTATACATCATTCCTGGTATGTGTTGATACACTACAGTACCAATAATTTTTTTCCTTTTAGTATCTTTAATAGAAAATTTTTTAAATAAGGTTTATATACAGTTTAAAATTTCTAGACATTCAACATTTAATGATAGCTGACTGAAATAGTCTAACATATCATTACATTACAGTGACAAAAGTTTATTATTTTGGCATAAATTGGGATATATGAAAAGTTACAAGTAAGGGCTCTAGTTACTATTGTATTTAAAACTCCTTTATATATTTTGTTATTTGATTTACTCTATTTTACTTAAATTAAATTTTGAAACTCAATTTTCATCCATTTCCCATTTTCTAATCTAGATGAAACTTTTGTGCATATGTATTCCTTATGGTTTTACATTTTTCATAGAATTATTAATTTTAACAAAAACGGCAAAAATTAAAATTTTTAATTTTAGTGATAACTAATGGACACCTTATAATTTAAAATTGAATGATTCATTGAAAATTGATTTTACTAGGTCACTATTACATTTATAAAACTAACAAGAATAGAAAAAAAATTTAAAAAATGGTTTTTATTCACATAAATGCTAATTTTTCTTTAAATTTCACAAATAAAGCATAAATCAAAATGACTAATTTGCAATTCAGATTTTCAAAGAATCATTTAAATAAACTTGCAAATCATACTTATTTTTTAGTATCAGTATCAAAATCTATTTTATAAATGCTCTATTCATTTTTTTTTTTTAAAAAAAGGCTCATTTTTATCTGAAAAATATGAGGGAGAACCCCAAAATAACTGGAATCATTCTCTCATAAATGCACCTGCAGTTGTAAATGTTTCAGCTGCTAACATACTCCTTGTATAGACCCTTTTGCAGTAATCTGCCAAATGACATTACTGGGTGAACTTGTGGGACCATATAGAACATTTTTTGTGGTATTTCATGTATCCATCAATTTTTGCAATGGTTGAAAAGTTGAAGTAATGTGAAATTCTGTTTTCTTTTAGAAAAAAACAGTTGTAATGCTTGAAACTGATTGCAAGAAAACTATTCTGAAAAAAAAGTTTATGAATGGTTTAATGAAAGAGTCAAATTCACCACACCCTAAAAAGTGTGGTGAAAAAAGTCCTATGTCAAGACAATGCTATTTTTTTGGACACAAATTGTCATAATTTATAAAAGTCAGATGTTTTATCTACAAATTCTGAAATTTTTGTGTGATATAGTAAAATATAAATATTCCATTTTGTAGCATAGTGAGGAGTGTAAGTTTCCCCATAACAATGTCTCTGTGCAGAAAGCTTTGAGTGTGAAACAGTTTTTAATTAAATTCAGCATGATCAAGATTATTTATCAGTCACATTTTTTTGATTTCTAAACATGTGATTTTTTTTTATTCACTCGAATAAAAAATGCCTCAAATATTTTTTTGCAGACTTATGAAGCAAAAAATGATACAGGCATTACAATCTTTACTTTGTATTTCCATATTACTTTAAAAAATGAACAACTTGTTTAGACTGATGTATTGTATTAAATGTGCAGTACTTTAAAATATTAAACCATCAAACATCACATGATCACCATTCTTTATGCTAACACAAGCTGTTTTTCACAAAGGCAAAAATCTTCATACAGTAAAGCCATTCAGTGTGAGCTACAGCAGTCAATGGATGCAGGAAGGTGTGTGCATAAAATTCTTATCTAATTGCCTCTGTGAAAAAAAAGCTTGTGTAAGCATAAAGAATGGTGATTATGTAATATTTGATGATTTAATATGAATCCTGCTCAATAGGATTATGGAAACTGTGGTTGTTAATGAACTAATGACACAAAAAGTATGGATGCTGAACTAAGTTCAGATCTATACAACTATACAAGCTAATTCATTTAGCTTGAATACATTATTTTGTTTTCATTTTGGACTAAAAATTTTATAATAAGCCAAAAAGTAAAAGGTGGCTGCTGGAGGATTGCATTTGATTCTAAGATCTAGGTGTAGTGCTCTCAGATCCAAGGCTCTTCATGGATAAAAGCCATGAGCTAGAAACTATTCTGAGATATTGGATGAATAGGCATTAGATAGGAATTTTATGAACAAACCTTCCTGCATCCATTGATTACTATGGCTTGAACTTAGTAGCAATACTGTATGGAGAGTTTAGCCTCTGTGAAAATACTTTGAAGGAGATTAAATTTATAACAGTTACAGATAAATAAACAATTTTTATTATAAAATTCCTGTTACTTGTTGGTGCTCCCTCATATATTGACAATGATACAAGAAAGAGGACGCTAGTTGCAAGTTTATTTAAATGAATCTTTGGGAATCTTGACTTATGAATTGTTATTGTAGCATTTACAGATGTAGTTGTTCTGTTAATGATTTTATTTGTGAAAGTTGAAAAAAAACAATGTTAATTTTGTTAATATTTTTTTAATTATTTGTTGTAATAAAATAATGAGATACAATTATGATGATAAAATAATATGACATTAAAGTAGTTTTGATCAACTTTGTATACACATTCATGAGCAAAAATAACTGAATTGCGTAATGATGGGATGTTTGTTTTCCACACTGCTATCATTGGGATATAGTCTGTACCACTTACTATCAAGATTTGGATGAATAGATTGATCATGTATAGATCAATTATCTAAAACAAATTGTTGTTTCCATAAAAATCACTGTTTAAAATTTTAAGTAGTTATTTACTGCCACCTATATTTGGCGTGATATTTAAATCCAGATACATCCTGACAATTTTTTTAGATAATTTTCTTGGAAAATCACTTATCTAAAAAAATCTTCAAGATTTACCTAAATTTAAATCCTGGGTTATCAGCCAGAAGATTAACATACTTAAAGACTACATAAACCATGAGCATCCCTTATCACTGAAATTAATAAATTAAAGACTTACTAATATTGCTTCATACATGGAGACAGTATTGAAAGCATTAAATATAACCATTACTTGGTTTTGATAAGAGTGCCACTGCAAATGTATTAAAAGTATATTTAATGGTTTCAGTATTTTTTATGCATGAATCAAAAAGAGCATCATTTTTAATTTATTAAATGCTATACAACTCAATAGGTTTTATCTTTTTCCTTATTTATTTGTAAGATAATCATCTGAAATCCAACACAGCCGCTTGGGGCGTTGGTGCTATACAAAATCAATCAAATGTAACGTTACTGAGCCACAACTTTTTTTTATATAACATGATTTTTTTTTGATTAAACAAATTTTTATTTCATTTATAGCATGATTTCTTTTTTATTAAACAAATTTTTATATTCATTATCAATGTTTTTTTTAAACCTGACATTTTTCTTTATTCAACAAATTTTGGTAATTTTATTTTGTGTTTATTTTTCTGAATTTTAAAACTTTAGACTGTTTTATGATGAAAAAACACGTTTTAACCTCTGCCAAAAAAATATAATCCAATTATTTGGGACTTGTTTCGACTTTGTTCTACCTTTTTTTGTTTTTGTTTTGCTTGACTAAATTGTTTTTCTTCTTCTTATTAAATCAAAAGTAACTTTTGTGTTGTTGGGGGTTCAAAAATTGTTTTGAGACCCCCACCCTCGGATCAATAATTGTAACAAAAAGTCAATAATTTTTATTTTTTGTAATTATTTGGGAATTGTTTCAAATTTTTTCTTTCTTTTTTTTTGGTTGACCAAATTGTTTTTCTTCTTATTAAATCAAAAGTAACTTTTGTACTTTTTGGGAGTACAAAATTGTTTTCAAAGCCCCATCGCCACATTCGGAAAAATAATTGTAACAAAAAGTCAATAATTTCTTTTCTTTTTTTTCAACAACTTTTCTCAATTTTTACTTTTATTTACATTTTGTTTGAATTACCTTTTTTTTTGGCTTCTACAAAAAACTGCTTTTTTTTTGGGGGGGGGGGGGCTTTCATACTTTGTTATTATTAACAAAAAGTCAACAAAAATAGTCATTTATTTTAACCCCACTGACAAAAAATAATCCAAATACTCATCAATTTCTAATGAAATAAAAAAAAAAGACACAAACTTTGGACTTTTCGAACTTATTTATTATTTTATTGCTGTAATAAAAACAGTCTGGTATTTGGAAGGACATTATATGCCTGAAAAAAGGACAAAGTCTCCCTCACTTTCTGTACTTGGCAATTCTGAAAAGTTGAAAAATTGCATGTTCTTTTCAAACCTTTTATTGGTCTTGTATATTTTCCATGCTTAAATGTGACTTAAGGCATGAGCTTTGTCGAAGTGTGTTCGAACATACCCTTTGCCAATTTTTTACATATTAACATTTTTTTAGGGAAGGGTGGGGACCATATGACAATTATTAGTAATTAACAATATTATCTAAATATTAATGACATTATTCTATTAAGGAGATTTGAAAAGTTGTACCAACTTGAAATTAAAACACCCTCAAGTGATATGGTAATCAGCTATGAATAGAACAAATTTGCATAAATAGTTTCAAAGCACAAAACAGGCCATAATATCTTTGTGCAGTGTCATGTAAAGTGAACTATCAATGGTTTAATACAATATAAATGTTGTATTAGCCATAAGGCTGTCCACAGAAATGGCATTTTTATGTGTTTTGACACATAAACAATGCCATCAGGTGACCATGCCTGGATTTCAGATGATTACCATTTGTAATTTAATAAATAATGAAGGTCCACTCCACAGAAAAGATTAAACAACTGTAACTATTTTACAGCTTAGAACTGTTTTTGACCAGGCTGATCATATTCATAGTGCAAAGATAGGTATGTGGGAGAATAATTAATTAATGTGCAAGTTTACGAATTTACATATACCATCTACATGATAATCCAATGCATAAATCTATTTTATTTATTATGCAGCACAAGTGTATATATATATATATATAACATTTAATGGTTGATTGGGGAGGGGCATTTTATTATGAAACATGTTGTTTAATTGAGAAAATGCTACAAGAAACTCTTGGTTTTGGTAAATATACAATATATTCTTCATTTGACTTTGTTAATAAAATCTGTAACATTAAGATCGATGCTAATGACGTTATATGTATTCTAGATGTTAGTGAAATATATGGATCAATTGATCAATTGGCATCTATCGAAATTATTTCCAACACATTAAGTTTAAAAAATGTTAACATGAAAATAATAAAATTTATAACTGAAACATTAAAATTTATCGCTAAAAATATTTAGGTAATTTTTAAGAAGGATTTTTATAAAATGTACAATGGATGGCTCATGGGTTTACATACTGTTGCTCAAATATGTAATTTTATAATTTCTGCATATGAAAAAAAAATTTTGAAAAATGAATATCAAAAAAATATTACTGTATATTATCAATATGTTGATGATGTTTTTGTATGTGGTAAATCAAATACAATAATGAGTTGTTTAAAGAATTAAATGGTTTAAAAGGCCTAAAATGGATAAAAGCAGATGAAAATTAAATCTGCATTCAGTTTCTTGATCATAAAATAACTAGAAATCAATGCATGCTGGATTACGGTATGACCATTAAACCAATAGTAAAAGAGGTTATATTCCATATAAATCAAAAGTGCCAATGATTTAGAAATAAGTCTTTGCAAATATTCAACAGATTAGGCAAAAATACTGAAATATATTTGATTGAATTTAAATGTTGGTTACAATTATAATCATATATATAATGTTATTAGAGATTTTAATACAAAATATAAGAATACAAATTTTAATAATAATATTGATTTTCCTGATAATAAAAAAATATGGATATCAATACCATATATTTTAAATGATCAAGTAATTTTTATAAGGAAAATGTGATATTGCATTTTACACACCTCTTACATTAAATAAATTAATTAATAACTCAAAAGATAAAACCTCATTTATAAACAAAAATTGTGTCATTTATAAATGTATATGTAGGTGTGGTAGTGGATATATAGGTGAATCTAGATGTACATTAGAAAAAAAAACTAAAGACCACTTGCTACTATTAATTATAACGATCCAAACGAAGTGGGAGATCGCATCGCACCGCACCGCACTACCAAAGGGCGCCATCTAGGCATTTGAGCCTAGAAAAATTTATAAAGTAGGCAGATACGCGCTGTTAGGATTCCACTTTATTTACATATTTAGATCGTTAGCCCATTGTCACTAGCTCAGCGGAGACGCCGAGATAAAAATCTATAAATTTTATATCTTAAATATAAAAGAATAAAATAATAAAAGCCACTGCCAGAAATTAACACAGAAAAATATTTATTTACGCACATATAAAATCATTCTAAATTCGAGGAATAAGTTTAACATTTAGATTTTTATCTTAATTTTTAATTTTACATTTAAAATAGCTTGCTATAATGTTTAATATTTTATTTAGAGGGTCAAGTATGAATGGACTACATAGGTCTGCATTTGAAAGGAAAATATTCTTCCCTGATTTAACCTTAGGCAACAAATTTCGCAATCAACTGGCGCCAATCCATCTGATACATTCATGTATTCAATGTAGCATGATACGACAACACAAAATACTATATTGTCAGGAATGTACATCTGAACAATAAGTAGAAATAGAGAAGACATTGACTCTCCACCAACAGGAATGTGACATCTGTGGGCAAGTAGATCAATAAACTAAAAACTCCATAGGAATGGACTGCGGTCTTCTGCCGACTTACAAACCCATCCATAGGCAAACAGAGGGTGTGTGGCGTATATCTATAATCCTGCCCGTAGCGGATCTCATACTACATCTACTAATTACACAAATATATCCAATCCATTGAACCAATTCAACTACGAAATGAATAACCTAAGATTACCCTCCCTTAATACAACTTTACAAAACTATATAGCCATTCGCGCCCGACTTAATTTTAACATTTATATACGTTCGCACAGATTTGTTTAAAAATGTTGGGTATAGATCGATTACATAGATTCCACGGTCAAAAACATTTCAAAATAAACATAAACGATCAAAATACAAAATTATTGATACCGACAATCGCAGAGGGAAACTTATAAGTAACCCAATAGTATTCACCATAAGATACTTGCGTTGTCACCAATAACTTAAAAGACATCCGAATAAATACATTTTAGATACTCACCGTAAGGTATCATTATTTATCGAATGTCTATATATTTTGATCAAATATGAAAACCAAAATATAATTAACCGCAAACGAATCCATGCAAGCATCTATAAACAACTTAAATTTCATACATTTAAAATTTAAACAATAAATAATTTATACAATTAAAATAAATGGAAATGATGTTTGTCCATCGGAAAACATATAAAATTAAACATTATTAATTTGATTTAAAAACTTACAAAAGTCAGATAAGAGTCCGTTTTAACATTTAAGTTGGCTTGTTTATCAATTTGTAAAACTTGACGAAAATTCTTAATTGATTTTAATAATTGTTCCTTTCATATAGCTTATGGAATTCCCGCGATGCCTCCGTTGGAAGGTAATGTTCTGGAGATGGCAATAGCTGGTTCAAGGTATCACAGTCTTTTCATTTTTTTTTTTATAGAGAGTGTGGTATGTGCGTCATACCCCATCTCTCAAACACAAAACGCTGGAACTGTCAGAAAAAACTGTATTTCCCTTTTTATATTATCCACCAGGATTCCATGAACAAAACGTCACTAATCTGTTTTTTCGTTATGGTCCGGGCCAAGGCTTAGTGCTTCCATTTGTCAAGCTAAAATCTCTTTCTTCTCTTATCTAACTTTCCATCTGACTTTTTAATTAAACAGCTTTTAGATAATTAATAAACAATCATTTCCTTTTATAGATTACAGGAATTAATTAATACCTGTTTTTATTTTAACTTACGTTATTTTTTTATTAAAATATTTTTATATTTCAATCTTGTATTTTTTTATTTAAAAAAAATACATTCAAATACTTTTTTTTTTTGTTTATGAAAAAAAAAATATTTTTAAAGTTTAACATCTGTGTGAATGTATACACGTTTAACAATGTTTTAATTTTAGCGTTTAGTTTTTTACTTTTATTTGCGAACTTTTAAGTTTTTATTTTAAATTAATGTAACGACATATTTATATATCGTTACATAATATGAGTTCAGAAATCAAAACAAAATTGTATAGTAGATAATATTTCAGCATCTGATTTTTATGACCATAATATAGTCATGTATTTATAATTTTGACTTCAATTTTAATAATGTAAAAATATTTCAAATTGAAAAAATAACATTAAAAGAAAAATAAATGAAGCTATGCTAATATACAAATATAAACATGACTTAATTAACAGGCAAGCAACAAACATTAAGATCATGGAATTGTGGGAAGGTGAGCCTTTCAAAGTTTTAGTTGACAAATACTACTGGGATAATCAAAAATGCTCCTAAGTGGATAAAAATTTTAATTATTTAGTTACTGTATTTACAAATATTCAATTATATAATTACATATATTGCTTTGAAAATAAATACAGACATTGAATTATATATATATTGAACTGGATACTTTATCCGATTCAAGTGTTCTATCATGTAAATTAGAAAAAAAGAAAAACCAAGTTTTATATGTGCATTAACACACATACTTATTTATTTTGAAATCTTATATCTTTAATTCTAAGTTGATTTTAGTATAAAATATTTTTTTTATGACGCTTGTTTTCTTTTAAAATAATTAAAAGCAAACAAAGTTTAATTAGTGCTCTTATATGTATTTTATTTAAACTAAATAATAATCATTTTTGTAAGATAAAGCCCTGTAAGATATTGTTTTTCTAATTAAGATTGATTTATAAAACAAATTAAGCGTATGTCACGCTTGAATGTGAAGCTATAATAAGATACAGGAATTAATATACGCTAAGTGCTTTCGAGGTCCTTTACCTCATATTCATAGCAGAGCTGTGAGCTGCAAAAATAAAAAATGGGGCGGGAGAAGTTGTATGCAAAGCATATGCAAATGGACTAAATAGTCCAGCATTTAGAGATGTCGAAGCATGTGTCATGTCTATTGATTGAGTTGTTATTGTTGTTGATGTAGTACGCTTCTCTGATCTTCCGCTTAATGTCGTTTTTCTCGATACAAACTATTTTAGGGTGGGAAGGTTCAAATAAATGTCCAGTCTTCTTGGAGTGTTCCAAAAATGTTGATGAGTTATCGTTGTTTTTCATAGCTCTATTATATGTGTATCTGTGTTGTGCTGTCCGGATGGTTGTGCCTGCCTTGGTTTCTCCAAAATAAAGGGCGCGGCAACCGGGTTGTAAGCAAGTGATGCTGTAAACAACATGGGGGGTCTGAGAAGGTTCTAATTTGTCCTTGGAGTTATTGATGAGACGGTTAGTGCAAGGGGGTGTATGAAAGCTGATTTTAAATTTATTGCCCAGAATCTTGATTAGTTGGTGGGAGATTTTATGTATGTGGGGAAGAGTGATATATGGAAGTTTAATATTGTTTTTATTAATGGTGATTTTTGTATGAAACTGCTTGATTTTGTTGTTGATAGTGTGGAGTTTATAGCCTGCCTAAAGTAGGTCTTTGGTATAGAGGTGTATGTTGTTCTTTTGATCTGCTTCAAACTTGCACAGCTGCATGTTTGAGTGGGAGATAAAGATTTACCTTGGTTCAAAGTTGCAAAAAAAAAGATTGCGCGGGAGATAACAAAGGACATAAATAGCTGGGTAATTTATTTTTTTTATTAGACAGGAGGATTCAAAGAGACTATTCTGTTCATTCAGTTTTTATTGCTCAGCTTATTCAGCTTCTTATTGAGGATCGATCCAGATTTTAGCTGTTATTGAACTGTTGCATTGGAAAGGTGACTAAATTTTTTTTTGATATTGGTGCCACGGGAATCACCAAGTTGAATTTCCGTTGACTGACAATAACTCTATTTGCCACGATAATAGCAGTCATTCAGATGCCATGCCTGTAATATATGCCACGAAGAACCTCCACAACATGATGGGCTGAGCCTTTCCAAAGATGAACCTCCGGAGCTCCAAATTGTGACTTCAATCATGACCTAACTGTCAAGTCCATAGTGGATCCCAATAATGCCTCCAGACTTCTGAACCTGTAGTAAATGACATCCGTTGTAGAGGACTCTATAAACTGAACTTTGTGTGAACAACAGAAATTAATATTATCTCGAGGTAACTTACCTTTCCATATCAAAATCAGGGCTAAATCTCTAATTAAGTCTCTCGCAAATCTCAGCTTAATCTTAAAAAGAAATTATATTTATGATGTGTAATTTATTAATTTAAATATTAATGTAGTTTTGTTTATTTTACATTATAATCTTAGTAGCAAGATTTTCCATCTTAAAATGTTGCTTGTTCGAGAGTGTAGGGCGAGTGATATTTTATATGCTTAATAATTTCTCAGTTTTATGATTAACCCTTGTTAAATGCTCAGACCGACCTTAGTAGTTTTCTTTTATTTTTGTTTGTTTGTTTGCTTCGGCGTTAAACTAAATCAAACTTGGCTTTGGCTAGCGATCTCTAGGATATATGATTTATTTATTTTTTGGTAGAGATTTATTTACTATAATTCAGATTACATAGTTCATGTTTCTTTTTTGTGTGAGATTAACCTTGGCTCATTTCAATGTACTTGTCCATGAGCGCTTTGCAGAATTATGACATTATTGGTTCCAACATTTCTTTTCTGGACTAAGAAAAGCTCATCTGCGCTGTCCCGTTATTCTCCACAAACATCCATCTTGCTAAGTCTCTATAGGGAAAAGGGAATTGGTTGGGCGAACCACTAGCAAGAAGATATAAGCCATTACTGTGTTATAGATAAGAAATGAACTTGTCTGCCTGGGTATTTAACGTAGTTCTTCTCGCATACACTCAATGCTAAGATCTGCTAAGTAAATGTAGATCAAGTTTCATGTTTATTTTGTTGTTATGTTTAATAAATTTAAAAAGTTCTTATAAGTATTTTGGCTGACATTTGTCTCAGTGTTTTCTCAATTGTCTGAACCACATTCATTAGCTTTTGCTCTTCCTGGGTTTAGTCCGGTGCATTCTATTCGCATATCCTATAACCACTTAAAAATAAATGTCTAGTTCCAAATTTCAGACTAGTGGTGCCCTAGCGGTCAGTATATGCGAGTCTAAAGCTTCTGTCTGGTATATAGGACAGTAATTTTAGCACAACCAATGCAGGCCTTCAATTTTAAATCCCATGTGAGATTTTGTTCAGACAATTGAGGAATATTTCAGTGTTGGAGGCAAGATTCAGTAGGTAGGGATCAGTTTGTGCTAAATGGTTGAAAGCAGTTGGGAGTAGGGGGTTCATCTTTTCAATATGAATAATTAATATATATATAGTTAATTAAACAGCGTTCTTTAGAGTTATTACTGAACGAACGGGTCAGACAAAAATATATTAAGAAGTTATATATTTATTTTGTTTTTTTGTTTATTAAAAAAAAAGTTATTAGTTCTATGTTCGTAAAATAATAATAAAGAAAACAAAAAACAAAGAGTTTCGGGTCGCGTTTTAGAAATAACAAAATATAAAAGATTTTTTTTTAAAGTTAAAAATTAGCTGTTATGTTCATAAAAAAAATAAATAAAAGCCAGCAAAGAGTTTAGGTTCGCGTTTAAAGAAAAAAGTAAACAGCTTAACTTTTGTACTTTAAATATATATATAATAAATAGCAGTTGAAGATTAAAAAAATAAATAAATTTTATAAATAGACAGAAGTTGCTTTGGGAATATAAATAAAGTTAGAGAAGAGGCTGAAGATAGACTAGCTAGCATCATGGCTAAAATAGATTGGGAAATAAAATCTTTTACGGCTGATATTTGGGGAAGCCCATTAGAGCATTTGGAGAGCCTGTAAGAGATGTTTCAATGTCATAATTGGCAGAAGACTGAACAAGTGGCAATTGCACGCCACTATTTACAAGGAATGGCTGAGGATTGGTGGCATATCTTAAAGATCAAACCACAGACTTTTTGGGATTACAGACGCGAATTATTGCACACTTTTTGGAGTGAAGAAAAGCAGTATCATATCTTCATCAATATATCACAAGAAAGATATATTAGAAGTAATGGAGAAACTTACACCCAGTTTTTCTGCAAACAAGCAGCAAGGCTGAAGTCATTGATAGCTTTCTCATTGACTGAGAGGCTGATATGCCGAATATTATTGGGCAATATGCCAAGGGATATACAGCAGATCATGTTGTGCAGTAGCAACATTCACTTGGAAGAAATGATTAAACTGCTAAATGAAATTGAACATAATCAGGCCCAAGAAGAAGTGGAGAAAAGAACAATGCTGGGCAATCAGATAATTTTGATAGAAAAGAGTCAATTATCAGCTCCAATTAAAAAAAGTAAAGAAAGCCATAGGACTGTAGCTAATGTGATGGTGGATCAAGAAGAACCAGCATGAAATGGAACTATGCAGACTTGCCCAATTGTCAGTATAAAGACTGGAGACATCATTACAGAAGCATTGGTTGATTCAGGAAGTCAAATGTCATTGCTCTCTAGTAAGTTTTACATGAAAATAAAGAAAGACCAGACACATTTGTATACACTGCCAATAAAAAGAATGCAGGTGACACTGGCCAATGGCAAGAAGGCAAATATTGAAACCAAACAGGTGTGGTACATTTGCATCTGGGTTACATAGAGTTAGACCATATCTTTTTGATAATGCCTGTTCTCATACAAGATGTTATAATTGGGACTGATTTTTTGTACAGGCATAAAGGTGTTTTGGATTATGACAAATGTTTATTTCTTTGCCAAGAAGTTTTGATGCCATTTGAAGGGCTAAAGAGTTATAAGCCACTTCAGGTACAGTGTGTTCAGCAAGTGAGGGATATCGTGGAAATGCAAAATAAAGTGTCACAATCAATGTTAAAAGGAATGGAAGAACAACCCCCTCTAATAGAACTGTTGAGGGAGTTGTATTCAGTTTTTTTGAATAGGCCTAAGATCATTGAGGGGTATGTGGATCGCATTCAAGTTAAGGATGAAAGCCATTTCCAGAGTCGTTTATATCCCATTCCGTTTCAATATAAGGCTGAAGTAGATCTTCAAATACAGCAAATGATTGAATGGGGAGTTATTGAAAAGCACACATCTCCATATGTTAACCCATTAGTAGTGGTAAAGAAAAAAGATGGATCTGTCAGAATATGTTTGGATGCCCAGCGGTTAAATGCCATTACCATTCCTGAAAGAAACATTCCACTTACAATAACAGAACTTCTCTGAAAATTTCAAGGGAAAAACATTTTTTTTACATTGGACTTGACATACAGTTATTGGCAGATCCCTCTACATTCATTTCACCGCAAATATACTGCCTTCCGTTATGAAGGGCATACCTATGCATTTAAGTGTATGCCTTTTGGATTAATCAATAGTGGTTCAGGACTTCTAAAGTGTTTGGATCAAGTGTTATTAGACAAAATCAAGAGTCTGATTGTGATATATATGGATGACATAGTCATCACATCTGAAAATATGGAAGAACCTATGGAACACTTGAAAATGTTCTTAATGGAGTGTTACCAGAAAAACATTACCATCAATTTACAAAAAAGTGGCCTGGTCCAGGAGGAGGTTACATTTTTAGGCTTTTTAATTGGGAAAGAGCATTAAACCTCATCCTGAAAAACTAACAGTGATACAACATTTTCCCACACCCACTAATAGGCATCAGGTACGGTCTTTTCTGGGATTATACAATTTTTATCATAAATTCTATGAAAATTTTGCATTAGATGCTGCAAATTTGGTTCAGTTATTGACAAAAGACCAAAAATGGATATGGGAGTACAAACAGGAGCAGGAATTTCAACACATTAAAAACAAGTTATTGAAACAGGTGGTTCTAGCCTATCCTGACTTTTCACAAACTTTTTATGTTCAGACCGACAGCAGTGGGCAAGGGCTTGGAGTCGTGTTATTTCAAATTGACAAACAAAAATGTCACAGAGTGTTGTATTTTTGTAGCCGCAAGCTAAAAGGGGTGGAAAATAATTACACAATGACAGAAAAGGAAGCTTTGGCCATTGTTTGGGCTTTCAGTAAATTCAAACAATTCTTGCTTGGGTCAGAGATTGTTGTAATTACGGATCATAAGAGCTTGGAATTTCTTAATAGCAGTTATTTATCGAATGATCGATTGATACGTTGGAGTCTTATGCTACAGAAATTACAATATAAAGTTCTATATTGTAAAGGAAAGGAAAATATTGTGGCGGATATTTTGAGTCGCCATCCTGTAGATCTGACCCCTATCTGAAATACAGGAGACCAGCCCAGAGTATGCATAAATCATGACATATAAGAAAGGAATAGGAACTTCAGCCCCAGTGACACAGCAACATTGGAAAAATATGAAGCCTATAGAATAAAAGATGGTGTATTGCAATACAGAGTTGCCACAGAAGAAGACTCATGGTGAATTCTTCTACCCCAAACACTCAGGAACAAACTTATAGAGTGTGTACATTGCCTTTATGGACACTATGGACCATGTAAAGTAGAACATGTGCTCAGGGAAGTACTTTACTGGCCAAGTTTATATTCAAATGTTGTATCAGTTTTGGGAAAATGCCATGTGTGTTCACAAACTAAATATGTAAATAAGAGATTTACTGGGATCTTGCAGCCTATTTTAGCACACAACTCTAATGAAATGTTGGCCATAGATTTTTATGGGCCTTTACCTGCCTATAAATAATACCGATATTTAGTCGTAATGTACGACATATTTTCTAAGTATGTAACTGCATATCCATTAAGAAAAGGAATACACGAAGTACTATCTGGATCTTACAGGAGCATCAGTTTCCTAAGATTGGTAGGCCCCAGATGATACTTACAGATCATGGGACAGCCTTTAAATCTCACCACTGGAAAAAGTGGATTCAGCAACAGGGCATTCAGCATGTATTAACATCTATTCGTAATCCTCAATCGAATCCCTGTGAGAGAGTCATGAGGGAGTTAAACCATTTATTTCAGCTTTATGTCAGCGAAAATCACCGTGGATGGGTGAATCAGATGGGAAACATCACTAACTACATAAATTGGACACAGAATGAATCTACAGGGTTTGCCCCCATCAGATTACATTTTGGACAGAATTATCCAATGCTGATAAAGGCTCCCTTGCCTGTAGATCGGGACAAAATTGATAAAGAAATGGATAAAAGAAAAGCTCGAATAAAGTTGAAACATATGGCTGAAGTACGCATAAAGCGGGGAAATCCATGACCATGTAGATTCAAGGTAGGGGACTTGGTTTTTGTACAAAAACCTCATGTCAGCAATCCAACCCAGCATCAATATAAGAAAATTTTCCCAGTATATGAGGGACCCTTCACTATACAAAAGAAAAGTGGTCCGAATGCTTTTGTATTGGAAGATGAGTGTGGGGTTTATGGATTTTATAATGCATGAAGCCTTAGGCCAGCCACCTAAAAGATAGGAGGTACATTTAAGGAATTGATCTCAGGGCAAATGTTCAGCCAGGGGGAGGGGATTTAAAAGTTTTAAATGTTGGGGTTTAAAGTTTGAAAAAAAAAATAGCAAATAGATGCTTTTATTTATTTTATTTTTTTTGTTGGCGTGAAGGGGCAGTTGAACTGGATACTTTATCTGATTCAAGTGTTCTATCATGTAAATTAGAAAAAAAGAAAAACCAAGTTTTATATGTGCATTAACACACATACTTATTTATTTTGAAATCTTATATTTTTAATTCTAAGTTGATTTTAGTATAAAATATTTTTTTTATGACGCTTGTTTTCTTTTAAAATAATTAAAAGCAAACAAAGTTTAATATAGTGCTCTTATATGTATTTTATTTAAACTAAATAATAATCATTTTTGTAAGATAAAGCCCTGTAAGATATTGTTTTTCTAATTAAGATTGAGCGGGAGATAGAGATTTACCTTGGTTCAAAGTTGCAAAAAAAAAGATTGTGCGGGAGATAACAAAGGACATAAATAGCTGGGTAATTTATTTTTTTTATTAGACAGGAGGATTCAAAGAGACTATTCTGTTCATTCAGTTTTTATTGCTCAGCTTATTCAGCTTCTTCTTATTGAGGATCGATCCAGATTTTAGCTGTTATTGAACTGTTGCATTGTGAAAGTGACTAAATTTTTTTTTGATATTGGTGCCACGAATGACCAAGTTGAATTTCCATTGACCGACAATAACTCTATTTTCCGCGATAATAGCAGTCATTCAGACGCCATGCCTGTAATATACGCCACAAAGAATCTTCACAACATGATGGGCTGAGCCTTTCCAAAGATGAACCTCTGGAGCTCCAAATTGTGACTTCAATAATGGCCTAACTGTCAAGTCCAGAGTGGATCCCGATAATGCTCCAGACTTCTGAACCTGTAATAAATGACATCCGTTGTAGAGGACTCTATAAACCGAACTTTGTGTGAACAACAGAAATTAATATTATCTCGAGGTAACTTACCTTTCCATATCAAAATCAGGGCTAAATCTCTAATTAAGTCTCTCGCAAATCTCAGCTTAATCTTAAAAAGAAATTATATTTATGATGTGTAATTTATCAATTTAAATATTAATGTATTTTTGTTTATTTTACATTATAATCTTAGTAGCCAGATTGTCCATCTTAAAATGTTGCTTGTTCGAGAGTGTAGGGTGAGTGATATTTTATATGCTTAATAATTTCTCAGTTTTATGATTAACCCTTGTTAAATGCTCAGACCGACCTTAGTAGTTTTCTTTTATTTTTGTTTGTTTGTTTGCTTCGGCGTTAAACTAAATCAAACTTGGCTTTGGTTAGCGATCTCTAGGATATATCATTTATTTATTTTTTAGTAGAGATTTATTTGCTATAATTCAGATTACATAGTTCATGTTTCTTTCTTGTGTGAGACTAACCTTGGCTCATTTCAATGTACTTGTCCATGAGCGTTTTGCAGAATTATGACATTCTTGGTTCCAACATTTCTTTTCTGGACTAAGAAAAGCTCGTCTGCACTGTCCCGTTATTCTCCACAAACATCCATCTTGCTAAGTCTCTATAGGGAAAAGGAAATTGGTTGGGCGAACTGCTAGCAAGAAGATATAAGCCATTAATGTGTTATAGATAAGAAATGAACTTGTCTGCCTGGGTATTTAATGTAGTTCTGCTCGCATACACTCAATGTCAAGATCTGCTAAGTAAATGTAGATCAAGTTTCATGTTTATTTTGTTATGTTTAATAAATTTAAAAAATTCTTTTAAGAATTTTGGCTGATGTTTGTCTCAGTGTTTTCTCAATTGTCTGAACCACATTCATTAGCTTTTGCTCTCCCTGGGTTTAGTCTGGCGCATTCTATTCGCATATCCTGTAACCCCTTAAAAATAAATGTCTAGTTCCAAATTTTGGACTAGTGGCGCCCTGGCCGTCAGTATATGCGAGTCTAAAGCTTTTGTCCGGTATAATATATATATTGTGCCAAGCACTCTAAAAGTGCCACACACAAAATGGCTGTAGTTAAAGCTACAGCTCAGTTATATTAAACAAAATTATTCAATTACAGAACTATGATGTAAAAATAGTATAAAATGGATGAAGTTGGTCTATGTACATATTTATTACCCACACAAGCTCAAGAATTGTAAATTGACGCTATTATTTTGTATGTGTACAATATTTTTTTATTTGTTTTTGTTATAAAAATAAATGAAAACATTTTACATTTATAATTTCCTTTCATTTTTTTTGTAAAAAGTTATATACATATTGGAACATGTTATAATTGAATAAAAATATTAGAAATAATTAAAAGTAACTAAATGTTCCAATGCATCTGTATTTTTTTTAATTAGCAAATTTTCTAGATTTAATGCATTAAGAAAATTTAGATAGCCATTGTTTACTAAAAATCAAGATACACTAATTATTTAATGGTTATCCTGCTTTGTGTTTTTATTTTTCTAAACAACAGAGTCCAAAGAATTTGGATGCCAAAGCAGAGATAAAAAAATCTTGTTTAGTGTTGTAAAGGTATTTTTAATGTCTAATGTGAAGGAATCTTTTTTGTAATTAATCTTTTTTAAACTGATATTTATCAGTAGAGCAGTCTGAGTTTGCGTAGAGAAAATTAAAGAAAATAATAGAATTAATTCAAAATAAAATTCTGTAATTGAAAGGAATGTGCTTCGCTCAAATTAATTAGCCATCAAGATAAAAGCTGGAGGCAATTATTTGAAGGGGGGGGTAATCAAATTGACTAGGTATTAGAGGTGCTATATATACTGCTCACCAGGTGTAGTAAGGGAATTAGAATTTTTGATGGAGAAACTAACAGTTAAACAGAGAAATTAGATTATAATTTTTGGAGGAAATAACCAGTGGTAAAAACAGTAGATCTGTTCATACAGAAACCATCAGTGAATATCCAGTTCGACAGTCCATGATTCAAAGTGAATAAATTCTGGCAATAAATCATCCTAATAGTCATTAGTCAATCAGAAAGAAGAAATCCCCACAATTATTCATCAATCCAAAATTAAAGCAGAGGTTACCTACAAAGAATAACAGTGATTTGAATACTGATTTAATAATTTAATGGTGATGGCTGAAGTCAGTGTGGAAAAGATTTAAGATTACTAAAATCATGGCATTGCTTTTAAGCTTCTGTTGCTTCCAGTTGTATGCTGGCTTGGCATCATAGTCAGGCCTTATTTCAGAAGAATACATGGAACTGTTAATAATATATTGCAATAGAAGAAAGAGCACAGAAATGAATCTCTTCTGAAAACCATTTATTATAAAGCAAGATAGCAGTTTTCACATAAGTATCACTGCAGTAAACCAACTTAAGATGGAGAGAATTCCTACATCAGCTAAAGTGACAGCTGTGGTGCAGAAGCATGCTTCAGTGGACATGTCCCACTCCTTTCCACCATCAAAATGTAGCCACCCAGATTCAGTCAGTGAGAATGATGAAGATCACCAGACTAAAACAATGAAAGAAAGAAGTCCTTCTCACCCCATGAGACAGATGTATATAGCATATCCAGAGGTCCCAAGTCTGGAAATCTCCAGACACTGTAGGGTAAAATTTATTTTAATCACTTGATATTGTTTCTCAAATACTATTTATATATTTATGTAATACATTTATAACATGTTTAAAATCTAATCACTGTACTAAATTAATTGATATTTCATTAGTGCATGTATGCAAGATTCTTTAAATTAAACATTCTTCCACATTTAGCTTAAAATTACAAACTATATGATGGGTATAGGGATCTGCCCTTCTATTGCATTTATGTTTCAACCATTTAGATATGTATTAATAAAGTCAAGATAAGATGCATAACATGATGGCTTTATTTTATCTCTTTTGTGTTTACATGTATGATAATAAACGATTTTCAAAATATTAAATTGTGGAAGGAATATAGAAAAAAAGCATACATGTACGACCAAGTATTTGATATTAGTGTTTTTTTTTCATATTGCCTAAAATAAACATATGGGTACAGAACTCAGACCACTTCATCCAAACAAACATTTTTTGTACATAAATTAAGGGAGTACAGTTTTAATCACATATAATATTTTTCATTTATTCTTTGTAATTGGTGACGGGTGATGGGATTTAATCATTATATATTTATGTGCGAGTGAATACATTTTTTACTTAAGTTATTTCACAGCATGTATGTGTTTTGTTAATTATTCTTTTGTCTTTTTAATAAGAATGTATATTTCTAAAGGCAGGTTTAAATATCTTTTTTTATAACCTGAGATAAAGAGAGCTGAGCATAGCATTATGGGATATTACAATATCTGCGGGAGATATTTTGATATCCCAATAATATGTTGATAAAACCTATTGGTATGATTTAATGGATGGGTGCTGTGTATCCTTCCAAGGGGGGAATTTTCTCTTCTGGGGAGTGGCCCATAAAAGTATTGCAATAATGCCTCTCAAAGGTATATAGCAGCCATCTTAATGTCCATAGGCATGGAAATGAAATAAACAATGCTTATATTCTTGAAATTTAAGTTATAAAATTTATGTCTAGATTAAGATTAGTACCCAAACCTTATGTATGATTTTTCTTGCTTAATCCATACAGCAGAAATGAAATGTATTTGTGTGGTTATGGGAGTGCCCGGTACATATATATATATATATATAAATGCACTAAACAGATCTTAACATAAAGTCAGTATTTTTAGAGCTTGAGATTGACTCAATTTCAATTTGCTTAACATAAAAGTAGTTTGTGCTGAGTGCAATTATCAAAAGAGAAAATATAAAGAGATGTGTTTATTGTTTGGACTATTTCCATCATCTTATATGAGTATTGAATGTCTTAGAAAAATGTAACTTTATTTAAATATTTCAAATATATTCAACTGTTAGTTATAGCACACAGGTTAGTATATGCACTATTATTTCCCCCTCTTCTTCAGGTGTTGCTGGCCTGACCAGTGACAGTACTAGCATGGAAATTGAATCTGGACCCATAGATTCTTGAGTATTGAGTTTTAAGGGAACACTCTAACCAACTGAGTCAGTGCTATTTTTGGCTGCTTGATATTTTGAAATGTATACATACTTCAGGTGGTTTGGTCAATTTTTCATTACTTAATATGGTGATTGAACAAGGATGTTTCTCAGAATTCCACATTCGTTTACACATCTGAAGTATGGTTAAAATAAATGTGAAGATCATTAATTCTTATTACCCATTCATTAGACTAAAAATTTATTCATGTAATGAATAATTTTCTGTAGTGTAATTTTCACTATACTACCCTTATAGCAAGGTAGGGACTGGTTTTTATCCACTTTTAACATCTTGTGAAAGGATGTATTTGTAAATATATGACCAAAGTCATGTGAAAAAGATGCTTGATCCCCAAGATGTACATTTTGTGCTGAACCAGCACTCATCAGTTGACCAAGACCAAAATCTCTTACAAATATTTTTATTATTGTTCAGTATATATAGATATCCAATTACTATAGTTTAATTGAAGTAATATAATTTTCTACTTCTTCTTTTCCTATGTATTGATTTCTATTATAACATATCATACCATTTAGACTTTTTTAGACACTTTATCAATACTTTTATTTGTATTATTTGTATTACACTAACAGTTTCGACTCTCCTGCAGTCATCATCAGAGTTCTTGTTGTTTTGACTGTCCTGCACTCATCATCAGAGTTTTGGTGATAGAATCAACAAGAACTCTGATGATGACTGCAGGACAGTCAAAACTGTTAGGGTAATACAAATAAAAGTATTGATAAAGTGTCTAAGAAGGTGTAAATGGTATAAAATAGTTTAATTGATAAGTGTCAAACTTCTTTCCTTCACAGCTTTGACACAAAACATTTAATGAAAGTATATTCATAGTTTTGTTAGTCATCTGGCTAGAGATTATCCACTTAATGAATAATATCATGGTAAGGACTGATTCCTATCCATTTTTAACATCTTGTGGTGGATTATAATCATAAAATATGATGAGAAACATGTGAAAAAGATCTATGATTCTCAAGATACGTATTACTTGCTGAACCAACACTTATCAGTTGGCCCATATCACAATCTCTTACACATATGTTTATCATTATTTAGTATATATTTACAGACAGCTAATTATTACAGTTTAATGGATGCCCTCCAACTTCGACACAAACCATTTAATGGAGGTATTACCAAATTCACTACTAAGTTTTTTGCTGAAATGTTTTCAAAGTAGAGTAGATAAATTGCACTTAATGGAAGTGTATTAATAATTTTTATTACCCATACATTACATTAAAAATGAAATATTTAATGAATAATATTTCTGTGGTGTAATTTTCACTACAGCATTTTAGAAAAATACCAGGCTAGTAGTGTGGTTTTAAGATTCTTGTTCTTATTTTGTTTCTATAACTAAGAATAAAACCTATTTTCCAATCAGTAATTGGATGGTCGAATTCACTATGAATTATCTAGCTGAAAGAAACATAGATATCTTGGAATATAAAATTGGCTCCACGTTTTAGCCAATTTCAAAACCTTATATTTTAGGCATAACAATTGATGTATTTATTATTATGCAATATTTTACATACAGAGGGAGTTAAGATAGAACACTACTAAGAGATCATTTACTAATTGTAAATAATACGCTAACAAGCCGATTTATCAATTCACCTTTGATTAGCAAATAAGTCATCTATCATTGAATTATTTGACCCTCATATACACATATGTAATAAATATATTTTGTTATATATGATGAAGACGTTAGCTGAAAGTTATTCAAATATGCCTCATTTAGTTTTTTCTTAATTGTTGTTTATTTATTTCTTTATAAAAGATATTCTAAGAATGCGAGGTCAAAAGTACAAGAACATTATACTTATTATTTTTTTGTTTTGATTTGTTGTAAGGTCGTTTAGTTATTTATTTGAGTACGTGGTAAAAAAAAAGTTGAAATAATAATTTAAATGAAGTTTATATTTGCAAGTATAAACTATCTTTAATTTATGATAAAAATTATAATGAAAATGATCTAAGACTCAAAAAGTTGATTAATATGTTAAATTTTAGTTAGTTCCCGATCTGTATGTTCATTAACTACAAAACGAACTGGAAGTTTGGTCTAGATTTACGGTGATGCATTAAATATTATTATCTAATGCTGATTTAATATTTCCTGGATTGGTTTTCAATGGAGGAATCCAGGGAAATATTAAGTTGTATTTTTTAAACATCCTGCGATGTTTATGTTGGAAAAAATCTCTCCTCTGTAAATAAGTCCTCACATATACATAGATTTGATATAAAATAAAGCATTTAATTATGTAATAAATTCTAACACATCTATTGATATACAAACTGTTCGTTTGCTGTTCAAGTTATACCATGACTGATGAAGTTAATCAATAGATAGAACCACTCCACAGTGTTGTAGAATTTGTTAAAAGGGTTAAAGTAGATGTTTTTTTTCCTACACCAAACACAAAATTATATAACTCTTATAACAAAAGTAAACCATTTGCTTACCACCTATATTCTTCTACATTACCTTTATAAACCTATTTGGGATGCCATATCATACTATATTTCTCAGACAATCAAATTAATTTTTTTTAATAAACTATTTCCGATTTCTTCTTATATCTTCTAATATATTCTTATAAGGTTTTGCCTTAGTCAAATTAATTGGGTTAACAAATCCAGCAATCTGACAATATGTCCAAACAGATTGTGAAAATGACCAGCCATCTCTATATAATCTCATGGAAAGTATTCTAATAAAATAAATATTATGAGCAGAGTTATATCACTAGAAACATCAATATTCATAAAATGGCATTATCCATGAGTGAAAACCCCAAAAAGAGACTCCAAATATTTTAAATAAAAACAAAACTAT
This sequence comes from Epiperipatus broadwayi, assembly GCA_028023455.1. Taxonomy (NCBI): domain Eukaryota; kingdom Metazoa; phylum Onychophora; class Udeonychophora; order Euonychophora; family Peripatidae; genus Epiperipatus; species Epiperipatus broadwayi. Next base: position 1,822,625 of record JAQFVV010000025.1, on the reverse strand, counting down.
TTAAAGTTATAATTGTAGACATTGTGATGTATAAATATCTTAATAATATGTAATATTATTTGTCACATTTTTAATAATAAACAAAGAATAAATACAATTTACTTTGATTTATCTACATTTAACAATAGCAAAATTCTCTACTCAGTAGTGTCACCAAAAAAGCCTTGATAACCAATGGATACAAATGGTTATGCATAAAATCCCTATCTACTGCCTACTCATCCAATATTCCCAGACTAGTTCCTAGCTTGTGGCTTTCATCAGCGAAGAGCCTTGGATGTGGTTTGTGCACAAAATCTCTATCTAGTACCTACTCATCCTATGTCCCCCAGACTAGCTCCTCACCAATAAAAGCTACAAATGAAGAACTAGTCTGGGGTTATTGAATAAATGGACACTAGATAAGATTTGTGTACAAATCTTTTTGCATCTATTGATTAGTAAGGCATGAACTGGGTAGTGCTACTGCATGGAGATACTACTACTGTTATTAATAGCTTCTGTAAGCATAGGTAATGTTGACTATATGATGCTTTAATGCTTTCATACCAATCCTACCCATAGGGTGATGGTAACTTTGGTATTTTAAAAAACAATAGCATAAAATATACAGATATTGAAGTAGATTTGGATCTATATGACTATTAGCTTGGATTGAAAACATTGTTGGATTTTCATCTTAGGGATTCTAGATGTATAGTTAACTAGAGAGATAAAATCTGGCTGCTGAAGGGTTGCAGTAGATTGTAAGGTCTACATGCTGCTCTCTCCAATCCAAAGCTCTTCAGCAATAAAAGCCACAAACTAGGAACTAGTCTAGGGATATTTTATGTGTAGGCACTAGATAGGGATTTTGTACACAAACCTCCTTGCAACCATTGATTACTAAAGCTTACACTAGATGGCACTACTGCATGAAAAATTTGCTACTGTTACTAACAGCTTGTGTAAGCATAGGAAATGGTGAGCATACATTTTCTTATTACTGAAACTAAAAATGAGCAAAATTTATGAATGCAATGACACCAAGTGAAAGGTCAAGAAGGTTTGGCACTTTACAAGGGCAATTATGTTATCAATAGGAAAGAATATTGTATTACCCATTCTAAAAAGTGCTTTGATCTAACAAATTAATGTATTATGCAAATAATATGCTAATTTGTTAGCCTTTAAACAGGGTCTTATTCTATTACCTCTGTTACAATCATTGCTACATCTATGACATTGTCAAACACATGCTAAGCACAACAATATTTTTATTCTTAAAACAGGCACAACTCACTATATTTATTGCCACACAAGCATAAGAGATGGTGGTCATGTGATGTGATATTTTTATTGTTAATAAAATTTCACTCTTATATAGTGTTTGTATTTGTATATAGGCAAAATTAAAAGTACAACATCAGATACAAATTTTATTAACCAATAGAACTTTTTATACTAATTTAATACCCAGTTGTCTGATGCTTTTCCAGTATATAAAGGAATTCTTTAGATGCAAATTTAACCTGTTACTTGTTAAAGTATACATCAATCTTGTGCTAGATTGTATAAAACTCTGCAATTTGTTGGAGTACACTAATGACAGAAAATTGTTTAAAGTAATAATTATGATAAATTGATGCAAAGTGATATTAATAATTTTACAATGTGGTGAAAGATATTTATAAATAAATACATATTAAAAACTGTACAAGTCCCAAATTGACCCAACTTGATAATAGATAATTATTATTCTAATAATTTTAAAATAAATTTAAATAATAATCAAACATCTTTTACCTTTTAGGCGAAACAAAACATATCTAAATCATATGAAATTATTGGACAGACATGGAAAGGTGTTTTTTATCAAAAAATTGTTATTTTTATTTGATGTGTTGGTTTTACCAAGACTATATTATTGCTTTAAAATACAGAATAGATGGCACTCAAATGAGTTACAAAGAGTTCATAATAGATATCTAAAATTGATTGGTTATATAAATAATACTGATAGGATGCTTGTGCTAATATTAGCTCATAAGCTACCCTCTTTTTGAAAGTTTTCCCAAAGTTCAAATTTGTACCACACAGCAGATTTTTTCTCAGACTATCATCAATCAGACCCCATAATAACTGAACTGATTGAGCAATATTTTCTCAACATATTTCCCATATAAGAAATCTTTTTCTAATTGTCTTAAAATTAAACTGTAATCTTTTATAGGTTTGCTTTTTGCTTGTCCTCTGTTTCTTAGAGACAACTGGGCTATGTATTTTGATTGACTGGGGCTAAAATGATTGGTCAACTTTTTTACAATATCCTCATACACTACTGTATCCTTTATAGGTAACTCGTAATCCTTATTTATTATCCCAATTACCCCTCTGCCTGACAGACATAACAATGCAGCTATTTTTTCTTCTCATCCACAATACCATTTAGCAAGAAAAAATTTTCTGAGTAACATAAAATGGCCGTTCCCCAGCACCTCCAACATCAAATTTGGCTATTACCAACTGTCCCAATGACATTTTTTATTAAATTGTATATATATTCACGAAAACAACATTCTAGTTTATAGTAAACTATTCTAAAACAAACTTGAGACACTAATATATACACACTATTATAACAAATCTCTACTTTCGCACCTGGTTTGAATACGACTGTCAGTTTGTGCCAAGTTTGTTGTGTATTCAGCTATGAAACGACTACCAACAATTATCATAAAAATTATTAAATACCCAAAATGTTATTAAATAAGAATAAACACATTTATTTATATATTATACACATTAATTAAGATTTAACTCAATAACGATCCATAGTTCCTTTATATACACATTAACAATTAGTCCTTGATTTAATGTTCTAAATCTTCAATGCTATAATTTCCACCAAGCAAACAAATATTGCCACTGCAATAGTGGTGGACTTAAGTGAATACTAAAACTTTATACTCACAGTACTTAAAACACAATTCTAATTGGACTTTCTCAGGAGTACACAAATAATGAAAGACCGGTGAGGTCTCTAAACATTTTCCCTAGCTGAGCCAACTATTTTTCACTTTCAGAGGCATGGGCTCTGGGACACTTCCATCATTCAGAAAAGTCTAAAGTCACTTTTCCCACAGCTTTTTTCAAAGGTCCTTATAACAGCAACAAACAATGGCATATGGTGAGTGGACAAAAGCTGATGACTCGCACTCTTTTTTGTGCACACTATTTATACTGTTTTCTCCTTGTTTGAATTCATTGATAAATTCCTATCATTCCAATGTAAAAGTAAATCCATTTGACTAATACATTTTGACAATGATGATAAGAATCTGGCTTCTAATTATGACAATTCACATTCTACAGTAATTTGCTTCAAATATTTATTCCATTTGTTTTCTCCTAAAATAGTTTAATGGTTTGATTTTAACAATACACAGTTTTCTTGGTATTTTAAATCCGTGAGTTATATCCGGTCTTGAAAGTATGCTAGAGATAATCTCTAGTTTCGAAAATGATTAGTAATAATCGTTAGTGTATTCATCTGAAACGGATGGCGTCAAAGTTGTGAGTGGAGGGAGTTTGACAATGGTAAATTCTTTGCATATAATAGAGATATATATGAGAGATAGTGACCTGGACCAACTGACGAGTACTGGTTCAGCACTAAATGCATCTTGGGGGGTCATTTGTCTTTTATTATATCTTTATTTATATGAATTTGAAAAGAATGGGGGAAGTGTGGAGATGTTTATTATAACTATAATCATTTGCATTATCTTTCGGCAATCTTTTATAGATTGCTTTTAACTTATAATCTTTGTCAAACATTGTTAGCCAAGAGATCAGCGCAGCTGCCTTACACGCAAGCAGACAGTTGTTGCGGATTTGTTTCCTGGCCGATGTTATGACATATGGAAAAAAACAGCTTATAATCTTTATCCGCTTAAGTCTAATTTACCTGAAAACCAATCTTTCTTTGTTGAATTAGACTTCAACTCAAATTATCAAAATAAAGCTTTTCTTATTTTACAAAATTTATTTTTCATTACTTTTTTAAAAACTTACATATCTATTTATATTTACGTTTCCATTAATTATAAGCGATTATTTTATTGCTTTTTAAATGTATTTACATATTATTACTATTTTTTCTCTGAAGTAAAACAGCTTTATAACTTAGGGCTCTCGAGTTACTAAAGCCTTATATATTTTCTACAAAATATAACAATAATCAACACAACTTTATTATTTTCTTTTGTTGTAATATGTTTTATATCTTGCTATCTTTTATGCAATCATTTTATGCATTACATACAACTAAGTATACATATTGTTTTCCTGAAGGTTTGTGCCAATGAACATATGTTTAATTGGTAAAATACAAAAATATTGGATAGAGACAAAAAGGTACAAAGAAGAAAGTTTAAAGAAGCTGCTCGCATGACAATGGCAAAAAATCCCATAAGCCAACCTAGAGTGACTATACACAATGTATGGAAACCATTAATCAATTTTGCTCTTAGGAAAAAGTGGAGAAATCGGGAGAAACCTCATAGATAAGTATATGAAATTTCTACTGACTGTTGCCTTTGGCAGGGTGGCTTAGTTGGTTAGAGCGTTATGTTAAAATTCACTACTCATGAATTTAAGGGTCCAGGTTCGAATCCCATGCTAGTATTGTCACTAGTCAAGCCATCAATACCTGAAGAAGAAGAGGGGAGAATAATACCTCTTGAAACATTGTGCACATACTAACCTGTTTGATGTGGTACTAGTAACAGTTGTATGTATTTGGAATACTGTATTTAAATAAAAGTTAATTTTTTCTAAAGATAGACAGAGATATTTATATAGCTGTTGTATATAATTTTTATTATTCATTATAATTTATATGAAAGGACAGTATAATGGATTTTATTATTTTCCATTTTTGATGATACATTGAACAATACATCAATATTAGAATATATATATATATATATATATATATATATATATGGCTGCAGAAAGGAGTTTGCTATTAACTGAAAGGAGACCCTTTGATTCCTCTTGGAGGCCTTAAAGGAACCGAGCAGGGCAAATTCCTAATGTCCACTCCATACGTTCTTGTCGTTGCAGCTGTTATTACTATGTGATTATTCATATAGTATACGAACATGGATGGGCTGCTCACCAACACGCATTAGCCAGCGTGGTGAGTTTATTGGCTTTTTACCTCTGAGTTTAAGATCAAGAAACACCATGGTCTTTCTTCTCAGTGCCTGATAAGGCAGAATGAATGTTTGTGTAAATGATAAATATTTTTCCAATACATATATACAATTATGACAGACAAAAATAAAGCATGGCCCTTATTCCCAGGAGGCTGTAAAGTCACCAACCAAGGCAGCGGTTGGTGGCCGAAGGCGGAGGGTGCTAAGAATCCCCTGATTGCGGACTCAGGCTGCCATTTGATGATGACTTTTTATTTAGGTACTTACAACTGCAGATCACTTTCAAGTGAAGGAAGGTTGCAAGAATTAGAAGAAGAACTGTCTTATATTAAATGGGACATTATTGGACTTTGTGAAGTTAGAAGAAAAGGAGAAGAAACAATTGATTTAAAAAGTGGACATATACTCTATTATAAAGGCACACATATTGGAAATACAAGTGGAGTAGGATTCATTATAAATAAAAAGTGGAAGAACAATATTGTGGAGATTGATGGTGTATCGGACAGAGTGGCAAGATTAGTTATACAACTTAATAGCAGATACCAAATGCAGATAATTCAGGTTTATGCCCCAACAAGTTCTCATAGTGATGAAGTAGTAGAAGATTTTTATATGGATGTACAAAAGGCTTTTGATCAGAGTAATCAACATTTTAAAATTGTTATGGGAGACTTTAATGCTAGAATTGGTAGACAAATGAAAGATGAAATTACTGTAGGTAATTTTGGTTATGGTAATAGAAATGAGAGAGGACATAGACTTGTGGAGTTTGCAGAAAAAAAAAACTTTATATTATGAATTCATTTTTTGAGAAAAATGTTAAAAGGAAATGGACATGGAAGCATCCAAATGAAGGTACAGCAGAATTGGATTATATTTTGACTAACAGAAAATACATATTTCAAGATTGTAATGTTCTTAATAAATTTAACACAGGAAGTGATCATCGATTAGTAAGGTGTAAGTTACGTGTTAATGTAAAACTAGAAAGACAAAAATTATTAAGAAAAACAATATTTACAGTTGATATTCCTAATCTTCAGAAACATTCTAATGAATTTAAATTAGAACTTACAAATAGGTTTCAAGCGTTAGGAGATTTTGAACATGATACAGATTTGAATGAAATTACTATGAAAATAACTGATACACTTTTAAAAACTGCAACAAACATAGCTGGTAGAAAAAAGCAGCAATTGACTAATAAAATTTCTACTGAGACTAGAGAATTTATGAAGAAAAGAAGGAATATGAAGATATACAAAAATGATGTATTAAAAAGAATTGAATATCTCGAATTTTGTAAAATGGTATGGAAAAGAGTTGAAAATGATATAAGAAAGTATAACTGTGAAATAGCAAGGAAAGCTGTAGAAGAAAATAAAAGTCTCAAAAATGTTAAACAACATTTTGGTATTGGTAGGAAATTTATATCTGCAATAAGAAAAAAAGATGGAATTATTACTAAAAAGAGAGATGACATCATGAAATTGGTAGAAGATTTTTATCAAGAATTATATAGTAATAAAGAACAAGTACCTCCTATATCTATTACATCTTCCGAATTGCCCAGAATTTTAAATGAAGAAGTGAGACATGCAATTAAGTGTATGAAGAAAGGAAAGGCTCCAGGAAATGATGGAATTATAATTGATATATTAAAAGAAGCAGGTGAAGAAATAGAAACAATTTTAGCAAAGTTATATACCAAATGTCTAAATGATAAAGATGTACCGGAAGATTGGAAGAATGCAGTAATAATATTAATATTTAAAAAAGGTGATAAAGAAGATATTAGAAATTACAGACCTATCAACCTTTTATCAGTTTTATATAAAATTTTTACCAAGATAATTACAACTCGTCTACAGAGAACTTTGGATTTCCACCAACCAAGAGAACAAGCTGGATTTAAAAGTGGTTTTAGTACAATAGATCATATCCAGGTATTGAGAGAAGTCATAGAAAGGACAAACGAATATGAGTTGTCATTATGTTTTGGATTTGTAGATTATGAAAAGGCATTCGATTCTATACACATTTCTTCAGTGATTAAAGCATTGGATCATCAAGGTATAGATCCAGGATATTGTCATATTTTAAAGAATATTTATAAAAATGCAACAGCAACAATTAGATTACATAATGATACTGGAAAAATCAACATTGAGAAAGGTGTAAGACAAGGTGACTCCATATCTCCAAAACTCTTTACAGCAGTGCTGCAAGAAGTATTTTGTGGATTAAAATGGGAAACTAAAGGAGTGAAAGTAATGCTAGAAGTATTTTGTGGATTAAAATGGGAAACTAAAGGAGTGAAAGTAAATGGAGAGTATTTAAGTCATTTAGATTTCGCAGATGATGTAGTTGTTTTTGCAAATAATGCTTCAGAGCTGCAGGAAATGTTGCAGGAGTTAGCAGATGAAAGTAGAAAAGTAGGACTAAAGATAAATGTTAAAAAGACTAAAGTAATGTTTAATCGATTTGTTCAAAATATGAAAATAAAGATTGATTATGAAGAATTAGAAGAAGTTAACAGTTACAAATACCTTGGTCAGATTATTAATACAGATGGAAACATAATGGAGGAAATTAATCATAGAATTAAACTTGGTTGGAGTGCTTTTGGTAGAAATAACTTGATACTAAAAGGAAATATGCCTATGTGTTTGAAAAGGATGGTTTTTAACAAATGTGTTTTACCAGTTCTTACTTATGGATCTGAGACTTGGACACTTAATAGAAGAGCAATACAGAGACTTCAGACCACTCAAAGGAGTATGGAGAGATGTATGTTGGGAGTAACAAGAAGAGATCAAAAACGCAATGTATGGGTAAGACAACAAACAGGTGTTACTGACCTTATTGAAAAAATTAAAAGATTGAAATGGAGTTGGGCTGGACATATTGCTAGAAGAGATGATAATAGATGGACAATTGAAATTTTAAACTGGATTCCAAGAGATTGTAAAAGACCCAGAAAGAGACCACATGTGAGATGGATGGATGAAATAAGAAAATGTGCAGGGGTGTTGTGGAGAAGAGAAGCTAAAGATCGGAGAAGATGGATTAAACTTGGAGAGACCTTCATCCTGCAGTGGATTGATAATGGTTGATGATATATATATATATGATAAATAAAAATGCAAGTTAAAAAACTTGCTAACACTTGTATTTATGTCCACAGATGGCGTTCTACCAAAAACACCGATCAAGCGTATGTTTCGTTTACATAAACGTCAGAGTAGTTAGTATTCACTATCTCTAACTATAATTCCACTTTCAGATCATGATTTCAAATGCTCAGAGTTTGTATTTAGATCTAGTTTCTTTATTCCTGTCTTTCACTGACGATAGCAAATAGCTTGAAATCATGATCTGAAAGTGGAATTATAGTTAGAGATAATGAATACTAACTACTCTGACATTTATGTAAATGAAACATACGCTTGATCGGTGTTTTTGGTAGAATGCCATCTGTGGACATAAATACAAGCGTTAGCAAGTTTTTTAACTTGCATTTTTGTTTATCATAAATGTACCTTTGAGGTCTTTCTTGCAATGATATAGATTGCAGAGGCTTCTACTATGTGGTGATGCTGAACTGAGATCAGACCCTTATAGCTATCTGGTTTGCTATGCTGAGTTTGAAGACATTACGTGTCTAAAAAATTCACGCTTGCAAGCTGAATAGAAATTGTTTCATAAACGCTCAGAGTTTGTATTTAGATCTAATTTCTTTATTCCTGTCTTTCACTGACGATAGCAAATAGCTTGAAATCATGATCTGAAAGTGGAATTATAGTTAGAGATAGTGAATACTAACTACTCTGACGTTTATGTAAACGAAACATACGCTTGATCGGTGTTTTTGGTAGAACGCCATCTGTGGACATATATATATATATAAACAAAAATCTCTGGAATAAACTTTACAATATTCAAAATATTAATATATAAATAGTAGCTATAGCCAACTTAGTTCAAATCTGACATCCTGAATTAAATTTTACACTTACAATTATAAAATGCTACTTAGAATGGTCAACATACTCTATATTGATTACAGCTGTTATTTATATTTAAATGTTAGTATTTTGAATATTATACAGTTTATTTCAGAGATTTTTATTTATATTTATTTTAACTAATTTTACATACACATACAACACGCACACACATATATATATATGCACATAATTTAATTAGTAATTGGGATCACCATTATATATACAAAGTTAAATCCATTACAAAGGTGCATTAACATGCAACAGACAATCAGATGGATTCTGTAGGTTGAATGAAAACAACAGCAAAACTGTTCAAGCTACTACTAACCAAAAAGAGGCCCTTTTATTTGGTGGTAGCTTAGAGAGATTTGCTGTTATTTTCATTCAGCCTGCAGAACCACATCTGATTGATTTCAGCATATCAATGCACCTTGATTCTGAATTTAACTTTGTATATTCAATGGTGACCCCATTTACTTATTAATTAACATATATATTAAACATTAACAATATTAAATTTATATATATATATATATATTAAATTAAATATTTTCATGTATTTTTTGATTAATAAATAATAAAAATAATGAGATTATATAGATTCCAAAATAAGAATAAAATGAGATAAATATTTTCAATGCTTTTCTGATGATATTTTATTAAGAAAAAAATTAAAAAGAATAGAACTCAACTCTTACTTTGTAGACAAGGGTTGAAATAAAAAAGCAATGGGATATCAGAACCAGAGCATGAAGATTCAGTGATCGCTGGCTTACCTGATGAGTGAATGTTGCTCATGAAATAAATGTGTAGTGAAAGAAATTGATTTGAGTTTTATGCATTAATTGATGATTGTAAAGTAGAGGTGTCAATATGATAAATGTATAGATGAACACCAAAATAAATTGAAAATGTCTTCGTAGTAGAATAACTATTTATCCTTTCACAAAATGTTAAAAAATGGATAAAAACCAAACTCTATCATATATGAGAGTGGTGTAATGGATGAGTATTAAGCTGTCAATATGGTTGTGGTGATTCATAGTTAGCTATGACTAATCATCTGTTCAGTGAATCTTCTTTGAACAATGCATTTATAATGAGAAAGAGAGATCTGACTTTCCTTATTTATGAAGATGATTGTGGTATGATGAATTAAAATGGAAGGCACTGATAAAACAAAACTATCTTGAAAATATCTTTGCAGTGCGATTAATTAGTAGTCAACCTTCCACAAGAAGTTAAACATGGATTGAAACCTGTATGAGAGTGATATAAAGAAAGAATATTGAGCTGTGAATATGGGCACAGATTTGGGGGTATTATCTGTATGTCATCTGAAGAGTAGCTGTACTTTATAAAATACATGCATAGTAAGAAAATGCGGTCTGAGCAGGACACTAATGGATGGTTAATTACGCTGAAATGAGTGGGGCCATAAAAAAACAGTTTTTAGGTTGACTGAAAAAATATATAGTTGTATATGTGTGTCTATTTGTTTTAAGCAAGGCGAGTTTATATAGCAGGATGATATTTTAATATTGGCAGTATCTAGATATATTTAACATGCATTTGTGTATGTTAGATTTTTGTAATAAATAAACTTGAATATTTTCTTGTGTGTTTTTATTAGTACGTTGCACAACAACTTCTTACATAGATTCATAAGAATTTAGATCAAAAACAACCAACTAACAGTTAACATGAGTAAAACGACATGTAAAAATGCTAAGAATTAATTCTTTTTAAATTGCTTAGAGGTAAATAACATATTACATCAGCATTAAAGATATTTTGAAAAATACCACATTAATACATACGATTTCTAATTATGTTATTTTGTTGTTTTTGAAAAGCACCTATACATAATTTGATCACCCATACTTATTTCTCAAGTTTTTTTTTTAGTATTCACTTAAATCCACCTCTATTGATGTGGGAATATTTGTTTACTTAGCTGTGATTATAGAATTAAAGATTTAGAACTTTAAATCAAGAACTAATTGTTAATGTATATAAAGGAACTAATGAACACTATTTAGTTAAATCTTAATTGATGTGTGTGTGTATATATATATATTATGTGTAAATAAATATTTTTATTTTTATTTAATAATGTTTTGGATAATTAATAAATTTGTGATAATTGTTGGTACTCAGTTTCATAGCTGAATACACAACAATTATAACATTGAAATTAATTAATATAAAACTGCGAATGTATAAATGTGATGTGATGTGATGCACTGTGACTTCTCCTTATACGGAGTCAGGAAACTCTCAGCAACTATGCCCAGAGAAACCTGTTAGCCACTTTACTTTCCCTTTCCATTCTCCACCCTACGTTTTCCCATAATCTGTTCTATCCCATTTCCACAACATAATCTTTGTCAACTCCATAGCCTTCATATATAAATCCCCCTTATCTTTTCCCAAATCTAGCATAAAAACCAAAAACTCACTGTCTGTATAATCACTTTGTTCATATTTAATCTTCCACAACTTCATTATTTGTACGATTTCTGCTTCCAAGCATTTACATTGAAGTAACAGATGCGTACTATTTTCTATGCCTTCCTTACATAATTTACAGACTAAATCACCCATATTTTTCCATTTACATGTATATTCTCCTGTTGCTAAAGATCCTGTTTGAGCCTTAAACAATAAACTACCTTCCTTACTATTATCATAAATTAACTCACACCTAATATTCTGTTTATTTCTATATATATTTAAACACTTTTTACTCTCCATACTAGTTCTTCATCTCTCTAACTCCCTATTCTTTATAAATAAATCTATTCTTTTATCTCATTCCTTACCACTATAACACTCAACAATCCTTCTAACACAATCTTCCCATCTTTTGTACAAATATTCTTTCTCACCCATCTTGTTACCTGCCAATTACTCATAACCCAATTAAATACTATTTTAGCTATTCTTTTATTATCCATAAACTGCAATCTACCAAACATTTTACTTTTTTGCATCTCTCATATAAAAACTTGATCATCCCATTTCTCCTTGAATTGCCTCCCTTGCTGTCCATACATCTGCATCCAATGCATGTGATGTGATGTATTATGGCTTCTCCTTAAATGAAGTCAAGAATACCTCAGCAATTATGCCCAGATAAACCTGTTAGCCACTTTATTTTACATTCCCCACTCTAAATTTACCCATAATCTGATCTATCCCATTTTCACAACATAATCGTTGTTAACTCTATAACCTTTATATCTAAACCCCCCTTATCTTTTCCCAAACCCTGCATAAAAACCAATAGTTCACTTTCTGTATAATCACTCTTTTCATATTTATTTTTCCACAACTTCATTAAATATACCCTTTCTATTTTCAAACATTTACATTCAATTAACAAATGCCTAATATTTTCTATTCCTTCCTTACATAATGTACAAAATAAATCACCCATATTTTTCCATTTACATGTATATTCTTTTGTAGCTAAAGATCCCATTCGAGCCTTAAACAATAAACTACTTTCCTTACTATTATCATATATTAACTCACACCTAATATTCTGTTTATTTCTATATATATTTAAACTCTTTTTATTCTCCATACTATTTCTCCATCTCTCTAACTCCCTAGTCTTTATTAATAAATTTATTCTTTTATCCCATTACTTACTACTATAACACTCAATAATCCTCTTAACACAACCATCCCATCTTTTGTACAAATATACTGATATAAATTCTTTATCCAAATCTTTTGCATACCGCATTACCTTTCTCAACCATCTTGTTACCTGCCCTTTACTCATAACCCAATTAAATACTATTTTAGCTATTCTTTTATTATCCATAAACTGCAATCCACCAAACATTTTCATTTTACTTTTTGCATCTCTCATATGAAAACTTGAACAGTCCGTTTCTCCTTGAATTGCCTCCCTTGCTATCCATACTTCTGCATCCAATGCATGTCTTCTTACTTCCCTTTGAGCGTTTTCTAAGTAATATAATATCTTTTTACTAACATATAATGCATCATTACCAAGATGTTAACCCTGCTATTGCAATTCCTTTCCATATAATTCTAGCTACATCATATTTATTATATGAAAACAGTGTTAATTTCTTTATCAATCTCTTTCTTTTCTTTGCTTCATTTATCATTTTTTTCTCCCATTCATCCAAATAATTTTTTCTGATTACTTAAAATAATTCCCAAATAACTATATCTATTCACCACACTTAACTTAATATCTTCCAATAAAAATTCTACATCTTCTCTTTCCCCAGTATTAACAATCATTATATTTGATTTTTCTTCACTAAATTTAATCCATCTCTTCACCCACCCTTGCACATGTCCTCAACATAACTTCAATATCTTCTCTTTTTTCTGCACACAAAAATATATCATCCGCAAAAAACAGACCTGTGATGTGATGTATTATGACTTTCTCCGTAAACGAAGTCAAGAATATCTCAGCAATTATGCCCAGATAAACCTGTTAGCCACTTTCTTTTACATTCCCCACTCTAAATTTACCCATAATCTGCTCTATCCCATTTCCACAACATAATTTTTGTCAACTCTATAACCTTTATATCTAAATCCCCCTTATGACAAAATATATACATGGAGCGCCATCTACAGTATTATATAAGGTAATATCCATTTGTAATTGAAACTAAAGGCAATACATTGTAGTTTAAAATCTAGTTGTTTCATACAAAAAAAAAAAAAAACTAAAGAGAAAAGTGAGAAATAAATGAAATGTGTTCATTTTATAAATTTTTGAATTTATTATCATTTTTATTAATTTATATTTAAAAAACAAATAATGATAACTTGATTTGTGTGATCTAGAGCAGTGGTCGCCAACTTTTTGGATCTTATAGAGCACCAAATTCATAATTTTAAACCCCGCAGACTATTAATATGATTTTAAAAAAAAACATTTGTAAAATAATGAACAGTGAACTTAAACAGGCAAAACTCTTCATACAGTAGTGTCACCCTGTGCCAACCAGAGTAATCAATGGATGCCAGAAGGCTTGTGCCTAAAATCCCTGTCTAGTGCCTACTCATTCAATATCCCCAGACTAGTTTCTGGATTGTGGCCTTTGTCAGTGAGGAGCCTTGGATCTGAGAGCACTGCACCTAGATTATAGGATCTAATGCAACCCTCCAGCAGCCACCTTTTATCTCTACTCAGCTACAAAACTATGGGAATGAAATTAAAAACGCAATAATATTTTTTAATCTAAGCTCAATAGCTTATATAGTCATATGAGTCTGAACTCAGTTCAGCACCCATACATCACATGGTCACCATCTCTTATGCTATCACCTAACTGTTATTAAACAGGCAAAACACTCCAGACATTAGTGCCACCCTGTGCCAACCAGAGTAATCAATGGATGCTAGAAGACACTAGATGGAGATTTTTTGCACAAGCCTTCTGGCATCCATTGATTACTCTGGTTGGCACAGAATAGAACTATTGTATGGAGAGTTTTGCCTGTTTAATAACAGTTACATGCTAGCATAAGAGATGGTGATCCTGTGACTGTGAACTTCCTTTTTATTAATATGAAATACACCTACTCACTATAACAAAATTATAAATGCATGTTTAATCATAACAAAATCTTTAAAGGCCATTTAATTGTAACAAAATTGAAAGTCTTCAAACCTAGACTGAGTTTATAATTGGTGCAACAGATAAAAATGTTTATGCACACAAATATGTGGTTTCCTCCTCTCTAGTACATTTCATGAATTTAGTGCGACGTAAAGAAGAAAATGGTCATTCAGATTATAAGAATTTCCTAGAATATTATTTTTTGTTTTATTATTAATAAAACAAAAAAATACAAATAATGTTAAGATTTTTTTGCAGATCCCAGCCTTTAGATTGCTGACATAAAACATCTAATCTGGTTCATCATCATCATCATCATCAACCATTATCAATCCACTGCAGGATGAAGGTCTCTCCAAGTTTAATCCATCTTCTCCAATCTTTAGCTTCTCTTTTCCACAACACCCCTGCACATTTTCTTATTTCATCCATCCATCTCACATGTAGTCTCTTTCTGGGTCTTTTACAATCTCTTGGAATCCAGTTTAAAATTTCAATTGTTCACCTATTATCCTCTCTTCTAGCAATATGTCCAGCCCAACTCCATTTCAATCTTTTAATTTTTTTAATAAGGTCAGTAACACCTGTTTGTTGTCTTACCCATACATTGCGTTTTCGATCTCTTCTTGTTACTCCCAACATACATCTCTCCATACTCCTTTGAGTGGTTTGAAGTCTCTGTATTGCTCTTCTATTAAGTGTCCAAGTCTCAGATCCATAAGTAAGAACTGGTAAAACACATTTGTTAAAAACCATCCTTTTCAAACACATAGGCATATTTCCTTTTAGTATCAAGTTATTTCTACCAAAAGCACTCCAACCAAGTTTAATTCTATGATTAATTTCCTCCATTATGTTTCCATCTGTATTAATAATCTGACCAAGGTATTTGTAACTGTTAACTTCTTCTAATTCTTCATAATCAATCTTTATTTTCATATTTTGAGCAAATTGATTAAACATTACTTTAGTCTTTTTAACATTTATCTTTAGTCCTACTTTTCTACTTTCATCTGCTAACTCCTGCAACATTTCCTGCAGCTCTGAAGCATTATTTGCAAAAACAACTACATCATCTGCGAAATCTAAATGACTTAAATACTCTCCATTTACTTTCACTCCTTTAGTTTCCCATTTTAATCTACAAAATACTTATTGCAGCACTGCTGTAAAGAGTTTTAGAGATATGGAGTCACCTTGTCTTACACCTTTCTCAATGTTGATTTTTTCAGTATCATTATGTATTCTAATTGTTGCTGTTGCATTTTTATAAATATTCTTTAAAATATGACAATATCCTGGATCTATACCTTGATGATCCAATGCTTTAATCACTGAAGAAATGTGTATAGAATCGAATGCCTTTTCATAATCTACAAATCCAAAACATAATGACAACTCATATCCGTTTGTCCTTTCTATGACTTCTCTCAATACCTGGATATGATCTATTGTACTAAAACCACTTTTAAATCCAGCTTGTTCTCTTGGTTGGTGGAAATCCAAAGTTCTCTGTAGACGAGTTGTAATTATCTTGGTAAAAATTTTATATAAAACTGATAAAAGGCTGATAAGTCTGTAATTTCTAATATCTTCTTTATCACCTCTTTTAAATATTAATATTATTACTGCATTCTTCCAATCTTCCGGTACATCTTTATCATTTAGACATTTGGTATATAACTTTGCTAAAATTGTTTCTATTTCTTCATCTGCTTCTTTTAATATATCAATTATAATTCCATCATTTCCTGGAGCCTTTCCTTTCTTCATACATTTAATTGCATGTCTCACTTCTTCATTTAAAATTCTGGGCAATTCGGAAGATGTAATAGATATAGGAAGTACTTGTTCTTTATTACTATATAATTCTTGATAAAAATCTTCTACCAATTTCATGATGTCATCTCTCTTTTTAGTAATAATTCCATCTTTTTTCTTATTGCAGATATAAATTTCCTACCAATACCAAAATGTTGTTTAACATTCTTGAGACTTTTATTTTCTTCTACAGCTTTCCTTGCTATTTCACAGTTATACTTTCTTATATCATTTTCAACTCTTTTCCGTACTATTTTACAAAATTCGAGATATTCAATTCTTTTTAATACATCATTTTTGTATATCTTCATATTCCTTCTTTTCTTCATAAATTCTCTAGTCTCAGTAGAAATTTTATTAGTCAATTACTTATTTTTCGGTCTTCACTACAACTTGTGTAGTGTAGTATCCACGTGGTCTAATGTTAGAAGATAAGGTACTAATCTGATTAATGTTATTTATTTAATACATTTTTTGAAAAAGACAAAAATTAACTTACTTTTAGATTTTAAAAAAATACCGACAATATCCATTGTAGGTTTAGTTTAAAAATTTTGTTTAAAACTAAATGTTAATAGAAACCAAATCCCCACAATTATTTATTTTGTTTTTTAATATGTACTGATTTTTTTAAAAAAATTGGTCGCTCATTAAGAATAGTGACAGCAATTCTTAAGTACTAACATCACATGATATTCAAAGATAAAAATGGAAAGAAAACACCTTGTTCAATAGAAGATTGCTGGACATAGAAATAATTTAACCAGCCAACATTTTAAAACCAAATACACTTTATTATGCATACAATAATAGATACAAATGTTTTATGGAAAATAATGACTTACAATACAAGACTGTAGGCACTGATACCAACAGAAAAAAAGAAAGTGTGATGTTTCCATTGCAAAAACAACATGGCTTGTCTAAAAAAAAACTGTGAGCTCATCCTAATCCTGCAGTCATTTACCAGCTGATGTCACGCATAGGACACAAAACCTAACACCCTTTCCTCCTTAGTATGAGACATCATAGTTTATGAAGTGCATGGGTGGGCATCATAGATGCTGGGATTGTTCTCTGTATGCTCTTGGAGTTTGAGGTGGAAAAGATACTGCGGTTGTTCTCTGTATGCTCTTGGAGTTTGAGGTGGAAATGTGGAACACAAAGATGTTGAAATTCGACTAGCTGATGATTTCACTGTTGCACTGGGTGGAGTTTGGGGCATCAGCGGTATATGCTCTGCTGATAGTATTATGGTTGGAGAAGTGTCTAATCTTTTTAAATGCAACTGGTCGATATGCCTATGTTGTAATGGGAGTATTACGGTTGGAAAAGTGTCTACTCTTCTTAAATGCAACTGATCAAAATGGCTATGGTGTAATCCCAAATGAGTTCCAAACTTTGTATGACAGCAAATGTGTATGATGCTCTATGGTGGCAGATATCCATTGAGAACTCTTCCCCGCTGTTCACATAAACACCATGTCATCCTATTGAAATTCACACATCCAATGTTATCTGGTTGGTTATGGTTTGGAGCTCTATCCAGATAAAGGAAATCTAGGCATGTGTGAAGATGCTGATTGAAAAGCATTTCTTCCAGACTCAAACCCATAAGATGGCATAATGTGATAGGCCAAAAGATATTGCAGAATGTGCTGCTTCCAAACCCTCTTTGACAGATTGAACCACCCTTTTTGCAAGATCATTACTGGATGAATGATATGGAAAGACTCATACATGTCAAATTCCATTATAATTGAGAAAAACCAAAAATTCTGAAGATATGAACTGCAGCCCATTGTCTGAAACCACACATTCTGGCAACCCATTTGTGGAGAACAGCTCTCATATCACTATGACTGTCGAATCTGCAGTTGTTGAAAGCATTAAGCAGACTTTCACTCATTTTGAGTAGGCATCCATGACAACTAGAAACATTTGCCTATCCATTGGACCTGTAAAATCCAGGTGCAATTGTGACCATGGTGTTGATGGCAATTCCCAAGGGTGAATTGGAGCAAGTGGGGTGTATGTCATATGACTTGATACTGATCACACTTGCTCATGAGATGTTCAATGTCTGTATTCATTGATGACCACCACACATATAACCTTGCCAAAGCATTGGTCCTGATAATGCCTAAATAATCCAGGTGTAGATCATTAAGGACAATTTGTTGTAGCAATGAATCAATAATAACTCGTGATCCCCAAAGTAAACAGTTTTTATGTGTTGATAATTCATTATGCCTTATGTAAAAAGGCTGGAGTTTAGAATCCATTGGTTTGTCTGGCCATGCAGTAAGGGCATAGTCTTTTAGCCTTGATAAAAAGAAGCCTCTTTGTGTTCCACATTCCACTTGCTCTGTGGTGATAGGAAGATCTTCCAACTCTTTCAAGAAAAGAACACCATTCATGTTTGGAGTAGCTGTCGATGATCTGTATAAATATCAAATTTTATTTCAAACAAAAAATGGTGAAAATATTTGATGCTGAAAATGATTTCCAATGCTTCCCTGTCCATTTGCACATAATTCCATTCAGCTTTGGACAGTGTATATGAAGTGACAGCAACTAGAGCACAATACTTAGTACTGCATCTACTCTGTATGGTGAAGCATCACAAGTACGTAGTACCTATTGGTGAGGGTCAAATAGGACCAGTATGTCATTTGACATAAATACTTTTTTTAAGTTTAGAAAATGTATTTTCAAGTATCAGTAACCATAAATATGTAGCATTTGTTTGTAATAGCTGATGCAAGGTTCAGCCAATGTTGCACAACATGAAATGATGTTATATAAGTTTAAAAGTCCCCAAAATACCTTCAGTTCCTTTTTCTTTTTTGGAGGACATGCATTACGAATTGCTATTGCTATACATTGGGAAGGATGCAACCCTTTAAAGTCAATCATGTGCCCCAAAAATGTATAATTGACTCTGAACACCCATTTCTTTTTATTTGCACTCAACCCACTATGTGCTAATCTTCACAAACAGTATGTAATTTTTTACACAAATCAGTCATTGAAGAAGCTCAAAGCAATATATCATAAAAATATGGGTAAATTCCTGAAATACCACTGAGTGAATTGTCTATGTTGCATTGAAATATGTCAGATGCAATGCAGATTCCGTATTGTAAATGCTATACATGGAAAGCTCCTCAATGTGTAATAATGGACTGTATATCTGCAAAAACATCATCCACCAGAAGTTGTATATAGGTGTTTGACAAGTCAATCTTTGCTAAAGTGGATCTGGGAAGAAAACAAGCCAGATAATGATGCACTGCAGATATAGGATATGGATGATCATAAAGAGCCTTATTTACTGTCACTTTGTAAACACCACACAGTCTCACTTCCCCTGTAGGTTTGAGAATTGGTACCACTGGTGTTGTCTACACAGAATTTTCAACTGGTTCAATGACTCCATTATAAAGTAGAGTATCCAAAAACAATATCCACTTTGTTTTTCATAGACAGCAGTAACAAATGAGCTCGATGTCTGATTAGGGGAAATTTAGGATCAAACTGACAATGATACAGCTGGGCCTTGATAAGTTTCCATAGATGAGCCAAAAACTTGCTGGAAAGAGTCGATGATTTCTTGAATAGATTCAGTAATTAAATAGCCTCTGAATAATGAAATGGCTAAAGCTATGAACTATTCATGGCCTAATAGGCTCAAACAAGAATTTTCTGTCATCAACAGATGCTGATGTCATGAATAATCACTGTATCACACACACACACAAATAAAATTGAATGTTTTTGGAAATTTCATAATGTGATTGTCACTGGCTGTAGTCTGGGAATTTTACTTTGAACAATTTGGATAGAGTTGAATGATGTAATGGAATACTCTTATCCTGAATCAATGTCCATTTTACACTCTCTTCCATTTATGTAGAATGTGTGTGTGAAGGATTCAAGTGTTGGCTCGTCACAGGGTATTTTGTGAATGTGATACACAATGTCATCTTCTATTCCAACACTGTCATGCACTGACAAGAAGGATTGTGAGCAGTATGCCACCTTAGCTGAAAATCATGCTGCATATTACCTGCTTTCTGGAAAAATGGCACTGAGATTTTCTAAAAGAATATTCCATTTGATTGTGTTGTCTGCCACAGTCATAGCACAAAAGAGCTGATGAAGAATGTGATTGGGAACTGACAATGTCCCTCTGAGATGAAAATGGTATTGAAAAATCTAATTGAAAACTGGAAACACTCTTGTGAGATGAGTTTGTTCTGTTTCACTAAGCAAGATCAATGGTGGACAGTGGAGAACTAGTAGCACAGATTTTATACACTTGCACCAATGCTGATTCAGCAGCCAAACTACTCTGTACAGCAGCATCTAAAGTTAATGTCTTTTGCCAGAAACTTGTGTTGTACAGCTTTGTTGTGAAGCCTACACACGAATTGATCCCGAAGATGTTCTCTGAGTGAGGGATCAAAATCACAACTTTCTGCCAAACATCAAAGATCTGATAGGAATACACTTTTATTCTCTTCATTTCATTGCCAATGATGATGGAATTGGAAACCTTTGTAAATAACAGAAGGTTGCAGATTAAAGTACTGTTTTAGAATAATCATTATCATCTCTTCTAGCAATATGTTCAGCCCAAATCGACTTTTGTCTCTTAATTCTTTTAGTGATGTCAGTGTTGGTCCTATCACCCATGTATTTTGAGTCTTCTCTTTCTACTTCTAACACATTTCTTTATACTTCACTGAGCAAGAACTGGTAAAAAAAATTTTTTCAAATACATGGGCATGTTTGCTTTTAACACTAAGTTGTTTATATGCTTAATTAATGTAAAAATGATATAAAGAATTTGAAAAATGAAATTGTTATAATTTGTGTCCTATGATGTTTTTCTGTGTCACTTCAGGACTAGAATAAACCCACAAATTTTCTTTAAAGTAGCTATATTATTTTTTGCTATGGAAAGACACACTTTCTTTTTTCCTGTTTATATTGGCAGCTACAGTCTTGTATTGTAAGCCATTATTTTCCATAAACATTTGTACCTCTTACTGTACAAATATTAAAGTATATTTGGTTTTAAAATGTTACCATGTTAAATTATTTCTGTGTCCAAACACTACACCAGTTTTGGTAATGAGGATGAGGTGGCGACAATTGGCTCCCTAATGTTTTTTGATGTCGACTCACTACATATGTGGGATATGTATACATCACAGGTTGATTTTTTTCTGTGAGGCTAGAAGCTCATGGCAGGACTATGTCAACTGAACTATAATAAACTAAAATATATGAAAATTTGAAAATGGGTTGGAGCAATGCCTAAGAAAGAACACTCCTTGGAGTTGCATAAAAACATTATATCCTCAAGTCAGAACAGAACTATCCATTCATCACTAAAGCTGAAAATATATCTAAACAAATTTCCAACAGTCAAAAACTGAATCCAATCTCCAAAACCATGCTTTGTTTTTCTGTTCATAGATGAACTCTTTAAATAAACATTAACACCACTATTTTCTAATTGATAATCAAATTATAACAATCACCACCTATATTCTTGTTATATTTCACAGTAATATGTTTTAAATTAATTCTGCATAAAAATATAGAATTTTGTTTTTCAGGTGTATTTCTGCGATTCAACTAATGTGGCCACTTGCTCCCAGTAGGGTTAATAAGAAAAAATCTGAAGTTACAATGTCCCAAAATTGGGTAGCCATTTGTAACAGTACAACATATT
This sequence comes from Epiperipatus broadwayi, assembly GCA_028023455.1. NCBI lineage: Eukaryota > Metazoa > Onychophora > Udeonychophora > Euonychophora > Peripatidae > Epiperipatus > Epiperipatus broadwayi. Next base: position 1,800,208 of record JAQFVV010000025.1, on the reverse strand, counting down.
AGAACGGAATTATAAGGAGAGAGAAATCATCATCATCCACAACTAGACAAAATATAAAATTAAATATGGAAGGAATGATAATGAATATAATGAGCATGAGACATCAGCACAGAACTAACTATAAATTTACCAGCAATATCCAAAAATAATAATCATTCATCATCATGAATGATCAACAATAAAAATAAATAAATAGTCAAACTTGTGACTATATTTGAAAATGGTCCATTATACACCAGATAATTATTTAACTACTGCCAAACCTAGGTCAGGAATACATGCAATAATTATGTGGATGCATATACTGAAGCTGTGCATATATATACAATGATATATATGCTCGCTTCACCATTCACTATGGACTAGCTAAGACCCTAAGTCCAACCACAGTGAATGTATGTTTCTTTCTGAAAATAAATAATAACCTGCACAAATAGTTATAGGTTGATAAAGGAAATTATTTTAAAAAGTTAATGAAATAAAATATAGAAAGTTTAAAATTTTATTTGTAACTATTTTTAAAATATATGTTGGCAGAATTAGATAAGATAAATTTTCTTAATTAAACATAACCCATTAAAGAATGCAATTAACTTATGAAAGATTTTAATTAAAAGAAAATAGATAACAGGGGAAATTTTGAAACAATAGGCTATTAATAAGTAGTCTAATTAAAAATAGAATTGAAAAAGGTATAAATAAAGAATTTTTCTTTTGTTCTTGGTCTTATGCTTGCTGTAACCTTTGCTGAAGGTTTGATATTAAGAATTTTGCTGTAAGAAGTTTGCTGAAAGATTTGACAACAGTGTGAAATCTTGCTTGCTGTACTTACTTCAAGCCATAATCTATTTTTTCAGCATATATATAAATCCAGTAATGTGATGCTCTGCGAAAATATGGGAGTAATCTCTTTGCCTTCTCTCTCCTTATCCATTCTTGAGACCGGAGTTGTAACCATGTGAGCCAGCCAGAGAACTAAAGTGTGTGCCCTGTATGCCTACCCTGTATCCGTGAATATCTGCCTTCAAAACATGAAAACAATTAGAAGAAATGAGAAGACCTGCTAGAAACATCAAATGAACCCATCTTGACCCACCCCATCTAGTTACCGGTAACGATCACATAAATTAACAAAAAAAATCTCTCTGTAATTTGCAAATTCAATCCAGATTTATGTTGTTTTATATATATTGGAAATTATATACGTATGTCATGCCCATAATATTTTACATTTATTTTTGTTAATATTTTAATTGGTGTCGTTTGATACCTATAATGGCGACAATGACTTTTATTAATTTAAATGGAAAATGCTTCACTAAACTTGATCACCATTACGCACCTGTAATTAAATATTTCATTTTATGTATACGTTTTATTTTTAAAGAAATAAAAAAAAAGAGAAAGCAAAACGCAGAAAGTGCAAATCCTTTTTTTTATAAGCAATATTTAATTGCTAAAGATTCTTTCGAATAACTATAAAGATTCTATTATAAAACTTCCAAGATTTTAATTTAGTTTTTTTTAATATTGAAATATATAAAAAAAGGAAAGTTCCTGATCTATGTCTTTATTTTTTTTTTAGTCAATGGAAGGGTTACGAATTTAAAGTTGTATTTTACAGAACGTGAAATAAAATAAACGTTCACGTTTATATTTTTTTAGTAATAAGAGAGTGTACATTTGATAATCTGTATATGTATTAAAGTTTTATAAACAGCATTGGCTCTGTGGGTAGATAGATCAAACTTCAACTAAATCAATAAAATATCCGCCCATTTGTATTAGTGATCTAAATCTTATAAAGGGTAAGTTACGATTATTTTCTGCAGATTTTTTCAGTGGTGGTTGAGCTTTCATAAAGTATATATATATATATTTTGCAGAGGGTCTCTTTTTAAAATTTAAAGATCGTTGATCATATTTTTATGGTATCGCACCCTGGATGATTTGTGGGCATCTCAGCATAGTACAGTGCTTCTCTTTTACCAAGTTTGCATAGGTTAATATACATACATATGAATCTTTATGAAAATAACTAAAATTTCAGGATCTTATATTTATCTCAGATATTTCAGTGTAGTAACTGGACATAAGCAAGAAAACTCCGTATTCTGAATCCGGGTCACACGCGTTTAGCGAACGGATTCCACTTTTCTCTCTAACCCAGTTTAAAGATGGTGGGCTATCTGGTATTAACCTCTTGGTTACTGTTATGTCTCGAGTTTTCACAGCCCCCAATATGCTTTCACCTTAGTGCACAGTACTGTATATTTATATTTGTTTTGAAATCTTTCTCAAAATATTATCGAAATGTTTCAATCATAGCTGGGAATTCCTGCTGGGGTCACTATTTCATTTGCTTTAATCATTTGTAGAGGGCTGTGATTTAAACCTGTCCAAAATGTTTAGTTGAGTTTGATCACTTATTTATTCCCATGTTCCTTATCCATAGAGTTAATAAATCATGTCTCTCTTTTGATTTTTTTTTCATGTAACCCATCCATTGGCTGGAAATATTTTTAAGCAAATTTATAATATAAATTGTTATCTATCATTATCATTACAAAGAAGGGGATTTTTCATATATGTCTGTACATGGTTGTAGGGTAATAGCCTGCAGCTCAATCAGTGAATATTTGTAGAATCTTTCTAGTATAAGTAATACAAGTTTCTTTTGTCTGTCATTCATTATCTTTAAAACTTTGTAGTATTGTTTGTTTTTCTGTGTGTGACACACATATAGAATTCTGGTCATTATATATATATATATATATATATACTTGTTAAATTCATTTTTGTGGGCTTATCTCTCCCTGACCACTGGGCATACATTAAGAATAAATTTTAGTGAGGTTTGGGGAGTAAGTCACTTAGTGGCAATTTGGAGGAGTAGGTGAGGTTCGAAACCCTTCTACCTGCATCTCTAGGTTAGGTTAAAGCAGCTCTACTTTTCATATCATTACAATACCTAGATGCTACTTCTTCAAAATACAACAACAACAAATGAAATAATTCTAAGCTACTAAAAATATTCTGACCATCATTGATGTTGTGGCCACTAAGTTTCTAAAAAAATACTAAACTGAAAGGTAGTGCATGGGCTTTAAAGGATATCTTTATGTGCCAACCAGGATTAGAAAAGTAATAAATCATCACAAACTAAATGTCCATAACAGTAAACATAACCCCTGCTCCATATAAATGTTATGCAAATATCTAACTCAGGAAGCAAGAACTCTATATACTATTACTGTAAGCAGTAAATAAATAAATAAATAAAGCAGTTTATTATAAAACTCTTCAAATAATCCTTAGATTTATCCTATTATAAATAAATAGTCTTATTGGGATCATTTAAAAATATCCTAAAACATTAAGCTGTCATAAAATAAAGTCACATACACTGCAGATTATGAAACAAGAATTGGATAGAATAAAGAAATTAAGATTAAAAAATATTTTTAAAACAATTATTTAATAATTAATTGATTAACAATAAACAAAAAATGCCATGATAGTATACAATTTTAAACATTCATTACATAAAGAAATATATTTTCATAAAAATCATAACCAATCACTTGATTTCTAGTCATAAATTAATTTCTAATTAATTAAATTATATTTTTAAAATAACTAAGAGTTGGAAAAACATTTTTAAAATCAAAAATAACAATTTTGATTTCGCTTAATTAATCCTTTGTTAAGTTTTTAGAAGGGAAAATAAATGAAAAGTGAAAAACATGTTTAAAAAAAATTTACGTTTACAAAAAATTAAATTTTCTAAAAATTATTTCATAATTTTGAAGACAAAATTGACTGACTTTTAAAAAAAAATGTCTCACAAATTAAAAATTGTTTACTTAATGAAAATATTTAAAATTATCAATTTTTACAACAACAACAAATCTTTTTTTCCAGTTGCAATTACCAGATCCAGTTGAGTTTCTTCTTGAGGGCTTGTAGTCATGTATATGGTTAATTTGTCTTTTTCTTGCTGTGCAGTAATTTCAAGTTAAAAAATAGCAAATTTCTTTCCAGTAAAATTTCCAGATGAGACTAACACAGACAGAGACTCATACTCCTGATTGGGGGTAACTTTTTCTTTTCTATATTTTTATTCCAGTGAATGTGGGTTACATGGAGGAAGATGATGTCTAGCTTTTAGCTGAATTTAGTACATCGATTTCATTGTAGAAAACATTTTTATGATTAAATTCATAGTATGCTAAAGCTTGATAAATCTTCTGCTTTTTATGCAATATCTTGGTTAATATTTCTGCTATACTATGCAGCAACTTGGTAAAGACATCTGCTTTTTTCTTCTTTATCAGCTAAATTAGGACCTGACCTCTCTCTCTTCAACAGCTAATTTAGAAGTCTTTCTTCTTACTAGACACTTGGGTCTTCTTATTCACATCCCTATTATTTTTTAAGAGAATCTTGCTTACATGCCAATTACAAGCTGTCTCCAACATGATAGTTTTTATAACAATCAATTAGATACATTTTATAAATACAATTGTTCAGGTATTTCTCTCCTTAAACATTGACACTAAAAAACAAGGCAAGAACTTATATTAGTACCATAAATTTCTTGATCTTATTTTCTAATTAAAAAAAAATTATTGTAAAATGAAAAAAAAATCAGTTAATAGGACTGATTTGATTTTTGCATTGAAGAGAGATCAAAAGAAAATGAAAAAAAATAACTAATTAAAAATTTCAATCCAAGCTCATTACCTTATATAGTCATATAGGTCTGAACTCAGTTCAGTACCTATACATTTTGGTGTCATTGGTTCTTTAATAACCATAGCACCACTATCCTATTAGACAGGATTGGTTTTAAGCCAATAAACATCACATGATCACCATTTCTTATGCATGCTTATAACTGTTATTAAAACAGGCAAAACTCTCTATGTTTATTGCCACTCAGTGCAAGCCAAAGAAATTGATGGATGCTTGAAGGCTTGTGCATAAAATCCCTATCTAGTGTCTACTCATCAGTTTCTGGGTTGTGGCAATACATATAGTTTTGCCTGTTTTAATAATAATTATAAGCAAGCATAAGAAATGATGATCATGTGATGTTCCTTAGTTTCAAACCAATCCTGCCTAATAGGATAGTGGTGGCTATGATTATTAAAGACCCAAAGACACCAAAATGTATAGCTACTGAACTGAGTTCAGATCTATATAACTATATAAGCTAATGAGCTTGGATTGAAAATATTTATAGTGTTTTCAATTTAAGATTCGTAGTTAAGTAGAGATAAAAGGTGGCTGCTGGAGGGTTGCATTATATTCTAAGATCTAGGTGTAGTTTTCTCAGATCCAAGGCTCCTCACTGATGAAGGCCACAAGCCAGAAACCAATCTGGGGATATTGGATGAGTAGGCACTAGATGGGGATTTTATGCACAAGCCTTCTGGCATCTATTGATTACTCTGGCTTGCACTGAGTGACAATAGGTATAGAGAGTTTTGTCTGTTTTAATAACAGTTATAAGCAAGCATAAGAAATGGTGATCATGTGATGTTGATTGACCATTTATTATAATCTTCTCAGTTTAGCTATACAACTCACTAAAATAAAATAAAATCTATTGTCTTTCAATGCTGATCTATTTACTATATTTTATTTTTTAAAATTTAGGGTGAAAAACATGAAATAGTACATAGAAAATTTCCAGAGAGGAATTTATATATGCTGATATGCTTTCCTCACATGAAGTATAAAAAGATTAATGTTATATATAGAGCTCGCAAAATAAGCTCTTAACAAAAGGCCCAATCCCAGACCTGTTTCTGCTACTGGTGTCCTCAGTGAGGTACTAGGATCCTAGCACCTCACTGAGGTTGCCAGTAGCAGAAATCAGTTTGGGATTGGGGATATTCTGCAAAGCTTTGCGAGCACTATATATAACGTTTGTAAATACATGTGACATCTGACTTAAATTTTTTTGTAAACAATATTAATATACTTCTACATTTAAATGAATGTATATATGATAGTAATACAATATAATGATATTAAATGTATAAGAGTTGAAAAAGTAACATATATTAAATATTTTGGAATGATGGTAGACAAAAAAAATGGTTTGAAAACATCACATTAACATTCCAATTAATAATTTTAGCTATTTTATAACAATGCTCTTCAAAATCAAGAATATACTTCTTTTAAATATTGTTATTACTATATATAAATCTACAAGTGAATCTCTATTGAGATATGGAATAACTCTTTATAGTTTTGCAAGCTTTTCTAATATTAACAAATTAGCATTACTGCAAAAATAATAATTGGTGTAATAGAAAAAAATTATATCAAAAACAGTCGATCCAAAAATAATACACCTAGGTCTCATTTTACACGATAGATAGGTTCCTCAAAAAACATGCGCAAATGAAATCATGCAAAAATAGATATAACTTTACATTAAAAAAGGGGGGATGGGGTCTGTGATTTTTCAAAATTCGCATAAAAGCAAAGCACCAACATAAAATTGCTTTAAAATTCGCGCACAAAAAAAATAAGGAAATAAAATATGACTAATAAAAAATTTCAAATTTAAAAAAAATTGATACAAGACAAACTTTTTTTAACTATAATATTTAATTTTATTCAAAATAATATATTTTTATGCATAATTTACAGTACAGTAATTTACATTTTTTTATACACGTTTTAATTATTATGATTTTCTGGTGACAATGTAATTAGTAATTAATCTTTGAGATGATGATTTTTTTAATTGTTTATGAAGCTTGTGATATCCAGACATACAACCATTTAGCTCCCATTGGAATTTAAGAGCATGTTAATGATTAGTGTCATTAATAAGAAAATAATAATTGATTATGTTCTTTTTTAAAAAGCAAAAACAGAATGTGATTTAAAATGCAAAATTAACATGCACAATGTTTGAACAAATTTACATTATAATCTTGTAAAATTTAATATGTGTATACATAAAATGTGGAAATTATGATTTTAATTTCATTATTGCATAAAATCTTACTATTATAAAGCACTGAAAATATTGAAATTACTAAGATGAAAGTCGAATTCCAATAATATGCTATTACTTTCAATATAACGTAAGTGTGCAAAATTTATTATTTAGAGTAATAGCGCATTATCGAAAATTGACTTCCGGTGAAACATGAATCGTGTAACTTCAAAATCATGTTAAATAAGTCCACATAAAAAGAGACCCAGGTGTATTTTATTATTCAATCAACTTCTTAAAAAAATATTGATAGTACTTTCAAAAAACCTTACATAAAAAAGTTTGAAATATGTTTAAGTAAAAAAAATATGTATTGTAATTAATATGGAACTAAGAGTAAGAAAACTTGGTATTCCTAAATTATTCAATAATTTACTTATTGATTTAACAAGCTTGGAACATTACAAGGAAATAAAAATTCAAAATAAAAATATATTAAGAAGAGGAAAATGACAAATATTAACTTAGTATATAGAAAAATATATATGGGCACACTAACATCATTGAGAGGAATTAATAGACTAAAGTGGAGTCGGGTGGACATATTGCTAGAAGAAATAGTAATAGATGGACAATTGAAATTTTAAATTGTATTCTAAAAATTATAAAAGATGTAGATAGTCCAAATGTGAGATGGATGGATAAAATAAGAAAGTGTGTTGGGGTGATGTGGAGAAGAGAGGCTAGAGAGTGGAGAAACAGGATCGATTATGGAGAGACCTTCACTCTACAGTGGATCAATAATGATGTAAATGATGATGATGATAATATTATAAGCATATAATGTTATATAATCAATATTTTTATATATAATTACTGACATGTTAATTTATTGTTGTTATTATTAATAGCATATTTCCTAGTATGTTTAAAATTAAAAGAAAATCAATAACAATCAACAATCTCAATACAAATATTCCCAAAAAAAGATTTACCAGAGCTCCATCTTCAGGAGCAACCACTAATTAAATGAATGTCATTTTAATTTATTAATCTATTAAAAATTGAAAATGGAAAAACTAAACATCAACTGAACTGGTTTTAAAAAAGGTAGAACTTTCCCCCACTTTTACATGCAATTCAAATAATGACCAAAATTAATGGTTTAATAAATAAATAAAAATTATTTCTGCTAAATATGTAAACTAATTAAAGATCAGAGGTGAGGGTTGGCTTTAGCTTCAAATTAGTTTTGGGTATTGTAGATTATATATATATATTGAAATTAAATTGAGACTACAAATCTCATGTGTGCTTGTTATAATGCTTATCTGACAGCCAATCAGATGTTGTGATGGCTGTCAGAATGACAATCAAACCATAAATGCACAACAAAGAATTTATGAGAAGAGGGAGGTCACCCTCTTCTCTACTTTTCTTTCTATATATCTAAGCTAGTTGTAAGCATTTAGGTTTCAAAGCATGAAGCTTTGAATATCTTCACATTTAATTCACTGCATCTAAATTTTAAACATACAGTGCAAAATCCTATGATTTACTATGCAGTAGTTTTTTAGATGTTATAACTTGCAGTAAAGTATGTAAATAATATTTTATTTTACGAAGCGTGGACAGTTGAAATTGAAATTAAATTGTTGTGCATTTATGGTTTGATTGCCATTCTGACAGCCATCATAATATCTGATTGGCTGATAGATAAGCATTTAGACAAGTGCACATGAAATTTGCACTCTTAATTTAATTTCACTTTCAACTGTCCACACTTTGTAAAATAAATATTATATATATATAATAACAGGCACACATGCTGTTACATTATTCTAATAAATAAAATTAGAAATTAAAAATAAAAAGTTCACAAATAAAAATTGAAAATTAAAAGTCATCTAAACTCGTATATATATATATGAAAATTAAAAGTCATATAAACTTGTATATATATATATAAAATCGCACAGATGGAAATCTATTAGAACTATCTAGAAAAAAAAAGTAAGGAGAAATAAATATTGAATAAAAAGTACTTTAAAAGTAAATCAAAGTAAAAAAATAATTGTAGATTGAAAGATAAGACTTTTTTAAGAATGTACAAAATTTAATTACTTCTATTGTGTAAAAGGCTAAAAATGGAAATGATTATTTTTAATTAGTCTAAGTAAACTAGCCCCTGGGCATCTCAAAATTTATAATTAAAGGTCAGATAGTAGATAAAAACAACAAGAACAGAATAAGCAATAAATCCCTCAGGAAACAGACCATAGTGAAAGAATCATCATCATCATCATGATGTCATATTCAGTTAATCCAGAGGTTTGCTATAAAAATGAAAACTTTGGAAATAAAGTTCAGTTCTGGGAGAGTTGGAGAAGAAGGGATTAAAAAGATGCACTTAAAAAGAAGAAATAAAATATCATTTTTCTATATTGTGGATCCAAGGAGACCAGGATCCTGCAAAAAGCTATACCAGCTAGAGTAAAGGACATCCAGATGAATACTAACAGAATGGCTAACAGCACACTGGTCTCCCCCAGGACATCATGGGAATTAGAAACAACACGGAATCCAAATCATAAACAACAATAAAGTATGGACTTTTTTTAAAAACCGTAAGAACTCTATATAATTCATAAACTTTAAATATAAAACTTTTTCCAGTATTTAAATAGAAATACGAATTTCTATCTGACTGAACTAAATCATTTATTAATAATTATTTTTATTATACACATTTTTAAATCATTTCCATTAATTTTTTTTTGAGTGTTTATGATGAATTGTTTTTTATATTAAGCTAAAACTTTTAAATTATGTTAAATTTGAATTGGGTGTGGATGGCTGCATAGATTCATTAAGTTTATGTTAGTGTAAGGTAGGGTTGATCATGGGTTATTTATTCACTGGGTTATTTGTTTCACAGTTAGATTGGGTTAATGGATTGGATGTATTGGTGTAATTAGTAAATGTAGTATGAAGATCCGCTACATGCAGGATCACCTTATACGCCACACATGGGCAATGTAATCCCACTTCTTATTGACCATCAGAAGCAGACAGTATTCCCTGCTTTTTGGATCACCCCTTTAGCCTATGGAATGGGATGGTAAGTCAGCAAAAAGGTTCACAATCCCTTCCTATGGAATTTTTATTATTATTTCATTGTTCTTTTTGCCAGACAGATGTAGCAGTCCTGTACTGACAATGGATATTTCTTCTAGATAACCACACTGTTCAGGTGTACATTCCTGACAGTATGGTATTGTGCTGTCATATTCATGATGCATTGAATACATTGATGTATCAAATAAATTAACATTAATTTGACTGTGAACTGTTGGCCTAGGGTTAAATAAGGGATGTAGAATATTTTCTTTTTTGAATGCAATCTATGTAGTCTATCCATACTCAACACTCTTAATAAAATATTAATTAATCCATCTGTGAAAACTTCTAAGATGAAAATTGAGATGTAAATTAAATCAAATTCTAAAGTAAACATCATACTAAAATAAATAATTCTGAATTTTATATATGTGTAAAATAAATGTTTTTGTATATTGTTAATCTGGCAGTGGCTTATTCTTATTTTTTATTATATTTCTTTCTTTAAAATAAAATATATATATCTCTGCTGCTCCATGAGCTAGTGACTGGTGCATTTTGGTCGTATTTATTTAAATTCTGAATCTTACTTAAGTACCTGCTGACCTATATAAAATTTCAGTTTCAATTGGCCTGATGGCACTCTGGCAGCAGAGTTAGTGTAAGAGTCTCTTTTTCTCTGACTGTTATTATATATTTTTCATATCTCAAATGTGTTGTCTGGGAAGTGAACCCGTACCAGTGGTTTGGAAGACAGCTTAGCTAACCAAGTACTGTAAAATACACAAGAATAAGATACACATGGGCACACACATTTGGGCAGGTAATTTAATATTTGAATAATTAATTTTTCTTCTTACATAAATGAAACTATCTATATAAATTTATTCTGAGGGGAAAAAATATACCTATAACCAAGTAACGAACATATATTTTGCTTGGATTAACTGGATAGGGTGTTTATTGCACTTGTAAATAAGTGCTTTTAAGTTCAAAACCTGCTGATATTCTTTGTTATTTTGAATAGTATGCATAGTGGTAAAAATGTTTAATAGCAGAGCAATAAGAAGAATCTTAAACTGTGAGATAGCCCACTTTGGCCAATTGGTTTTAAAATTTCTCAACCTCCAAACAAAGAATTGAATGAAAATTTCAGTATATTGTATAGATATTAATTATTAACTTTTTAAGTTTGATAGAAAATTAATGCATTTCACTGTTGTATATGTAAATATTTTTATTAGATAATAAAAATGTTTATTTTGTCTGACTATTAGTATATTTATAAAAACGCATTCATACAAATTTTTTTTAAAATATCTAATCTGCCAAATACCACATATAATCAAAATTGCAATTATTTTTGTTCAAAACTTATAGTAATCAAAAGATATCAACAAAACTTATAGTAATCAATCTTTTTTTTTTTTTTTGAAATACCGATTAATTAAAATTTTTTGGCAAAAAAGAAAAAAATAATCTTTTCCTTTATATAAAACTAATTATCATATATAAAAGCAGATTATATCATATTTTTGAAATACAAGCACAGTTCATATACTTTGAGTTTAAATGTAATAATATAAGGGATTTGAACACAATCTTTCAATCTTCTTTCAGCAATCCACTCTATCTCATACAACCGATACACATGACCACGCACATGGAACAAAGGTAAGTGATCTCCAATATACGTGAAAAGATAAGTGATCTCCAATATATTTATTTCGTGTTGGGCCAGCACTCATCAATTGGATCATTATCACCTACACATATATAATCAGTGTTCGATTTTTATTAAGATAGCAAATCTTCAAACTTTAATGGTCAGACTTCAATCTACTCCACCCTCCAACTCTTCAGCCACCCATACCATTGAAAATCTGATGATGGAACACCCAAATCCCTTGTTGATGCCAATATTATTGTAATGCCAATTTTACTGTTAACAGCGTTTTAATTTTTATTTTTTTAAAATTACAAAAAAATTTAGAAGTATGCCGTGCGCACATACACCCAATAATATATTGCTGACGCTAACTCATAAACACTATTTTCATTTTTTTTTTATTATGAAGGCAATTTGAAATCACAAAAGCTAAATATTTTTAAAGTTTAACCATTATTACAAATATTTTGGTTCACTCTTAGGACAACATTTCTTTTAAAATTTACATATCTAAGTACAAAATGGATGATGACGTGCGTAAGTAAACATTGAAATAATTCACCATTTACATTTTTAAAAAAAGTGTTAGCGTTAGCAGAAATTGAGACATGAAAAAATATTAGATATTTTTTTCTGACTTATTTATTTATATGTAATTATTTTATTATTTGCGAAAATAACAACCAGTTAGAGAATTGATGATGTTAATATTAAAAATATATCCAAACACATAAATAATAATTTTTTTTACAGTACAGGCTTTTTCATACCTGGACTTTTATATATAATAATATATAGGGGGTTTGAACTCAGACGACCCTCAACCATCCATGCTATTTCATACCACTGATACACTTGATCACACACATGTTGAAAAGATAAATAATCACCAATATACACGTATTTCATGCTAAACCAGCACTTGTCAGTTGGTTCAGATTAGCATCTCCGCACATATATACAGCCAAAGCTCAGCTTATATTAAGATAACCAATCAGCATACTTTAATGGACAGGCTTCAAACCACCCCACCCCACAACTCTTCAGCTATCCATTTCATAAAAAATCTAATGATGGAACACTCAAAGCCCACCTTAATGCCAACCTTTTCATTCTAGCCTCGCTGACCACAAGTCACTCTGACCCCTCATGTATAGGATGTAATCCATTTGCATACATATGCAAGGGATGGGCAGACCTTGAAGCACTATGGCACTAAGGTGGGCTTTGAGAATTCCATCATCAGATTTTCAATGAAATGGATGGTTGAAGAGTTGTGGGGTGGAACAGTTTGAAGCCTAAAAATTAAAATATGAAGATTAGCTATCTTAATATAAGCTGAGCTTTGATTGTATATATGTGTGGAGATGCTAATCTGGACCAACTGACGAGTGCTGGTTTAGCACAAAATATGAATATTGGTGATTATTTATCTTTTCAACATGTGTGTGATCAAGTGTATCAGTGGTATGAGATAGCATGGATGGTTGAGAATCGTGTGTGAAAGTATGAGTTCAAACCCCTATATATTAATAAATATACTAAATAAATAATAGATTACATCACACTAGATCAAACACTATATTAATAAAAAGTAGATATATCAATTTTTAAATGGGTTCAAAATTTTATATTTGTGCTAGAAATCATATGATAATCTCTAGCCTAAAAAATGATCAATATTAATCATCAACGTATTTATCTGAAATGCTTGGTGCCAACGTTGTGAATACAGAATATTTGAGCTTATAAATCACATTGAAATAATGTGACGGAATATTGGTTCTTCTGTTTGTTTTAAATAGAATATATATATATATTAAAGTTATTTTTTATTTGTTTTAAAAATATACAAATATATATTATTAAATTATTTTTGTTTATTTTAAATAGAAAAAACCCCCATTTAACTTCTAACGTAAATAAAATTACTTATATGTAAATTGTTCTGCCCAAAGGCAGATTGAATAAATACGGCCAAGATATGCTGAACCGGTAATATCGCTTACGATGTCTATAGCTAAATTCTTCAACTTATCATGGGGCAAATAAATAACATACATACATATATATCTACACATATGCGAGGGGTTTGAATTACCATTCGATTATACTTTAACCTTTTGTGAATAATAGTTGCATAAGAATTAGGACTTTTAAACGATAGTTTTAATTTTTAATACGTAGAAAGTGTGTGTAAGAGGGGTGTGTGAACAAATTTGAATTCAAATTAATTTAATGTTTTTTTATTATCAATAATTTAATGTAGGGGATTTAACCCCAGACTTTCAAGCTACCTTCAGCTATCCACTCTATCTCGTACAACTAATGCACATGGCCACACAGACGTGAAAATGATGTATAATCTCTAATACACGCATTTCGTGCTGAACCAGACCAGAATCATCAATTGGTATAGAATCTAGATCATACTCTCCCATATATATATATAATCAGTGCTCAGTTTATATTAAGATTGCAAATCTTCAAAGTCTGTGTTCAAATCCCCAATATTACATTTAAACACTAAGTATTTGAATCATGTTTGTATTTCAAAAATATTAGATCCAGTCTGTATCCTGCTCATCTCTCTTCAGTGCATTTAAATGAACAAAGTATCATACATGAGAGATCAGAGTGATTTAAAGTCAACATGGGCATGATATAATATTGGCATCAACAAGTTATGCTAAATTATGTATTAAGAGCCTACAAAATGCTTTCAAAGTCAGTATTATACGTTTTGTCTTTAGACTTCAGGCTGGTTTCATCTCTACTTGATATAGATCACACATTCCATTTAGTTTAAAGTTAAATCCCTAGTTTAAATAGAAATTTTGTTTGAATTGCTTAATAGAGTAGATTCAATATAGATATTAAGTGTGGCTAAAGAATCATTCCATTTTGAAAAAGATTTCAGTTTTGACTAAAAAAAGTAATTGGATAATATTTTGCAGTATTAATGTCTAAGTATAAGATATCGATGAGTTTAAACTAGGATCATCTCATAAATTTTTAAAACTCAGCATCAACTCTACTTGCACTTTTAAGTATGCTAAAAATATTTGATATATACATAGGGAAACTGAGTTTGAATATGTTACTATAACAACTATTCACAATTCAAACCCAGAGAGATATTTTAACAAACACCCTCTTCTTTTATAAATGATAATTTACAATATAAACAAAAATTGCTACTTTTGTTTAAACATCACACTTTTATATATGGTGATAAGGTTAAGTTTCTGTATGTATTTAAAGGATAGGAATGGTTGTGCACACACACACACAGTTTCAATATCACAGCTGAGTAAATATCAGGTGGAACAAGATTTCATTTTAATAATTCTATTATAGAAAAGAGATTGGAGTTTAAAAGGCCTGAACCCAAATAGCACCTTAAAAAACACAACATAAAAAGGATAAACATATCAGCTATATTGTTTGGGAAGACTCGTTTCTCAATATTATTAGTGTGGGTTTAGTAATAGTATGATAAATCATGTTATAGTAGTAAATATATTGTGTGCTTCTGTAGCCAGTGCAGTGAAGTAAAAATGATTTATGGTTTATTCATCTTAGCTACAAAAAAATACAACATATGAGTATGAGAGAAACTTCTCTATGTTTATAAGAAGATCATTGTAGGTAAAATCTCATGATTCCCATGTATGGATTTTCTATTAATCATGAGATTGTTAAGATGAAGCACTGTGTTGAGAGTATTGGATGGAATACTAAGTGAGGCTTATATCAACATATAATGCTATAAATTTTAGTGATTCTGTAAAAAAAATTATTTGGAGGAAATAAAATATGTGGGAGAGATTGTTAAATATGTTTAAATATCGGAAAGACAGGTTGCACATGAAAATAACATTTTACATAGGTTGTGCATGAAAATAACATGGTACTTGTTATGTAGAGGAAAGTAAGTGGGAGAGCTTATTTTTTGTTGGATAGCATGCAATGACAGTTGATTGAATATAGATTGTTACAGCATTTCTTGAGTATGATTGTATCTGTTTTTTATTCCAAGTCAGCCACATGCAAAGCAAATTTACATTTTTAGCAGGAATTATTATTTTATAATCTATCAGATAATTAATTCAGTCACACACATTTCTAATGTGCAAACTCTAGTTTAAAATCTTGTATTTGAAAAAAATCATTATGACGAATGTTAAATTTGCGATGATATTCTGGTTCATTTTCATCACCTTATTATTTCGTCAACAATCTCAATAAGGGAACCAATTTCTTTTACTTAAATTTTCAACCCATTCATTTCAACATCTATAATGTTTACTTAAAAATTTTAATTTTATTTTCTGTACATCTGTATTTAAAACACTGATTATCATTGTCCCACAAAATGTTAAAAATGCAGAAATTGGTTCATAGTACTTTTTTCTAGAAGCCTTACCAACATTGTTTTAATAATTAATTTATGGCAGGCTACTTTAATACCCAAATGATACTAAAAGTAGTGGCTCATTTACAATACCTGGTACTTGTGCATCTTCCTGTTTTTACCAAAACTCTGCAGCCCATATTATTGATAAATATACAGTTTTGGGGCCATAAAAATGGCTGACATGAAACCTATTTAATATTTACTTCTTTTTTCATCAGTGAAAAATTAAAAAAAATAAAACACTGTGCAAAATTAATTACAATATTTACACACACCCCCAATTTTCTATTACCCAATATGTGTTGTTATTATTACTGATAATAAATAAAAGGTAAATATTATAACATGTAAATGCCAATGTCTATATATATTAAAACAGTAATCAAATACCCTCATTTATAAATGCATATAAAAATGTTTCATGTATTTTTTTATTTTTAGATTAACATGTTCACTAATATTGTAATTAATTTTTGCCCATTTTTTTTAAATAACACTAATGAAAAAAAACTAAATATTAAATATAGTTTCCAATCTGCAATTTTTAATGTCCCACAATATGGGCTGCAATGCATGGTAGACAGGAAAATGTACAAGTATTCAATATGCTTATACTGATTTCAACATAGCTCTCAAAATTTTTTTATCACCATTTTTAACACTTAAAATTTAATTCTCACACAAAATATATTCTTATATGACAAAGTCAAATCTAAAAAACCCTCAAACTAGTCAATTTTAGGAGCAAATGTCTTTTTCTCATCATGACAGTTTCAAAAATATATTATCTTGATTAAAGAATTCTTTCAATTTCAAATCTCTATAGGCAGATTAAATTAAAATTCCAAATTTTTATTTGGTCAATTACAGAGTCAGCAGTTAAAATATATTTTTCTTTTAAAATTATATTTGTTATAATTTAGTTTATAAAATGCAAATTAATAATTTGTTAGATGATTTAAGTAAATTAAAGTTTTAAAAAAAATAAATTTCTATTTATAATTGATGAAAATACTTTATAGTGGTAAACCAAAAATATATGTTTGTCATCCAATTATAAATAGCATCCATACATTATTGATTTTTTGCCAATTTGCCTTCATGTAAAAGTAAATTGTTTCTATTAAAATCTGAATTATTCTTCCAAAATCATTAATATTTTACAAATATTTTGTGAAAAAAATTATAAATGTGTAAAAAAAATTTCTAAAACATGTTTTAACTTTGAAAATCAAAATGAAAAAAATATAACTGTCCAAATAATTGGTGGATGTTCATTTGTGGAGAGAAGAAACCAATCAGCACTTTGGAAGCCAGGCTCTAGTCTCATTGTTATAGCATTACATTTAAATATTATTGATTTATTAGTTGTAAAAAATTCTGAAGGTTGTAGCATTATTCAGCATAGTTTTTCCTACAGAATGAATGAAAAATTAGCAAAATAACTTTAAAAATAATGGTTTGCTACTGAGTTAAAGCTGGTAATACATGGATGCATTCCATATGTAGAATAGGTTAAACTTTACAAATTTTATATGTGATAACAGTCATTTGTTTTTCTCATTAAATATCACATTTTTAGATGTAAATTTAGGTACTGTAATCATATATTTTCATGATTTAAATATCTATATTTATTCAGTTCTGTACTATAGTTAAAACAATGTATACTGATTTTTTTGCAAGCTTTGGTTCCCTTCAAAAAATTTTATTCTATATATCTTTAGTAAAATACCATATTGTTTTAGAATCATGAGTAAGACTCCAAAAAAAAAAACCATTGAAAAGTAAGAAGTCTTATTCAGGAGTGAGTTGAATATTTAAAAAAAAAATCTATTAAAGAAAGTATAAAAAGGGACAAGTATATAAATATATATAAAAATGTGCTTTTTCAATTTATTATTAATAATTACATGACTATATTACTTTTTAAAAATTTTGTATGTATATTGCACATACTTTTAATTCATAAACAGTATGCATACTACATATACAGCAATCTGTCACATATACGTACGTCAAAATGTATTTCATTGTACATTCAGAGTATAGTACACAACACACATGCTATTCTAACCACTGTTTACCATAAAGATGACATAAAGTATTTTCATTTAACACAAGTGGAGCTTGGATTAAAATATAGCATAATTCATGGCTGTACCACTTAATAAGCTGAAAAGATTTAATATTTTAAAAGTTAAATTATATATACAATGATGTCTGCTATAACAAAGGTTTTTTAAATAAACCAATACTTTTTTTAATAAATTAAAATTTGTAATACAAACGCAACTATTACAATGTATGCTAAAATAGTAGATATTAAATTTTGTATGTCTTAAGTTACCATTTTAGTCTGCTAACCTGTTTAGGTACTGTGGTATTAGAGCTGTGACATGAAGAATTATAATCGTTTAATCATTAAATTAATTAGGTTATTAAATCAAAAACATATGTTAAAATCTACATTAAAAAAAAATGCGTCTTTAAATCAAATTGAGTGTGTGTTTGCACGTGCATATTCTGCATAATCTATTTTAATGCATTGTACATGCTTACACCTGCTTTATATACGTAATATATGCGGAATTCGAACTCAGACTTTCACACGACCTACAACTCTCAGTGCTATCTTATATTGCTGACTCACCTGATCACACACACATATTGAAAAGGTAAATAATCACCAATATATGTACTTCGTTCTAAACCAGCACTCATTAAAGTATGAAGATTAGTTATCTTAATATAAAGCTGAGTAGTAATTGTATATATGTGTGGAGATGGTAATCTGAACCAACTGATGAGTGCTGGTTTAGCACGAAATACGCATATTGGTGATTATTTATCTTTTCAACATGTGTGTGATCAGGTGAGTCAGCAATATAAGATGGCACTGAGAGTTGTAGGTCGAGTAAAAGTCTGAGTTCGAATCCCGCACATATTACATCTATAAATGCAGGTGTAAGCTTGTATAATGTATTAAAATATATTATGCAGAATATGCACGTGCAAACACACACTCAATTTGATTTAAAGACGCATTTTAACTATTCTTCACATTAATGCTTTTCGTATTTTTTTTTTTTTTGTTAAATTGTTTTGTTTTTTTAATGTAGATTTTAAATATGTTTTTGATTTAATAACCCAATTAATTTAATGATTAAACGATTATAATTCTTCATGTCCCAGCTCTTTATATTTTCATAAAGAAATGTACAGAATTATATTTTCATTATTCTGCTGCTTATATATAATAATTTTAAACATAACCTTGAAATTAGAGATAGAAAGCTTATTTAATATGACCGTAAAAAAATCTAAATAAAGAACCAGTATAGCTGATAACAAATGCTATTAAAAATAGTGGATGTATAAGCCATATCAGAGTCTTTTCAATTTCTCCAAAGTGTCATACCTCTTTGTCAGAATACTTTTACTTAATTTAATGCCTGCATATGATTATCCAACAAAAACAAATAACTTCTAAATGAAAAGCAGAAATTGTGAATCTTAACTCTTTTGTAACTTCAAATTTTTTGACAGACCCTGAATTAATTAAATCGTCAACTTTTTATTTTAACAAATTAGTTTTATTCTGTTATTATGTTTCCACAAAGTATAAATCGTATTCAACTTTGTAAATATAGAAAAAAATGTAACCAACTAAAATATGTAATAATTCAATAATATTTTGTTCATGTTCAATCGATAATGAAAATATTTTATGAATAAAATATAATTTTTTTAACTCCATTTCTAAAATTTGAATAAATTATTACATAAATTCAATTTTTCCACCTTACTACAAATATATTTTAGCAAAAAAAATGTATTGCACACATTCGCACACAATCTGATGTTTTGACTGTCCTGCAGTCTTCCTCAGATACACTGTTTTATGTATACAAGAACATAATTACATATATATATATCGCTAATAATAAGTGGGAATATTTGAATTATACCAATGTATTTGAGGAGTACTTAAAATTATATTGTACTTTATTTTGTATTATATTTCAGTGATTAATCATTCAATGTCTTATTTATATTTTTTAATATTTTTCCACCTTTTCTACATATATATTGTTTATTTTCTTTGATCTCTTGAAAGACGATGGGTCAAGAATTCACTGCCCATAAATGCAGAGAACATATACTAAATGTTTTTAATGATTTAAAAGTTGATAATTGTGATGCCTAATAACTTTTTTTGCATAACATTAAAAAAAACGTTGTTTTATATAACATTTCAAATTTAAGTATGTGTATATATGTATAGAAAGATGAACGGGGATAGAAAGAGAGATATGTTAGTGCGTAATATTGAGTTAAATTATTGTTTTTCTCCTAGCTGTAAATAAATTATTCCCCTTCCCCCGGCCTTTCATTATTTAAAATAAACAAATTAATTTTTTTGTGGACTTAATTAATTTTATTAGATGTAAAATCTACTAAAAACAAATATTCCTTTCCTTTTCACATTCTTTTCTACCGACTTTTTAGTTTATTTGACGTCACTAGCAACGTCACAACCTTCTCATAACAAACTTCTAATCATTTTGTAAAGTCCTTGACTGACTTTTTAAATCCCTCCAGCTCAGTTTGATAAAATATAATTATAGTATATTTATAAAGAACTCCTAACCACAATAGTAATTTTAAAATAATTTATTTAATACGCAAACATTAAAAATAGTTGAAACGCAGGTGAAAATTATTATTCACGCAAATAGTTTTAAAAAAAATATATACGAAAACAAACTGTAACCTTTATTTCTGAATATATTTAAAGTTTATTTTTCATATTTTTATGATTATTCGTTCAATAATCTTTTTTCTTACCTTTTAAATATTTATTAATTCTTTTGATATATTTAAAAGCAAACACGTACAGTTTTTGTATTTAATATAACAGTAACATAATGCGTAATTATGCATATTTCATTTGTAACGGTAAAACAGTTTTTGTTAATAAATAGCCCACTACAGAATAAAAACTTTTCAAACTACCCCTCATAGAGAAATTGTCAAAGAGAAGGCAGTAATTCCAGTTTTGCCAATTGCTTGGTAGTAAGGGCTTGAATGGGTTTTCTATTCTTGTTTTAACTGGTTACCCATTTGCTAATTATTGATAGATAGTTGAATTGATTATAAAGCAGTTATCTGAGAGAAAATTTTCAAGCTTTTTGAATTTTAGTAGGACCGGTTTTAAACACACGGTTAAAGCTCGCTCTGTATCTCAAGATCTTTTATGAACATATGTATATACATAAATATTCTCACTCAATTAAAACCTCAAAATTTTTTTTGTCTAAAAGCTTAGTATAGGGTTTTAAATATGCAAAAACTATAACTAATACAATAGAATGTTTAGGGGAGTGATAATTAAAAATAATGAAACTTGCTTTTAAGACAAAGTACAGAAAGCTCTTAAAAGTAAGAAAATACTGCTTCTACAAAGTGCCGCAGATCAAAGTCTCCTAGAGTAGCCCCTCATAGAAGAGCAGTGAACGATTACCCATCAGGATTTGTTAATTTTTAGTGTGAAAGATTGTGCTTGGCCACCTGAAAAAAAAAACGAATTAAGTCTGATGAGCCATCGGACTTTACTGAGTAGTGTAGTTGGACTGTTTCATATTCTTATTTTAATACCTAGTTAAAAATACCTAGATAAACATTCACCAATAATAGCTATGTTGTTTAGCGATGATTTCCTAAAAATAAAAATTCTAAGCCTGATTAAAATTTGAAAAAAATTTCAATACCAATAATTTTTGCAAAATTAGTACAGCATTTATTAAAAAATTAAAAATATAAAATCTAATATTTAAATTATAATTAGTCAGTTCTAATAAAATTTATCTGATCTTTATCCAACTGCTTACACTTATTTTAGCATCATCTTCAAACAATAATCCGAATTGGTTTCCATCATTACTCATAATCTATAACTTTTCCTATTCATATTTCCCCAACAGATATTTTTTCCACCAATGTCACTAAACTTATCACATCCTTTATATTACTGTAATATTTTATATTGTCTATTTTCTTTAAACACTATTTAGCAAAAAAAAAAGTTATAATATATATATACACACATGATCTAACAAAAATGTTTAAGAAATTGAGATAATAATAGCTCTGAAAAAGACTGCAGGACAGTCAAAGCATCATATTGTGGGTGTATGTGTACAATAAATTTTTTTTTACTAAAAATGGACAAATTGTAATTTATATATTTTCTTATTCTTCCACTTTATGGGTTGACTCTCTTTATTGATCATTTGGAATATAAGGTCTTCAGGTTGTTTGGTACTCGAACTTAGGCAATAGGGCCATTAACTGTTCATCCTACATGGTTTAGACCAATGATAGAGTATCAGAGCTTGGAGTGTAAAGTATTTTGGATTGAATTAGTGTTGGAACTTTTGGCACTCATACTTTATGAACTCTTAAGCAATAAAACCACTTGATTATTTCTATTTATCGCTATTTTGAACCATTATCAATCCACTGCAAGGATGATAAACTCTCTAATATTAATATTGTTTCTAAGCCATATTTTCCCCCATTATGCCAAGAAACTTAAGTTAAACAAATCCAATTTTTTATCAGACACATAACGTCCTCAAATCCAGCATAACAAATTAGATAGCTATATGGGTCTGAAATCAGTTCAGTTTCACCATATAGTAAAAGCCTCTGCAATATATATCATTGAAAAAACCTTCAAGGGTACATTTGTGATAAACAAAACAAGTTATAAATTTCGTAACTTGCTGTTAGCTTGCATTTTATGATCACTAGATGGAGCTTTACCAATAGTCCCTAACAAGTTTTGTTTACATAAATAAATGCTGAGAGAGATATAATTCAATATCTCTTTCATTGTCTCCATCTCCAGATGAGCTGGTTTTGAGTTTGTTGGCTCATGTCAGTGAAGGTTTGGAAGACTAGAAACTAGATCTAAATATTAACTCTAAAATCAGCATTTATCAAACACATTTTCATATATATGTATATATCAAATATACCATATATATATATTGCATGCAATACATATGCATTATATATACAAATACCACATCCAATATAATAATGTATTTACATTAATATTTATCTAGCCTTGAACACTATTAGCTTTATTATCTAAGTAATATATAGTTGGAATGCAGTTTGAAAGTTATAATTGCAATTTGAAAGTCGTAATTGATTATTTATTTGTCTGTTTTTAGAAAAGATTATGTTTCCCTATTTAATTATTTAACCTTTTTTAAATTAATAATTTCATTCTTTATAGTCCAGTTTCAATCTTAAAGTGTTTATGTAAACATATTAGTCTATATATAAAAGTGGATTTCCACTTACATTGTTTAAGGTTGGTTGCCTTGACAACAGATTGAGATTGTTTTCTGTTATTCATATTGGTAATCACTTGATGTTTTAATAAAAAAAGAAACAAAAAGAAAATTTACAAAAGCTTCTCAACATAAATTCAAAATGTTTGGAAATTATTCCTTATTTTTTTATATAAAATAAATTTTATTAATTACAAATTATATACAAGTAATATATATATATTGGGAATTTTTTTTATATATGACAAGTCTGAAGGCATACAATGATTCAGTTTTAAAATATAATTTATATTATTTTAAAATGATGAGCAACTAAGAAAAAAATTTCTCATATGATTTATGGGTATATATTTTAGGGCATATAAATATATATTGTACCAATCTTTATTATTTTTAGAATGTTATATTTTTATTGTCAAACAAATCAAAAGGACAGACATAAAAAGGTGTATAAAATTGTTGCTTTTGATAGAATAGTCTAGTTGGTAAGTATTACATTAAATTGAGTATTCACAAATCTAAAGGTCATAGGTTTGATTCTCATGTTAGTGTTATCACAGGCAAAGCCAGAGACATCTGAAGAAGTGAGCAGAACAATATTACTTGAAATATTGTGCTCATGTGTTAACTTGTTTGCTATTACTAATAGTCAGATATATTTAAAAGATATAGTTGAATAGTTTAAACATGGTTTGAATTTTTAAAAAAAATGTAATCTAGGTGATATAAATAGACCAACTTCCAAATACAAATATTATAAAATTATAAATCTCAAAATATGAAAAGGTAAGGACACGTTATCAATAAAATAAAACCAAAAGTGAATGAACAACAATGTGAAATTTTATATTTGTTAAAGAGAAAAGTTCAATTAATTATTCCTATTATTAGAAGATATGAATGTAAATGACATTAGATTCATGCAGCCCAACAAATTCTGATGAACGGAATACTTTTTTATTTTGGTATATAAAATTTCTTTTGAACAAACCAAATAACATTTCAGAATTTCCAAGAGAAGTTTTTGATGTCTAGAATTTTAAAATATGTGAAAAACCATAGTAAAATTAGTATAAGATGAAATAAGAAGGTATATAGACATGAAAACAACCAAATAAAATCATATTGGATTGAATTAAAATTTATCTCACCAGAGATTATATATGTAAATAAAGGGATTTGAACTAAGGATTTTTCAGATTCCTCTTCCACTCTACCTCAAGCAACTGATATACATGACCACATGCATGTGAAAAAGATAGATAATCCTCAATATACATATTTTGTGCAGAACTAGCTCTCATCAGTTAGGTCAGATCATAATCTTTCTCTCTCTCTCTCTCTCTCTCACACACACACACACACACACATATATATATATATATAATCAGTGATCAGTTTATATTAAGATAACAATTGCTTAAACTTTACTGGACAAGCTTCAATATATTCACTCTTCAATCTAGTCAACCATCCATTTCATTGAAAAACTGACAATGGAATTCTCAAACTCTTATTGGATTTGATAATGTAGTAGATATTACATCAATCTAACACCTCATATTATCATACCACTACATGTCCATATTGATTAATAGGAGAGGGATGGGCTAAACATATCTATTTCCAGGGCAATATGTAATTTGCTTATACTGAATGATTTTTATATATGAGAGTAGAGAGATTTAAAATTAGGTGTCTACATGCAACCTCCACTCTCTCTAAATCAACTGATACACATTACCACATATATGTACAAAAGATAGAACCAGCATTCATCAGTTGGACCAGATCATAATTTCTCCACACATATATACAGTCACTGCTCAGTTTATATTAATATAGCAATTCCTTAAACTTTCCTGGATGGCCTTCATCCAACTATTCAACAATTCATTTCATTGAAAAACCAATGCTGGGATGCTCAATGTTGTTATTGGACTTTATATTGTAGTCATATCCATGTAGACATTATGTCAATCCAACCCCTCACATTGTTGAATCACTACATATCCATATATATTAATAAGAGAGAGATCATCCATCTTTTTTGAATTATGTGGTCATATGTATCAGTTGTTTGAGAGAGAGCCAAGACCAGATAAAGTCTGAAAAATTGTAAGGTCAAATCTGTCTACTTATGTATATAAGAAACATTCAGTATAAAAAAATTACATATTGCCTTGAAAATAAATTACATCATAGCAAAAATTCAGGCCATTATTCTACTATTAATATATAGGGATATATAATGATCTGATAATATAAGGGATTAAGTTGATGTAATGTCTGTATGGATATGACTACAATATCAAATCCAATGAGGGTTTTGAGCTTTCCATCATCAGTTTTTTAATAAAATGGATGGTTGAATAGTTCAAAGGGTGAGAAGACTGAAGCCTATCCGGTAAAGTTTAAGGAATATATATCTTAATATAAACTAAGCACTGATTGTATATATGTGTGAGAGATTTGATCTGGTCCAACTGATGAGTGCTGTTTCTGCACAAAATACATATATTGGGAGTCATCTATATCTTTCACATGGATGGCATCTTGTGCATCTGTTGCTTGAGATGGAGTGGAAGATAAATAAAGACTGAAAAATTCTAAGTTCAAATCCCTATACTTACATATATAAGAAACATTTGGTATAAGCAAATTACATATTGTTTTATAAGCAAATTACATACTACCAGAGATTGAATATTTCAAAATTCTGATGTGCTTAATAAATTCAACACAGGTAAGGACAGATTGAACACAAGTGCTCCAGACATTTGATCAAACTCAGACAATAGTTCAACTTCTCTCAAATAATAATTAGTACAGAAACTTTTAACTCTTAAGTCTACTCTCTTCCCACTGTGCTAAACCATGTTATTTTATCAATTGTACAAAATGGGTGTACTCAGTTTAGAAACATCAATTTCTATTTGTTTATCCTCTATCTAAAACCAACAAGATTTCTATTTACTGACCAGTATTAATATAAAAATTAACCTAATTTTGACAGAAATCTGATCTTTTTTAAGGTATTATTTGGTTCAGATAAGAATCCTAAGTCATAATGTATAGTAGTCTGTCACAATTAATATACTATGTTTAATGTATAATCCCAAGAAGTTGTCACAAATGTGTATAAGATTGTATTGTAAGCAAAAGACAATGATTCATATCTGCTTGGAATGTGGATATTCAAAATCTATCAATTCTTTTCTGAATTTTCCTTATAAGATTGTAATTTTTTTTATATCTGATCATCATCAACATCAACCATTATTAATCCACTACAGGATGGTCTCTCCAAGCTCAATCCATTTTTCTCTGATTTTTACCTTCTCTTCTCCATATCATTCCTGCATACTTTTTTATTTCATCTATCCATCTCACACATGGTCTCTTTCTGGGTCTTTTACAATCTCTTGGAATCCAGTTTAAAATTTCAATTGTCCATCTATTATCATCTCTTCTAGAAATATGTCCAGCCCAACTCCATTTCAATCTCTTAATTTTTTTCAATGAGGTCAGTAACACCTGTTTGTACTCTTACCCATATATTACATTTTCAATCTCTTCTTGTTACTCCCAACATGCATCTCTCCATACTTCTTTGAATGGTCTGAAGTCTCTGTATTGCTCTTCTATTAAGTGTCCAAGTCTCAGATCCATAAGTAAGAACTGGTAAAACACATTTATTAAAAAACCTTCCTTTTCAAACACATAGGCATATTTCCTTTTAGTATCAAGTTATTTCTACCAAAAGCACTCCAACCAAATTTAATTCTATGATTAATTTCATCCATTATGTTTCCATCTGTATTAATAATCTGACCAAGGTATTTGTAACTGTTAACTTCTTCTAACTCATCATAATCAATCTTTATTTTCATATTTTGAGAAAATCCATTAAACATTACTTTAGTCTTTTTAACATTTATCTTTAGTCCTACTTTTATCTGATAACTCCTGCAACATTTCCTGCAGCTCTAAAGCATTATTTGCAAAAACAACTACATCATCTGCAAAATCTAAATGATTTAAATAATCTCCATTTACTTTCACTCCTTTAGCTTCCCATTTTAATCCACAAAATACTTCTTGCAGCACTGCTGTAAAAAGTTTTGGAGATATGGAGTCACCCTGTCTTACACCCTTCTCAATGTTGACTTTCCTAGTATCATTATGTAATCTAATTGTTGCTGTTGCATTTTTATAAATATTCTTTAAAATATGACAATATCCTGGATCTATACCTTGATGATCCAATGCTTTAATCACTGAAGAAATGTTTATAGAATCAAATGCCTTTTCATAATCTACAAATCCAAAACATAATGGCAACTCATATTCATTTGTCCTTTCTATAACTTCTCTCAATACCTGGATATGATCTACTGTACTAAAACCACTTTTAAATCCAGCTTGTTCTCTTGGTTGGTGGAAATCCAATGTTCTCTGTAGACGAGTTGTAATTATCTTGGTAAAAATTTTATATAAAACTGATAAAAGGCTGATAGGTCTGTAATTTCTAATATCTTCTTTATCATCTTTTTTAAATATTAATATTAATACTGCATTCTTCCAATCATCTGGTACATCTTTATCATTTAGACATTTGGTATATAACTTTGCTAAAATTCTTTCTATTTCTTCACCTGCTTCTTTTAATATATCAATTATAATTCCATCATTACCTGGAGCCTTTCCTTTCTTCATACATTTAATTGCATGTCTCACTTCTTCATTTAAAATTCTGGGCAATTCAGAAGATGTAATAGATATAGGAGGTACTTGTTCTTTATTACTATATAATTCTTGATAAAAGTCTTCTACCCATTTCATGATGTCATCTCTCTTTTTAGTAATAATTCCATCTTTTTTTCTTATTGCAGATATAAATTTCCTACCAATACCAAAATGTTGTTTTACACTCTTGAGACTTTTATTCTTTTCTACAGCTTTCCTTGCTAGTTCACAGTTATACTTTCTTATATCATTTTCAACTCTTTTCCACACCATTTTACAAAATTTGAGATATTCAATCCTTTTAATGCATCATTTTTGTATATCTTCATATTCCTTCTTTTCTTCATAAATTCTCTAGTCTCAGTAGAAATTTTATTGGTCAATTGCTGCTTTTTTCTACCAGCTATCTTTGTTGCAGTTTTTAAAAGTGTATCAGTTATTTTCATATTAATTTCATTCAAATCTGAATCATGTTCAAAATCTACTAATACTTGAAACTGATTTGTAAGTTCTAATTTAAATTCATTAGAATGTTTCTGAAGATTAGGAATATCAACTGTAAATATTGTTTTTCTTAATAATTTTTGTCTCTCTAGTTTTGCATTAACATGTATCTTATATCTTACTAATTGATGATCACTTCCTGTGTTAAATTTATTAAGAACATTACAATCTTGAAATATGTGTTTTCTGTTAGTCAAAATATAATCCAATTCTGCTGTACCTTCATTTGGATGCTTCCATGTCCATTTCCTTTTAACATTTTTCCCAAATAAAGAATTCATAATATAAAGTTTTTCTTTTTTTGCAAACTCCACAATTTTATGTTCTCTCTCATTTCTATTACCATAACCAAAATTGCCTACAGCACTTTCATCTTTCATTTGTTTACCAATTCTAGCATTAAAGTTTCCCATAACAATTTTAAAATGTTGTTTACTCTGATCAAAAGCCTTTTGTACATCCATATAAAAATCTTCTACTACTTCATCACTATGAGAACTTGTTGGGTCATAAACCTGAATTATCTGCATTTGGTATCTGCTATTAAGTTGTATAACTAATCTTGCCACTCTGTCCGATACACCACAAATCTCCACAATGTTGTTCTTCCACTTTTTATTTATAATGAATCCTACTCCACTTGTATTTCCAATATTTGTACTTTTATAATAGAGTACATATCCACTTTTTAAATCAATTGTCTCGTCACCCTTTCTTCTAACTTCACAAAGTCCAATAATGTCCCATTTAATATAAGAAAGTTCTAATTCTTGCAATCTTCCTTCACTTGAAAGTGATCATCAGTTGTAAGTACCTAAGTAAAAATTCATCATTAAATGGCAGCCTGAGTCCGCAATCAGGGGATTCTTAGCACCCTCCACCTTTGGCCACCAATCGCTGCCTTAGTTGATGACTTTACAGCCTCCTGGGAATAAAGGCCATGATTTATTTTTGTTTGTCGTAATTGTATATATTGGAAAAATTTTATTATTTGCACAAACATTCATTCTGCATTATCAAGCAACTACAAAGAAAGAACATGATGTTTCTTGATTTTAAACTCGGAGGTAAAAAGCCAATAAACTCACCCATTGGCCAATGTGTGTTCATGAGCAGCCCATTCATGTTCATATAATATATGAATAATCATATAGTAATAGCAGCTGCAATGGCAAGAATGTATGGAGTGGACATTAGGAATTTGCCTTGCTCGGTTCCTTTAAGGCCTCCAAGGGGAATCAAAGGGTCTCCTTTCAGTTAATAGAAAACTCATTTTTGCTGCCTTATATCTGATATACTGATTTAAGTGACATTAAGCATTTTACTTGTTACAAAATTCTCTTAGTCTCAGATGATGATGAAGAGGCAGAAAAAGTGTCCATTTTGTAGAAAAACCATTTATAAAAATATTTGTGTAAAATGAAGCACTTTTTTAAAAGAAGCATCCACTTTGTCTGCTGCATAATACTTAATGCATCAATACTAAAGCCTATCAATTGTGATCATGTTGCTATTGATTAGCACTCTTAGTCTTCAGATTAGCTAACAAAAGAAATGTGGGACTCATTAATTGGTATAACTGACAATGCAAATATCACTATTAGTACTATTTTTCAATATCAATAATTGAAAAAATAGCTTTTAAATAAATTTGCGAAAATATAAAGGCTTAAAGCAATATCCAATTGTACAATAATTAAAAAAATTATTGCAGTTTAATTTGTAGTTGCCAAACTTCACGCATTTACAATTATGATACCATCATCCCCAGGTAAATATCTTAAAATCATTATTAATTATTTGTTAAGTTAGAAATTATCATATAATTTTTAGCTCAAATATATGTTTATACTTTAATTAAAAATTAATGTATCAATTATTATTAAGCACACTCACGTAAAATAATTATTTCAAAATCATTCTTTTTTCTCCTAGGCGCAGTATCATGAATATTAAAACATCTGATAGATTGTGACTTGATCCATGTAAGGGACTTTTGTTTTTACACGTAATGGATTTTGAGACTCATTTATCTTTTTCTGGTGTCTTTATTCAAGTACTAAATTATATGTGAAGAAGTGAATGGTTATAAGTTTATTTAAATTGATTTATGTTAATGAGGCAAGATTTTGATTTTTTGTTAGGATAAATAAAGAAAATCGGTACTCTTAATATGCTTGAAACTCCTTAGATATGTAAAAAAAGGTAAAAATTCCACCTGGATTCAAACGCAGGTAGATAGGCTAACTGCTACATAATGAGGCCTTTCATTCCTTTTTCAAAATATAGGTGATAATAAATCTACCATAACGAGTCGTAAAATGATAACTGAAATTCATATATCCAAATGGGTCCATCAATTATTAGAGATTATTGTTTAGGACTATCTATATACCTGTTGTCTTTGATTCATAATTTACTATCAAAACTAGTCTTTATGCATAATGAAATGATTTTTTTATTATGCATATAAACAAATGGTAAGCAAATTTGAATTACAAATACAAACAAAGGAAAAAGCTATATCAAAGATTGCCAAAATAGCATAATAAAAGTAAATGATAGTCATAGGCAACTGTAATGTAGACATTGTCTTCTCCTAAAGGTACCCAATGGGCTGAAACTTGTCTGAAGACCTGTCACACATTATCACACAGACATTAATGTTTCATAAATAGAGGGGTGTTAAGACTAAAGTAATGTTCAATGGATTACCTCATTAAAAATAAAGATTGATAATCATAAATTGAAAGGATTACACATACCATGACCAGATGATTAATACAAATAAAAATATAATGGATAAAATTAATCATAGAATGGTACTTTTGATAAAATTAACTTAATGTTAAAAGGAAATATGCTTATGTATTTTTTTTAAAAAATGTTTTCAATAGATGCGTTTTACCCATTCTTATTTATGGAAATGAATTATTTAACGAAATATCAATAGAAAAACTTCAGACTAATCAATATAGTAGGCATAGATGTTTATTGGAAATAATAAAATTAATTAAAATATTTGGTTAAGCATTCCTGTTATCATTGAAAAAGTTATGAATGAAACTGGACATATTGTTAGAAGAAATGAAATCAGATACTCATTTGAAGTCTTTAAATGGATCCTAAGAGATTATAAGAGACTTAAAAAGAGACTTTATATGAGATGGATGGATGAAAAAAAGGAAGCATGTTGATATGATGAAAAGAGAAGTTATGGATTAAAAACAATGAGGTAATAATGATTAAATGATGCTGATGATAATAGAAATGGGAGATGGAACGACATTCAAGAATAACTTTGTACCACTATTTTGTGGGGTGGTGGTGTTGATGACAAAATAGACGATATGTTTTGCAATATTTAGAGGTGATGTGATGTGATGTAATGTACTGTAGCTTTTTCTTAAACGAAGTCAAGAATCTCTCAGCAATTATACCAAGAGAAACTTGTTAGCTACTTAATTTTACATTCACCAGTCTAAGTTTTCTCATATTCTACTCCATCCCATTTCCACAATATTAAATTGTACATAAAATATATAATTTCAGGAATGCGTTTAGTTTCACATTTAAATCCAAGCGATTTATTATATTATGAGAAAGCGCATTAACTAATAAATATTAACCCATATTTTAATGGTATTTTCAAATGGAATTTGGCATCTGGGCCATAAAAATCAGGTAAATACTCGAGTAAATATTTTGTAGTCTACAAAAAAGTAATAAATCTAAAATTAATTAATGAATTTAAAAAATGCTGATTACAAAAAGTAAAAAAAAAAAAAAATCATTTATTCTTTAGTCATTCTAGAAACGCACACGCACACACCCACAGTTTTTTTCTTTATTTTTTTCAGAATCATTTTTTTAATTTTTAAAAAATAATAAAAAAAAGCATATTTTGGATTTATTACATTAAAATAGTTAGTTTTTAGAGTGACTATACAGAAGAAAAGATTCATAGTGTAGTTGCCTATCATTCTCACAATCGGGGATTCAAATACAGACAGAATTTTAACATTTTTTAAAGTAGTGGAAATTTTTTTTAGATGTACTTAAAACAGCTATTTCATTACAAATATAAAATAGATAAATAATCTTTAAGATGCATTTCGTGTTGAACCAGCACTCTTCAGTTAGTCTAGTTTACAACACTATTCACTATTTGTCAAAACAAAATTATTATATTTGATTTGCAGACATTTATTTCAGTTAAATATACCTAAAGATTAATAGTTCAGCACAAAATGCATTGGGGTGGAGGTGGTTTTATTGTCTAGAGTTCATAAGTAGTTCAAGCATCAGGAGTGATTTAAAGATCTTATGCTCCAGCATCTGAAACTTACTATGCACAAAAGCAGGCAGGAAGTAAAACATCAAATAGTCATTGCTTGGAAATTCACAACAAATTTTAGTGTTAAAAGTAACAAAGCTGGATATGATCCAATAATTTTTAAGTTCCAAACTGAGATGCTTTACCATTAGAAAAAATTATGCAGAGCAGCACAATAGATAGTACCTCTGTTTCATTACCCAAATTTTTCCACTTGTCTTTTTCAAATGTCTTTTATTATATGTCACAAGAGTACGAGATGGAAAAAATGTTTAAAATACATCTTAAATCATATTACATATGGAAAAAAGAGAAGTGAAGTTGGACTAATCACACCATGTATTTACATTTAAGTAAAACACAGATATATTAATATTTTATTGAAGTTTGAAGATTTGTGTCTTGAGTTTAGAATATGATAGTTTCTAGCTCAATAAATGATAAGTATTAGTCATTAATATATTTATGTGAAAGAGATGATGTCAAAACTGTAAGTACAGAAAGTTTGATGCTTAAATTGCAATAATTTGAGATAGTTTCAAATCAGTTTTTTATATAGTAGGACGTAGTTAAAGCCACTGCACATTCCAATGTTGATCAGCAAATTGATACCTTGCTCATCTTAGCCAATGAATTCAAAATGTTTTTGACAGTTTGTGTCAGTTATAGGGGATATGTTTAATGTAAAAATAAAAATATTGTTTGTATATGACAATTTTTATTACTGGTAAAAGAGATTTTACATATATCTGGCTCCTGAATGCATGGTTATTTTTTCATTCCCATTAAAAGATTGTTAATAAGACATAATTTTTATCTATAGAAAAAAAATTAAATATTTAATTGATAAAATTGTAGTAAAAATAGAAGGATCCCATGGTATGTGCCCTACTTCAGTAGAATAATACTCCATTAGTGTTCACAACCTGGTTTGTAATAAAAATTAATAATTGAACGATTTACTTCTTATGACTGAGTACCAGAATTGATGGAGCTGGAGTTAAGCCCCATGGACATCTACCATTTGATCACTATATTAAGTAATGTGGAGTTCAAATCATGGTTTGATGCAATGGTAAATGTTACACACGGAAGCTTAAGATTCAGGTATCATAGCGCCATCTATGGTTTTTTTGGTATCTGAGTTTCTGATAAAATCCTGAGCAGTAAGGTCATCATTATTTGTTTATAGTTCGCAACAGTTTATAAAAAGTAGTAATGCCTGCTATTTTTAATATATCTTTATTACATGTTTATGGAATCTGTATTTGCAATTGTGACATGTTTCTATTGAAGACTTGAAAAATTGCACAGAATGTATGAATATAAAAAGATAGATGAAACTCATTTACTAAATTGTAAAATCCTTTCTAAATTCTACAGTAAAGCCTGTAAATTATTTAGCTGCCATAAGAGTCACATTCAGTGGCTTTTAAATTTTATGGTAAGCTATCAATCATTACATATATCTAGAGTATTTTATTCACTGCAGTACCATATTCAATACACGAGTGCATAATCTAGCTAAAATATCATTAGAAATGTCAGATGACATTTCAGTATATTTAATCTATATGTATTTTATCCCTTCTGCCATACATCCATCTCACATATGGTCTCTTTTTGGTTTTTTAAAATATCTTGGAATCCCATTTAAGATTGTATTCTCCATCTATTATGATCTCTTCTAGCCCACATCAGTTTAATTTTTTCAATGAGGTCAATAACATCTGTTTGTTCTCTTACCCATATATTGTATTTTTGATCTCTCCTTGCTATTCCCAATATGCATCTCTCGATACTTCTTTGAGTGATCTGAAGTCTCTGTATTGCTCTTCTATTAAGTGTCCAAGTCTCAGATCCATAAATAAGAACTGGTAAAACACATTTATTAAAAACCCTACACACATATATATGTATACGTATTACATGAAATATTTTTATGTATTATAATGTAAACATAAATTGTGGAAATATGTCTATATGTTTAGCAGTGATATTGGTAGGAAACTATCAATAATTATTGACAATCCTAAGGTGAAACTACTTTGCTCTAGTACCCAATAATAGCTTTTTGTTGTTTCTTAAATGAATTTAAACCCAGACAGCCATTTTTATAAGCATGGGATAATAGAAGACCCAATAATAGCTTTTAGTTGTTTCTTATATGAATTTAAACCCAGACAGCCATTTTTATAAGCATGGGATAATAGAAGACATATCTTCTTTTGAATTACTGGAAATAATAATTCATCTCCACCAGAGTGTTGTATGTATATTAGATTAAATATTCATGGATTTATTATATAATTTTAAATCTTCTCATTCGATAATTTAATTTATAAACCAATTAAGCATATACGCTTAATTGGTTTATGGATTTATTATAATGTAATTAATGAAAAATATGGTGCTATTTTTATGTAATAAATAAATATATCATTATCAGATGTATTGCTAGGGAACTACCAATTGCTATTGATAATCCTGTGGCTAAACTATTTTGTTCACGTGCAATAGTAACTCATTTTGAGTTTAATTAGAAATAAAAGGATTGGCATGATTATTGCTAGGAAATCATAAATTATTATTAATAATTCTATGGCTAAATTATTTTGCTATATTACCCAGGAATACCCTTTTTTAAAAAATTAAATAAAAATAAAAGATCTGAGACTATGCCTTGTTACATGATAGATAAAATATATCTATAAAATGCACAGAAAATTACTGTTAACGTTATTGATATTTATAGTTGAAAGCCTGTGAAAATCTTCTAATTACATGAATAGTTTCATTTTAAGATGTTTAGAGATTCAATTATTATATATTACTTATCTTTAATAAATATTTAAAATGAGTATATCCGTTCTAACTCCAAAAGAAAAAAAGAGAAAAACAGAGAGAACAAAAAATTAAAAACAAGTATTGTAAAGGTTATACATATCAATACACTTGCTTATATCACATTTTGTTTTTTAGACAGTTTAATATTTTACATCACAATCTCCTACTTTTTGTTTCAAGTCTTTATAACTGAAAGAAATCAATTCTTTATATATCCTAGCTTTCCATTGCATTCAATTCTCAGTCATATAATTTAAACAAAGCAAGCATGATTAAATTTTTATAGAATCCTTGAGATAATTTAACATCATAGAGATCTCTCTTATAAAAACCATGTTAGAGTCGTTTTCACTATAAAGTCTTTTGTAGTTCATTTCTTTTATATAACCAATTCAGGTAAAATAGTTTTTATAATTGCAAAATCAATACCATTACATCCATTAATCTGAAAATCATAATAATTGGTCCTACAATCTTGCCATCATATTTTCAGAATGTTATGGAGAATTAAATAAAAAACCTTTCTGTGTAATTGCATTAATAGGAGTCCACAGCTTTCTTCCATATAATAAATTTGGACAAGATATTTAATTGAAGCAAACAATACCAGCATGATAGACTTTGTGGCACAGTTCTTTATCTGGTTCAAGTTTCTATCTAAAAGCAAACAGTTATTTAAATTAAGTGGCATTTTCAAATTGATAGACAAAAAAGTTACAAAGATTTTTTTTTCATCACTGGCTGATAAATGTAGTTTTTTACAACACTAATTACTAAATCATTATTATTAAGTAGTAAATCTATTTGCTTTATTCCAGCTCTGCCACCTAGAGAAAGCTATAATTATTAATAAATTAGAAAATGTGCTGCTTAATAAATCCCTATAAAGTACTGTCCTATTCATATCCAAAGACTAGTTTTTAGCTTATGGTTTTCATCAGTGAAAGGTATGGGATTTGAATCAGTTATCTACTAATTGCTGAAGCTTGCACAAGATGGCAGAAGTGGGGTAGGGTAAATTGATTGGTTTCTCAAAAGTCAAGGTCATGTGATGTTTCATTGATGTTTTAGCAATTTTAGCTAAGGAATATACATAATACTGTTATTAACCAAGTAAAGATACCAAAATATACAGGTGATGAATTGGTATCATATCCTTTTATTATGCAAACAAATTGACTTAGATCCAAAATATTAAGATATTTTTGAAGTTCAGGCTGCTGGTTTGCTATTACACCCAAAAATATAATTTCACCGAATCTTAAACTCTTCATTGATAAAAGTCACAAATTATGAATCAGTTTGAAGATATGGATAAACACAGAGGCTAAACTCTCTATTCAGTAGTACCACTCAGTGCAAGCCAAAGTAATCAATGGAGAGTTTAGTCTCTGTGTAAACAGCTTGTGTATGCATAAAGAATGGCAATCATGTGATAATATGGATAAAATGGAATTTAAGTACTTCTAACATAACTACAATAACAAAACTGGATTTATAACTTTAAAATGATGTGTAGACAAAAGTCATGTGATGTCTTATCAGTGTCATTGTCTTTACAAGATGAATTTAAATATTTTGCTGATCAGCCATTGAGTTGACAAAAATAACATGACCATCAACATCCTGAAATCTAGGTGCTAAGGAGTTGAAGGTCTATTAGCAATTTCGCCTTCATTCCTAAAGAATATAATGATGACTACTTTATGAAACCATCTCCAAAGAGAATGATCATAAAAATGAAAACTATAATGAATCTAACAATTATCTCTACTTAGGATCCAAATCCATTTTATGTAATTAGATTTTTTTTAAATATAAGGAACTTACACCCTAAATTCATAATTGAAATGTTATTATAATAGTTCAACAATGCCTTGTTGAACTATGAGGATACTCTCAAACCAAAGCATAAGATACTTTTAAAAAATTAAAAGCAGCCATCTTATCTTTGTACCTAAATTCAATTACATAGGCTAATCTAAAGTAACTTAAGTTATTGTCATGTACTTTGGTTTGAGAATATCCTCAGCACCCAATAAGCCATAACAACATCACAATGCATGTGCTTATGATGTAAATGCCTTCTATTTAAAAATTACATATGATGGTTGTGCTAGAAAACAAAATTGAATGTTTTATAATTAGATTTTATAAGCATTATATAACACTTTTTCCTATACCATTATACAGCATAATAGCTTTATTTAACAGGTCTGTCATAAAGAAGGCTTTTATTGCAAACTAATTGTATTACTTTACATAAAATATTAATATTGTATATTCACAAAAAACATAGAAACATTAAATACAATATAAATATATTTTTCAAAAGCCAGCACCTTTGTCAAAGTTAACTGTTAATTTCAAAACAACAGTAAATGGAAATACAAAATTATATACTTTAAATTCTCATTTATTGTTGCTTTAAATATAGTGAGTGCTTTTGATATGAGCACTCGGAATTGAAAATATACTGGTATATCATTTAATATCCTAAGTATATGTTATTAGTATTGCCATTAATTTATTACATTTGAATGAAGGAATTGTTATGATGGGGTACCCAAAAATAACAGGAATCATTTGGAGGATGAGTGGGTAGTAGTACATGCTTTCACCACTAGATGTCTTTTACAAGGATCCCCTGATTCTGTATATCTGCCAACTATTAATATTGAGTGAAGTCATGGTGCTGTGTAATAAATGTTTTTGTTAAGTATGTCATATTTGTCAATTTTTGTGATAAACAATTGGATTAAAGCAGGGGAAACTGTTATAAAGTTTGAACCGACTTATCATCAAGCTCCTCTTAGGAAAACCAAAGTTTACAAGTGGTTTAATGAAAGTATCAAATTGACCATGTCCTGGAAAAAGCTGGGTGAGGGAAATACAATATCAAGATGCTGATTTCTTATGCAAATGGTAATGTTCACTCAGAATTCATTCATAAGGATCCGGAAGTTTACCTACAAGCTCTGAAACATTTGCATGATGTAGTAAAATGAAAACATCCTTGTTTGTAGAAAATGAGCAAGCTTCACCATGACAATGCACCAGTGCATAATGCCTCAAATATGAGATGATTTTTAAACAAACAGCAGAACCCAGATTATCCAGCATTCATATTCACCTGATCTCATGTCATGCAACTTCTTTTTATTTATTTGAATAAAAAATGCCCCAAAAGAAAAAGTTTTACAAACTTAGAAGTGATAAAAAAATGTGTAACAGAGATGTTAAAAGACATCACTTTTCCAGGGTTTCAGAATTTTCTATGACAAGGAGAAAACAACTTTAGACTAGTGTCTTGTATCAAATGGACAGTACTTTGAATGAGATTCAATTTATAACAGTTACAAAGTACACAATTTTTTATTATAAATTTTCGAATTTTTTTTGGGTCATCATCATCAACCATTATCAATCCACTGCTGGATAAAGGTGTCTCCAAGTTCAATCCATCTTTTTTTATCTTTAGCTTCTCTTCTCCACATCACCCCTGCACACTTTCTTATTTCATCCATCCATCACACATGTGGTATTTTTCTGGGTCTTTTACGCCCTAGTGTAGTTATTTCCAAATTAATGTTTAAGTGATAAAGGTGAAGGTAAACAATTTGGTAATGTTTATCTCAAAGACTGTAATGTTAGTATTTTAAATGTAATTATATGTTGAATTATTTCCATTATCTTACTTAAAATTTTGAAAAACCAAGAAATGTATCTCCACAGTACCATATGAAAGTAGAAGGAAATTACTCCATTAAAAAATGATCAAAAGAAGACTATCTAATAATTAAAAATGGAAAACAAAACAACAAATGAATCTAGTGTAACAGACCACCTATTTACCAATGAACATATGCATGATTGGGAAAAGAGAAAAATATTGGACAGAAAGGAAAAAGGAGCTTCTCCCATGACATTGCAAATAACAATATGAATCAACCTAGTGAAATAATTTATAATGTTTGAAAATCACTTATTAACCTTGCCCTTGGCCTTAGAAAAATGTTGAGAATAGACTAGTTGGTTAAATTGTTACCTTAAATTCGATATTCCTAAACCTAAAGGTCCAAGTTTGAGTCACATGCTAGTACTGCTACTAGTCAGGCCAAAAACAGCCAAAGAAGAAAGGAGAATATTGTATTATTCCTAACCTATGTACTATTTTAGTAGTAAATATATTTAAAATGTTTAAATAAAATATGAATCTTCTGTCAAGATACTTTAACAATTAACAGTAGATGGTGGAATCGTATTTAAAAAGTTAACAATTACAAATACCTTGGTTAGATTATTACTGCAGATGGAAACATATTGGATGAAATTAATCATAGAATTAAACTTGGTTGGAGTATTTTTAGTAGAAAGAATTTAAAAGGAAATATATCTATGTGTTTGGAAAGGAAGATTATTAGTAAATGAGTGTAATCAGTTTTCACTTATGGATCTGAGATTTGGACACTTAAAAGAAGTTCAATACAGAGATTTCAGACCATTCAACAAATGTAGAAATGCATGTTAAAAGTGAAAACATATTGGATGATCTTAATTATAGAATTAAATTTGGTTGAAGCTTTTTTAGTAGAAATAACTTAAAAGGAAATATATCTATATGTTTGGAAAGGAAGATTTTTAATAAATGTGTTTAATCAGTTTTCACTTATGGATCTGATATTTTGACAATTAATAGAAGTACAATACAGAGACTTCATATCATTCAACAAATGTAGAGATGTATGTTAGAAATAAAAAGAGATTAAAAATGAAATACATGGGTAAGAGAACAAACAGGTGTAAATGATATCATTGAAAAAATTAAGAGACTGAAGTGGAATTGGTCTGTGCATATTGCTAGAAGACATGATAAAAGATGGACAGTTAAAATTTTAAATTAGGTTTCCAAGAGATTGTAAAAGACCTAGAAAAAACCCACATGTGAGATGGATGGATGAAATAAAGAAGTATACTAGAGTAATGTGAAGAAAAGGGGTTAGAGATCAGAGAAGATGAATGGAATTTGGAGAGACCTTCATCCTACAGTAAATTAATACTGATTGAAAATGATGATAAATTACTATCTTGATCATGTTTTGTAAAACAAATTATCAATATACTTTGTGTGTGTTTATTCATTTTAAAACATATTCAGCTTCATATGTATAATAATTTTAATTATAAACATAAAAATCAGTATTAGAAAACTAATTAACATTGTCATAGAAAATAATTTCTTAATGTAAAAAGTCATACAACTGTCAATACAAGTATGTGTTATGACAAATCCATTGCTGATATAGGATATATTAGTATATACTTGTGTAAAACATTTTAAAATTGTTCTGAAAATCAGAGTTAGATAACTGATTAAAATGACCAAATGAAAAATAATACGCAAATGGAAAAAAAGTTTGATTTTTATCAGTGTTTGTTTATGCTTTTAAAAGTTTGACTTCACTATCACTGTGAGCTATACAGTAGAATTAAGATAGAGCATTAAAATAAATAATAATTTTCAAGCAAGATATTTTGAATATGATGTAAATAAGACCAATGGATTTTTATTAGAGTAAGTTTGTATTAAATTAGCAAAATGTTTTTATATCTACAACTGAAAAGATTTTATTTACATTTTTAGATATGTCACCATGATTCTGGTATACAGTACCAAAAGCGCTTGGCAAATTATTATTTATAAGTAACGTTTTTTTGAATTTTGGCTGCACTGTTTATCCTGCTTTATTTATGTAGAATAATTTTTTTTAGATACAACTAAGCATGTTTTTGGTTTGGGATGCCAAAATCATAGCTCTCATTAATTGTCTAGGTATGCTGCTGTATTTATGGAGGAATAATTATGATAGCATGCAAAGAATAATCCTAAATACAAATCCATCTTCTGGGAATGTTTACTGCAATACAGTCACACCTTTCAAGCAAAGCATGCCAATATAGTTTGCATGATAATAGAAAGAGAAATGTTAACAAGACATATTTTAATGCTAACTACAACCACAACATTAATAAGAAAAAAATAGTATTCAACTTTTGAATAAGTAGAATATTTAAAATCTAATTTAAATAATTATCACAGTTATTTCTAAATAAATACAACAGACATCTAGCCAATGAATGAGAGATATTATTCTAATGTCTCATACTGAAAGCATGCTCACATGAAATTTTAAAAATAAAGCTTTTTCAATTGCAGACAAAAACGTTTTGCTAATTTATTGCAAATAATAGGCTAAGTTTGTTTATTTTTTCTTTTTGACATTTTTTATTTTAGTTTTGCTACATCAAACTGTACAGTAAATTTTACTGCATTATTAAATTAATGGATAAAATTAAGGATAGAATTAAACTTTGATAGAGTGCTTTTAATAGAAATATCAATGTTAAAAGGAAATATACCTATGTGCTTGGAAAAAAAGGTTTTTAATAAATGTGTTTTATCAGTTTTATTTATGGATGTACTACTCAACAAAGTTTGGGGATATGTGTGTTTGGAATAACAACAAGGAATCAAAAATGAAATGCATGGGTGAGAGAACAGATGTTATTGACACAATTGAGAGAAGAGATTGAAATGGAACTTGGCTGGACTTATTGGTAGATGATGTTATAATAGATGGACAATTGAAATATTAAACTGAGATGGACAATTGAAGGTTTAAACTGGAATTGAACAAATTGCAAAAGACCAAGAAATAGACTGAGTGTGAGGTAGATCGATGAAATAAGAAAGACTGCTGATATGATGTGGAAAAAAGAGGCTAGAAATGGAAGAAGCTGGATTAAACTTGGGGAGATCTTAATCATGCAATATAGGTGAGATGGCTCTGAGATGTGGACATGGAATAGATGATCCTAAATACAAGCATATCAATGTAAGCAAATAATATTTTGACTTTCATCAAACATAAAGAAATGTAAATTATGCTACTTAAGAAATCGAAATTACACTACTCAAGAACTGATTAGCAACTGAAATTCTTCAATACTGAGTGCTTTGTGTAAAGATAAGTGTCTACTCGAAATCTAATAAAAGCAACAGATGTGGATGTACAATTGTAAACATACACAAAAATTGTCAATTTGACTTTTAATAGTTTCTTCAATAATATTTATGTTGTACTTATAGTTCATATTCAAATATATTGCAATAGCGAAATAATTTATCACAGTTGATATAGTAATCAATTTTCAAAATCTATATCACTTAGTATTTACTAAATAATTAAATTTGTTGTTGCATTACAGTCATTTTAAAGAAGCTTCACTATTGATTGTCTTTACTGGAACTACAAATAAGACGAAATATTTCAAAAAATAACGTTTGTTGCAAATAAAGTTAAAAAACAGTACCGCAGCATATCAATTAAAAAAAAATTTAAAGAATCATCATCATTATTTTCAATCATTATTAATTCTCTGAAAGATCTCCCAAATTTAATCCAGTTTTTACAATCCATAGTATATCTTCTCCCCATAATTCCAGCAAACCTCTTTACCTCATCCATTCATCTTACACGTGGTTTTTTTCTATGTCTTTTAAAGAGATAAATGACATATTGAAATTTCACATGTATATATAATGCCAGAAAGCCTCCTTATCTCATCCTTTCATCTTACATGCGGTCTCTTTCTAGGTCTCTTAAAGAGATAAACGACGTATTTAAGACTTCAGATTAATACCATCTCT
Source organism: Epiperipatus broadwayi (assembly GCA_028023455.1). NCBI lineage: Eukaryota > Metazoa > Onychophora > Udeonychophora > Euonychophora > Peripatidae > Epiperipatus > Epiperipatus broadwayi. The sequence continues at coordinate 1,756,515 of JAQFVV010000025.1, read as the reverse complement.
TCTAGCAATATGTCCAATCATCTCTTTTACTAATATATCCAACACAGCTTTATTTTAGCTTCTTAATTTCTCAATAATGGCATTGTTATCTATTTGTTCTCTCACCCACATATTTTGCTTTCAATTTCTTTATGGTACAGTCAACAGACATCTTTTCATTTTTCATCATGTGATTTGAAACCTTTGTATTTGGAGACTTTACGTATTTCAAATACATATGCAAAAAAATAGGAAAACACATCTGTTAAAAATTTTCGTTTTCAAACACATAGTCGTATTTTCTTTTAATAAAATGTTTTTTTCTGTTAAAATCATGGCATGTAGTTTAATTTTAACTAAAAAAATCAGCGTATAATATATTGATGTATTTATGTTTTATAAATTCATTTGTATAATAAACTCTAATGTTTTTATGTTTATTTGTATTCTTTTTAACTTAGTTTTTTTTTTTTTTATCTACAGAAGGCAAACAAATTTATAAATGGAATTAGTAAAGATGGTGGTTAATAATTAAAAATTAACAAACACAGTCTTCTCTAGAGAATTTACTTTTTATTCAATTTAATTAGTTAGTATATAACGTAATTTATGTTTCTAACTTGAAAACAAATCCTAGCGGTATTCTTTTTAATTTACCCCTTGTAATGGGTTTAATCGTGCAGCAAAGCATGAAGGTGCTTCTCTGGGATCGACGCTACTAACCTTGAAATAATAAAATGTACTAATTATGATCAATGACCAAAATTACTGAGAAATAAGGAAATTTTTTTTTTTTAGAATCTATGACCCAACAGTAATGACAATTTAACAGAATACGTGGAATTTAAGATTGAAAAACAAATTTTATTTATTCTTGAATATTGCAGAAGAATAAAATGGCTGTTTTATAAATAAAAAAATAAAAAAATGCACGTATTAATTATGTTTGCCTAAAAAGATAGCGATATGATATTTTAATTATAACTACCATAATGGTCTATTGTTAGTAATTTAATTAAATTTAAAAAAAATATCAAAACCTTTACTAAAACTTTTTCAAATAAATTCAACTATTAATAACAAACCTTTGATATGCAACACATTTCCAGTGATATGTATGCTTCTTCAATTTTTTTTAGCTGCTTTTAGCCTAACAACGACAGTCTAACATCGAACTCAGCCTGATGACTTTTCCTATAATTAAAGTGATATTCTAACCACCTAGACCAAGGGTCGGCAGATCGTGAGCCACGTGCGATTATTTGATCACAATCTCCCGGTTTTTTATTATGATAAACAAAAACATATTTTTTATTTCCTCTTGTAATTTGTGAATAAATATTTAGATGAAAAAGCACTTTACAATATTGTTTTTTGAATTCCATATTATTATAGAAAAATATTGTTTTTTGAATTCCATATTATTATAGAAAAGTAATTATTTTATATGATGAATGTTTAAGTATTAGAAATTTATGAATAAATGAAACTCGAAATAATTTTTTTTTTAATAGAAATTTTATTTTTTAATAGCTGTGAACAGATTTTTTATTAGTTATTATTCCTAAAATAAGTGTTCAATATATCTACAGCCGTCCAAAAATTCATATATTTCATAAGCATAGTTTTCATCTCTTTTTTTGCGGCTCTTTTAGGGTAGAGGAAAGGAGTGGATATTTAAACAAAATGGCTCTTTATGTTAAAAAGTTTGCCTGACCCTGAACTAGACTATTCGTTTTTTTTTTTTATGTATAAAGTAAATTTTATTAATAACGAATTATATATATGCAAGAGTATTATAATAAATTTAAGATACATAAAATATGGTAATAATTATATACGTTGGACTATTTCTATCATCTAATATTAAATATTGAATAATTTTAGAAAAAAATGAATTTACAATCAATAACATAAGATTTCTAGTGATGTTCTTCTTCTGGTGATGATGGCCTGATCAGTATTAATATGCGAATTGAATTCGAAGTTTCAGATTCTTGAACGTTGAATTTCAAGAGTTGCTCTTAATCAAATAACCATCTATGAGGGTCCTACTCATATCTTCACTTTTTCCTATGAGTTGATTTCATGATAATGGCAAATAACACCATAATTCAGACTCTAAATATCACATGATCACCATTTTCTACACGTACCCAAGTTGTTAAAACAGTGATAAACTCTCCCTATAGTAGTGCTACCCACTGCAAACCATAGTAATCAATGGACTCAAGGAAGTTTGTGCAGCAAATCCCTATCTAGTGCCTATCCATTCAAGGACTAGTTTCTAGCTTATGGCTTTCAGCTTTGAATCTGATTTTAGGATTTAATGCAAATTTCCAACAGCCATCTTTTACCTTTTTTGTTAACTATAAAGTTATAAGTACAAATGAAAACACAATAATGTTTTCAATGCAAGCACATATGCTTGTATAATCATATAGATTTAAATCCAGTTTGGTATCTATACTTTTTGGTGGCTTAGTACCACTACTGTATGGAGAGTTTGTCACTGTTTTAACAGCTTGTGTGAGCATAGAAAATGTGATTGTGTGATGTTTAGTGGCTTAATACCATTTCTGCCTATGACATGATAGTGACTGTGATTATTAAAAAAATCAATATCACTAAAATGAATAGATACTGAATTGGGTTCAGATATATAGGACTATACAAGTATATGAGCTTGGACTGAAAGCATCATCTGCTTTTATTTTGAAGTCATAGCTTTATAGTTAATTAAAAAGGTAAAAAGTGATTGCTAGAGGGTTACATTGTAACCTAAGATGTATGTGCAGTCCTCTCAGATCCAAGGCTCTTCACTGCTGAAAGCAACAAGTTAGAAACTAGTCTGGAAGTATTGAATGGGTAGACATTCGATAGGGATCTTGCATCCATGGATTAGTATGACTTGTAATAGATAGCACTATTGTACGAAGTGTTTGTCGCTAGTCTTAAAAGTCAGCCTGGTATGATAATACATAAGGTCTGAAAGCCATTAATTAACCTTGCTCTTAGGAAAAAATGGAGTAAATCAAGAGGATCATCATAGATTAAGATAAGAATTTTTACTGATTGTTGTCTTTGGAGAATAGTTCAATTAGTTAAAGTGTCCTTAACATTTTAATATTCAAAAATCTAAAGGTTGAGGTTCAATTCCCATGCTAATACTGTCACTGATGAGACCAGTAGAAGCCAAAGAATAGAGGAAAATAATACAACTCAAAACATTGTGTTGTATACTAAACTATTTGCTTTTACCTGCAGTTGATTGTATTTGGAAGGTTTAAAATAAAGTTTTACATTTTAAAATAATTTTTTTAAAGAGATTCAATAATTAATAATAGATGATGAAGTAGTTCCAATATAATTACAATTAATATACCAATATTACAAACTTTGAGACAAACAGTAAGATGCAATACACTATATATGAAAACACAGACAATACAATTGGTACTCCTTGATGGATGAAGAATGGTTTAAATTTGAAAAAAATAATGACTTAATAGGCTATTCTGTCAAAAGCAACAATTAATAGAAATAAATCCCCTCTAATTACCTTCTAGCTTAAGTATATATATTTTACTTGAGTTTAAATATTACAAATTCAGTCTGCATTCTATCCATCTCTTTTCTTTGTATTTAAATGGACTTATGGTCTGAAATATGAAAGGTCAGAATGACTTATGGTCATCAGGGTATGACAACAATGTCATTATCAGATTTTCAATGATATGGCTGGCTGAAAAGTTGGGGAGTAAAGAAGATTAAAGCCCATTTCTTAAAGTTTGAAGAATTGCCATTTTAATGTAAACTGATCTCTGATTTTATATGTGTGTATGTGTGTGTGTGTGAGTTGATGATTTAGACCAACTTATGAGTGCTGGTTTAACATAAAATACATTTATTGGCAATCATTTATCTTTTTCATGTGTATTTAATTATATGTGTCAATAGTATAACATGTGTATCAGTAGTATAAGATAGAGTGGATGAGTGAAGAGTACTTTAAAGTCTGGGTTCAAATCCCCTTTAATTATACTTATTTATGATAAATTTTTCCATTTATTTTTTAAGGGCAATATTAATAAGTACTTTCCAGAAATATAGACTTTCACACCAACCCTTTGACAATGACAAATCATATCATAAAATTATTTAATGTAATAATCCATAATGCTTGGAAAAGGTTAGTGTTAGGTTTATGGAAATCAACTTTGCTCTTAAATAAAAATGGAGAAATCAGGTAGACCCTCATAGATAAAATATATAAAATTTATATACATTGTTGCCTTTGATAAAACAACTTAATTATTCTTCTCTTCTTTGAATTATTCTAGTCTGTCCAGTAGTTGTACTTGCTTGACATTAAATGGTAATCTTTAAACACCTAACACTGAAATTAAGGAATGTTTTAATCAACTAGGCTTTTCAGAGTTTGTGTTTTAGATCTAGTTTCTTAATCCTGTCCTTCACTGATGATAGCAAATAGCTTGAAATCATGATATGAAGGTGGAAATTAAGTTAGAGATAGTGAAATACTCGCTCTGACGTTTATGTAAACAAACGCTTGAAGGTGTTTTTGTTATAACGCCATCTATTGTCATATATATATATATAAGATTACATACTTTTTTTAATATATAATCATTAAAATCCAATATTAATCATACAGGCATATTTTCTTTATGAGTTTTTATATTGCCAAATACCATAGGGCGTTGAAATGCTGTTGGATATAATAACTTATATTCATTATTATTAATCCACTTAGTTTCTCTCATTCTTTGTAATATTTTTATATTTAATTAAAATACTTGGATTCTTTTCTATTTTTACAAAATCTTGTTTAATCAAGTCATTTTTAATTTTATCTTCATAATCTTTTTTATTTAATATTACAAATCTTGACCCTTTATCTTCAATAGTATTAATTAAATTTTGTTTTTTAACTAAATTATTGAAAAAGTTAAAAAAGAAAATTTAATTAATACTATTGAAGATAAAGGATCAAGATTTGTAATATTAAATAAAGACGATTATGAAGATAAAATTAAAAATGACTTGATTAAAGAAGATTTTGTAAAAATGGAAAAGAATCCAAGTATTTTAATTAAATATAAATATATAAAAATATTACAAAGAATGAGAGAAACTAAGTGGATTAATAATAATGAATATAAGTTATTATATCCAACAGCATTTCAACACCCTATGGTATTTGGCAATATAAAAACTCATAAAGAAAATATGACTGTATGATTAATATTGGATTTTAATAGTTATATATTAAAAGAAATGTGTAATCTTATATATAGAAAACTTGCAGATGGTGTGGGTTATGGAAAGTATTGAATAAAAAATTCTGAGGAAGTACTAATAAGTTTGAATACAGTTAAATTAAACAGGAATGGTAATGTAACATCATTTGATAGAGAAAAGATGTATCAGAGTGTTTCTAGGATAGAAAGTATTAACATTGTGGTAAGAAAAACCAAAGATGAGAAGATAATTTCAAAAGAATGATAAAAATAATAGAAGAGGTTTTAATCATGATTAATGAGACTTAATATGTAAAATACAATAATAATTTTGGAGTATTGAAAAAGGATGCATAATGGGCTGTTCGATAAGTGGAATTATGGCATCAACTATGGTTGATTGGATTGAGCAGAAAGTAATTGATAAGATGCTTTTGTACAGTGTAGTTTGGCTGCTGAATCAAACTGTATGACTGTCAATCCATAAGTAACAAAAATATTTTCAAGCACTTGGCAAGATTTTCTGATGATTGAAAGAACATAGTAGATAATACAGAAAAGGTATACAATACAATGTCACATTTTATGTCAACATATGTGATCCAGACATGCTAACAGCTGAAAACTTTTGTGGTGAATAGGAAAGCAATGTCATTGCTTAATATATGCATTTAGTCTGAGACGGTGTTTAAGGTAACTTTAGATATAAACAATCACTGTTTTATTGGGTGACACCCTGTATGTGTGTTTCACTGACCATTGAGATCATCAGAAGCCTAAAAATCAATTAACACTTCATCAAACAAACATATTTTTTTTAAAATGCCATGCTTTGAAGGCTCATTGCTGAAGGTAAAAATATCAAAATTAAATATCACCCTTAGTGCTTTAGAGATGTTTTAACCAAAGAAGTAGAAATGTTATGGTGTTGTTGATGTATGCTAATATACGCAAATTAATCTCCATATGTAAAACAATTTCTAATGTATACTGATCGATCAGCTTGTCCACATTTTAGATATAGAGAAACATGCATCTTTTCTATTAATGGCATGTGGATCATTTATGATGAATTATGCCTCCTTTATTTTTTTTTTGCAATCATTTCGTTTGGTATACACGATCTCAGGGTTGGAGGGTTCAAACTTGTGGCCAGCTGCTTTTTCATGTTCCAGGAATATTAAAGTGCTGTTACCATTATTTTGAGTTCTTTTGTATGTCTACATATACTGGGTAGCTATATTATTAACAACGGCTTTCATTTCTCCATAATATGCATTTAAAAAAATTTGATTTGGTACTAATGTTCCAGTGTAAGTAATTTAATGTTTGGAGTTTGAATGTGTGTATATAATGTTTAATTGCCTGAAGACAGTTTAATCAACTAGACAGTAAAAAAAATATTTCCCATTAGTGATTGTTTTTTTCCCTCTTACCACATTTAAAGCTACTACAACTATTTTTATAGATTTATTTAGCCTTTAGGACAACGAAACATATTTTATTAAAATCTCATCTGATTATATCTCTGAATAATTTAGTATATCATATGATTAAGAGGTTTTAACTTTCCGAATTTTACTACAAGAGTGCTATAATATGTCAAATGGGAACGGTTTTTGAATGAATTCTCAGCTTAGAAAGAGTTTTAAAAATCAGTTTAGTCAATTGAATTCGGTGACCAACCTGCATCGTTTATGTGTTCAAAAACCACCAAGTGACCTACAAAAAAACTGACCATGAGCAAAAAACCTAATTTGTTTTGTCCAGAAAATAAAAAGAATATCCTTTGATGAACACTTCTAGAAATATTTGTTTGCCCCTAAGAGCATTCGCTCCAATTTATATGCGTATTTGCATTTAATCTTTATTCGTACATTCAACAAGATAATTTATACTTGTACATTTTGTTTGTGTGTCACAATTTCACATTGTGTGTATATATGGGTGCGTGTGTGTGATGGGAGGGAAGGAGTAGATGAGAATGTGAGCGAAAATGTTATATTTCATGTTTTAATATTATCAAGAGCAAATTTGTAAGAAATTATATCTTTAAAACAGGTGGGCGGATGTTCGAATAATAGCACCAATTGTAAAAAATTATCCAAATAAGTTCACAAGTTCATATGATAATAATAAAACTTTGAAACTTCGCATATTTCTTCATAATTTTATTTTTAAAAAAAAATTATTAAAATAATAGAATAAATTACTTTGTAAAGTCGCATATCTTAAAGAGAATTTTGATTTTAAAAATACTTGTATCTTTTGAAATTGAACATATACACGCACACACTAATACATTTGTTAGGCCTTATAATAAAATAAGGATAAAAATGTGGCAAATATATATTTACTTAAATAAACAAAAAAAATGATCGTAAAAAATACGAAAGGAAATGGTCTAATTCAAGATTTAACCCTAGGTAAAGTGCTTTTATAATTCCTTAGTTATTTTCCTCTTTTAAATAAACCCTATTACTTAATAATTTTCATTAGTCATTCATTAGATCAGACATTAACAGTGAATAATATTTCTGTAGTGTAATTTTCAATATAACATTCTGAAATATGGTAGGGATTAGTTTCTATTCACTTTGAACACCTTGAGAAGGGTACATTTATAAACATATGACCAATGATGTGAAAAAAATGTATGATATGCAAGATGCACATTTTGTGCTAAATCAGCACTCATCTAATGGTCAGATTATATTCACTTATACATATCTTTATCATCGTTTAGGATATTTAGATAGAAACCAGTCCTTATTTTGTGTAAGAGTAGTATATTGAAAATTATATACCACAAATATTATTCATTAAAGAAATAATGTATAGTCTAATGAATGACTAATAAAAATCATTACCATACTTACAACAATTGGTTTATGCTAAAGTTGTGAAGGCAGTAAGTTTGATGTTTATTAACTAAACTGTAGTAATTTGCTGTCTATGTGATGCACATTTTGGGAAAAACACTTTTTCATATCCCTGGTCATGTGTTTATGATTGCACCCCTTCTAAAGATGTTAAAAGTGCATAGAAACCAGCACCCTTTCAACATAAGTAAGAGTGGTAAAATGTAAATTACACTTCAGAAATATTATTAATTAATCCTATAATATTTTTTTAATAAATTCATGTATTTTTTTCCTCTTAAAATGATATAAAATAAAAATCTTCAGCTTTATTTGATCATAAAAATTGAATAACTTTAACATTTAACTTCAATTTAGGTCTCTCAAAATTATTACATGAAGAAAATCATATGATGTCAGTTTTTCATCCACATAAATTCAATTGATAATAATTAAGATTTAAAAAATCAAAAGTATATATGTGTATATGCTATAATAAAATTATTATTATTATTATCTATTTACACCATTGTTAATGTAATCCACTAATAGATTTACTACCACAGCTTCCAATTGTAATTTTAAACAGAAGATACTCAATCACTTCAAATGAAGTGTATTTTTATATCTAATCAACTTTGTTTTTGTTGAATGTGAGGGAACTCTCAATCTAAGACACAAGGCAGAGAATTTGAGAGGGTAAGAACAGCCATCTTATCTTTGTACCTAAATTCAATTATATAGGCTAATCTCAAGTATTTTAAAATGAGAGTGATTGGCCTATAGATTAGAATTTAGATACAAAGATAAGATGGCCATTCTTCTCTGTTTAAAGCTTCTATATTGTACTTTGAATCAAGAGTTTCCTCACATTCAACAAAAATAATAGTGATTTAATATAACAGTAAAAGCACATGTGTAAAGAGTTGATCATCTTCTGTTTAAAATTATACTACTATTATATATATATATATATTGAAACAGATATACTGTTTTTCGCATATATATTCAAAAGATCTCCCCCCCCCATTTAAAAATGATTAGCGTGATTTGATCAAATTTGGAACGAAACAAAGCAAAAAGTTTATAGTTTCAAATTAAGAGGTAAATAAAAGCTGTGATTTGTTAAAAAGATTATATTTTTAAATTTTTTGACCGATGGTTTTGAATAAAGTGTTATATCATCTTGCTTTCTTATCTATCACACTAAAAAATTAGATTATCCAATCATTAAGAAGAAAAGAAAAAACAGGCTAAAATGAGGCAGTATGCAAATCAGGCACAGTGGAAAAAAAAGCTGTTCTATCAATCCAGAGAGAGGCAGATCAGATTGGATTTTTTTAAAAGTGTATTACTCAATTCTGACTTTCGTTACCTTGAAATATAGCTTTTACAGCCACTTAAAAATGGAAAAAGAAAACATTATTAAAGGAATTGTAATGATAAAAGAGTAAACCAACAGCTTCGACTCTCCATATCAGACCATGATTTTCCGAGATAATGCTATCTAGATGAAATAACCTGCCCTCTTTTTGAATAAATCAGACTGGATAACTGGAAGATAATTATTTTATAAAAATATTTGAACATCTTTATTATAAATTATAAATTGAAATTATGAAGTAGCTGCACAAAAATACATTTGTCACTGAAAATTTATAAATTAGAATTATGAATAATGTAGCTGCACAAAAATAGAAAATTATAAATGAAACTAAAATTATGAAAATCATTTATTATTGATAAAGTATAAATGAAAATGCTTACTTGCATATTGAATAAAATTACAAATGCTTAATACTTACCTGAATATAGATTTTGTGGGAGTAATTTAAACCACATTAGATAAATGTAATGAAAGACTATATGGATTATAAATGCTTGCCTGCAGATTGGTATTATGTAAAAAAAGTAATGAAACTTATGCACATAGATGCACATTTACACTGACTGGATTATGAATAATCCACAAACTCAGAATTGTTCACATTATCTGTTTTGATAAAAATAAATAAAATAATGAAAGACTATATGGATTATAAATGCTTGCCTGCATATTGGTATTATGTGGAGAAAGTAATGAAACTTATGCACATAGATGCACATTTACACTGACTGAACTATGGATAGTCCACAAACCAAGGATTGTTTCCATTACCTGTTTGATAAATAGAATAAAATAATGTACTATAAAAATTACAAATGCTTATGTGAATCTCAATTGTATACAAAGAAAATAATGAAACTTATGAGCACCAATTTACAGTGATACTTGACTGAATTATAGAAACCTTACAGATCTGGAATAGCTCATCTTACCTATTTACCTACCTAAAAGGGATGTACAGATATGGAATAAAGAGTAAAAAAATATTCATGCAGTATTAGTAGACATCTACTAGATAAAATACCCTTTGAATCCTTTACCTAAGCTACATCAAAATGAGCCTTCATTTGAAATGAAGGATGAACTTTATTAAAATGAATTGCAAATGAACTATCAATCAACAAACTGCTTCTAACCTTTTCATAAATGAAATGAAAATGAGTCATCACATGGATAGGAATGAACTTTATTAGAACTTGCAAATTAATTGTTATTAAATAAAATTATTGTTACTGAAAATTAAATTTAGTTGTCCAGTTGTCCAATTCTATTTTGTTTTTGTTGCATCACTCATCAGTCATTGCACTTATTCATGAGAATCTCATGCCTTCTGAGCTATGTCTGGCATAACTAGACCTAGGCAAGCCAGGTTGTAGTGAGACGGAACTCTAATGGCCTTGTGGAAAACCAAACATAGAAATGTTTAGATGCTTCCAGTCTCAATGGTACTACATCCTCTGATGAGCAGAAAATATTGTTGTAGGGGGTGTTAACATCTACATTGGGGAATGCCAATCGATAGTTCCTTCCTGCAGCATGCTCATCAGGAAATTGTTACATCCAATATAATAAAAGGGTTGTATGGGGGTCCGGTTACATTTGCTGCCCTACTGTGAGGTCTTATCTAACTAGCCTACCCATAGGCATAAGCAGATCATGATTCTGTGATATGAACAGTGCATATGATGCAGTGATGTGATTTATTCAGGAAGAGTGGAAAAATAGAAGTTTAAAAGAAAAACAACACAAAAATAAATGGCATAGAGATAAAACAGGCATTTCAAAGAAGATGGAATTAAATCATGGTGTGGATGGAGAGAGAAGCTTATCAAAGTTGAAATAAAAAATACAAATAAACTGTAGAATAAAATATTGATGATAACTAGATCAAAAACAAAAAAAATGAATACAGAAAGCACAGAGGATCTTCCTAAGAAAGAAGATAAACAAGAAGCCAAAGTGGATGAGCAATCAGAGAAAACAGAGGAGACATCCATGTTAGCCCAGTTAATGGAAATTATAAAAGCAGACCACAATAAAAGAGATGAACAAAGAGAAGATGATATCAAACAACGAGAAAAAGATAACCAAAAAAGAGATAAATAAAGAGACGATGATATCAAACAATGAGAAGAAGATAACAAGCAAGCAATAGAAGCAAACCAAAAAATAGAAAAACAAATTATAGAAGCAGTGGAAAATCAGAATGAAAAGTTTAAGCAAATAATTAAGTAGATAAATGATTAAATATTAAAAATAAAGGAAGATGTCATGGATAAAGTTAAAGGCTCATTAGTAGAGCAAGAAGTTAAAATGACCCAGATATGTGAGGCCATGGATACAAAAATAATAAGAATTCAAGAATCCATGCAGGAGAAGGTGGATATATTGACCACCCAGATGAAAGAGGTAGAAATAAAAAACAGCAATATATTGCCTAGACAAAAAGAAGCAGAAACAGTCCCACAAGAAAGTCAAAAATAAAATTGCCAAGTTAGTCATGAAGTCCCAACAACCAACCAGATGTCTGGAATTGTAAACCAATTCTTAAAAATTAGAACTTTTTCAGGGAGCTGCAATGAAGCACCGATAGAATATGTAAAAAGTTTGGCGAGATACTTTAGTATTAATGTATTGACAGAAGGAGCAAAACTGGCAATAGCATGTAGTCATCTCCAAGGTGCGGTGCAAGCATGGTGGGATTCACTGTTTATCCAACCTACAAATTTTGATGAGTTTAAAAAAGCAATAATGAACTGTTACTGGAGCGATGATTATCAGGAGGGGATTAAATATAAGGTGTCCCAGGAGAAATGTCCACCTGGAGAGCCTTATACATTCTTCTTTAGAAGACAGGTGGCCAGGTAGAGAGCCTTGACATCTGATCCTCTATCTAAACTCCAGATTATTAGATTGATATGGCACAGCTTCCCAAGTTACATAGAAAGAATGCTAATTGGGACTGATCGTCGATCTATTGAGCAGGTTGCTGAACTATTAACAGCCTATGATAGCTGTGGTACATCAGCAACCAAGGAAGAAGGAGCAAGGCAACCACAAAACAAACCTCCCTATAGAAGAGATGATGGATCTAGAATAGGGCCATCAGATACAAAAGGAAAATGCCTCCTCAGCAATATAGCAACTATGACCCACCACCATGGTATCAGCACCAAAGAAATGGGACACCACTGTGGGAAAGGCTAAAAAGATATTCAACAGGCAACGTGCAGAGCCCTTACCAAACCCAAGTTATAAGAAGATCAAATAGTGATCATAACCTGCAAGAAAGTGTGGCTAGAAACGCAAGCCATCATGATGACATATGGCCTGATAAACGCCCGAAAATAGAACAAAACAGAAGTGTATCACCTCAAAACAAAAAAAGATGTGATAGGAGAACTGATCACGATTATCAGTCTCCCAAACCAGGTTGCAGTTATAATTCAGAACAATAAAATAGAGATAGCTGATGGAAAAAGTTTATGAGTGTGATGTAGTGATGCATAAACTTGTGTTTTTCATGTTGAGATAAGTGGATGATTGAGCAGAGCTGCTTGGATGCATTGGGTTATGATGCTCTGAAGTATATGCTCAGCACTATCCAGACCTGGATGTTGTGCTCCAAGAGTAGTCCAGCAGTGTGCATATATAGGCCTCATGATAAACCTTGGTCTCCTGAAACCAAATGAATAAGCCCTTAAGACTCACAGAAGTTGAGCTGGGTTGCTGAGTGCCAAATTGTTTTTTTTTCTGGCTTCTACTCCTGGTTGGATGATTTTTCTAGGTACAAGAGAGGTAGTGCTTAAACATGAGATATTTTCTCGTGACATCATGGGGTAGTGCATACTGGTAGTTTGTGCTTGTCCATCTAATCCTGGCATTGGAGGCTATAGTTCATGTATACTTTTCCAGCTCATCTTACCCATTTCATCAGCAAACCTAAAACGAATAGAAATGCAGTAATGAGAAATGATGTGTATAGTATATGGAATAAAATTGTACTTCCAGGTGATTTCATCCCAAAATTTGGTGGGGGTAATGAAACAGATATACTGTTCCTCGTATATATATTCAAAAGATCTTCCCCCCCCATTTAAAAATGACTAGCGTGATTTGATCAAATTTGGAATGAAATAAAGCAAAAAGTTTATAGTTTCAAATTAAGAGGTAAATAAAAGCTGTGATTTGTTAAAAAGATTATATTTTTAATTTTTTGACCGATGGTTTTGAATAAAGTGTTATATCATCTTGCTTTCTTATCTATCACACTAAAAAATTAGATTATCCAATCATTAAGAAGAAAAGAAAAAACACTCGAGCTAAAATGAGGCAGTATGCAAATCAGGCACAGCGGAAAAAAAAGCTGTTCTATCAATCCAGAGAGAGGCAGTTCAGATTGGATTTTTTTTTAAAGTGTATTACTCAATTCTGACTTTCATCACCTTGAAATATAGCTTTTACAGCCATTTAAAAATGGAAAAAGAAAATGTTATTAAAGAGAATTGTATGATAAAAGAGTAAACCAACAGCTTCGACTCTCCATATCAGACCATGATTTTACAAGATAATGCTATCTAGATGAAATAACCTGCCCTCTTTTTGAATAAATCAGACTGGATAACTGGAAGGTAATTATTTTATAAAAATATTTGAACATCTTTATTGTAAATTATAAATTGAAATTATGAAGTAGCTGCACAAAAATACATTTGTCACTGAAAATTTATAAATTAGAATTATGAATAATGTAGCTGCATAAAAATATAAAATTATAAATGAAACTAAAATTATGAAAATCGTTTATTATTGATAAAGTATAAATGAAAATGCTTACTTGCATATTGAATAAAATTACAAATGCTTAATACTTACCTGAATATAGATTTTGTGGGAGTAATTTAAACCACATTAGATAAATGTAATGAAAGACTATATGGATTATAAATGCTTGCCTGCAGATTGGTATTATGTAAAAAAAGTAATGAAACTTATGCACATAGATGCACATTTACACTGACTGGATTATGAATAATCCACAAACTCAGAATTGTTCACATTATCTGTTTTGATAAAAATAAATAAAATAATGAAAGACTATATGGATTATAAATGCTTGCCTGCATATTGGTATTATGTGGAGAAAGTAATGAAACTTGTGCACATAGATGCACATTTACACTGACTGGACTATGAATAGTCCACAAACCAAGAATTGTTTCCATTACCTGTTTGATAAATAGAATAAAATAATGTACTATAAAAATTACAAATGCTTATGTGAATCTCGATTGTATACAAAGAAAATAATGAAACTTATGAGCACCAATGTACATTGATACTTGACTGAATTATAGAAACCTTACAGATCTGGAATAGCTCATCTTACCTATTTACCTACCTAAAAGGGATGTATAGATATGGAATAAAGAGTGGAAAAATATTCATGCAGTATTGGTAGACATCTACTAGATAAAAGACCCTTTGAATCCTTTACCTAAGATACATCAAAATGAGCCTTCATTTGAAATGAAGGATGAACTTTATTAAAATGAATTGCAAATGAACTATCAATCAACAAACTGCTTCTAACTTTTTCATAAATGAAATGAAAATGAGTCATCACATGGATAGGAATGAACTTTATTAGAACTTGCAAATCAATTTTTATTAAATAAAATTATTGTTACTGAAAATTAAATTTAGTTGTCCAGTTGTCCAATTCTATTTTGTTTTTATTGCATCACTCATCATTCATTGCACTTGTTCATGAGAATCTCATGCCTTCTGAGCTACATATGGCATAACTAGACCTAGGCAAGTCAGGTTGTAGTGAGACAGAACTCTAATGGCACTATTTGGAAAACCAAACATAAAAATGTTTAGATGCTTCCAGTCTCTATGGTACTACATCCTCTGATGAGCAGGAAATATTGTTGTAGGGGGCGTTAACATCTACATTGGGAAATGCCAATCGATAGTTCCTTCCTGCAGCATGCTCATCAGGAAATTGTTACAACCGATGTAATAAAAGGGTTGTATGGGGTTCCGGTTACAATATATATCCTATTTAAATTTAATGAAGTCATTAACAGAAAGAAATTCATACATTGAAAAATCAGAGATTGTGAATTTTAGAGAATAACAAATAAATTAAGGGGATATAACTAAATCAGAGATGTGTTGAATGAAAAGAATTAGAAGAATTTGAATTAAATATCTATTTAGAAATGAAAGAAATAAGGGATGTATTGGAAGTCACTGTGAAAGATTCAAGATAAAAAAAGTAATATATATTAAACAAGAAATTTTGAAATACAGTCCAAGTAACAAAAATACTTAGAGAAAGACATCTGGATTAGATCTGAAGGTTTAGCCCTTGAAAGGAAAAATTATATATTACAAATTGTTGTCCCAATTTAGTTTTTGTAATATAATAAAGATTTACTGTTTGTTAAATATATATATATATTTTTAAAATGGTTTTCTTTGCATTTTTTTGCATAAAAAGTAGTATAAAAACAGTCATTATATACTTTTTAAAATCTTATCTTTAGTAAAATATATTCCTGTCTATTGTTTCACATGTCAGTCTTATCCTAAAACAATTTGGAAGGAAAGAGTGCTTATTATGTGGGTATTAGAAACAAAATTAAAATAAGATTCAAAATAGTAGATAGAGAGGTTTATTGATTAATACAGAATATTTTTAAAATGTGTTTTTCATAATGGCCCAAGTAAGCATAATTATTGGTGCTTTTTTTCAAAGATCAAAATTAATATTTAACAAAATGTCCTCTTTCTAAAATATTGAGGATGTTTATCTAGAAAAAGCTTGATACATGCCACAATAAATAGTTCTACATCGTAAAAAATAGTATTCAATTGTTATTGATATGGGACCTGCTTCTTTGATATGAAGATACTTTATTATTTAGAAAATTGTAAACTTTATTTAAATTTTTCAAATACAAATAACGAATAGACAATCACACATTAATATATACGTAACATATTAGGTGATATTATTGTTTGCAACACCAGAAGAAGTGTGGAGAATAGTACTACTCAATACTATGTGTCTACTAAGTTATGTTATCTACTTGCCTGTCTTTATTAAGAGTTGTTTGTATTAGAAACATGACCTACTTATACATGAGATCTCCTTATATAAGGAAAGTTAAACTTATACAATAAACCTTTTAAAGATTCATTTCCTTTTAACTTTAACAAAAAGTGACCTAATACTTGGAAACTTCAGAAATCATCATAGGATTACCATTTCCTATGCTTTCTCAAACTGTTTAAACAGGCAAAACTCTCCACACTGTATGGCCACTCAGAGCAAGCTAGAGTAATCAATGGTTGCAAAATGGTTTGAGTATAAAATTCCTATCTATTGCCTACTTACCCAATATCTCCTATCTAGTTTGTAGCTTGTGACTTTCATCAGTGAAGAGCCTTGGACCTGAGAGGGTTGCATTAGATACTAAGATCTAGATGTAGTTCTCTCGGATCCACTCTTTACTGATGAAACCATAAACTAGTAACTAGTCTGGGGATATTGGATGAATAGACAACAGATTTCAATTTTATGCATAAACCTTCATGCATTCATTAATTATTTTGACTTGCAGTCACTGCACTACTGAATGGAGATTTTTATTGGTTTATACTTGAGAAATGCAAGTTGGTATGAAATGTCATGAGAAACAAAATATTTATTTGCTAGCACTAAGTCAGCTTTTGGCGAATTCTCACCAATATCATAATACAGAGTAAAATTTCACAATTGAGAGTCAATATATAGTGATTAAGAAACATGTAAATTAGTTGTAGTATATAAAATATATGTTAAATTTTTTTAATAGTGGAAATAAAGAAATCTTTCTGTTGATTGATGTCACATCCCTTGTTATTGCCCATAATTTCTTTGAATTTTTTTTTTATCATCTTTCTGTGCAAACTGTTTCAAGCATATCATTGAGAAAAGATATATCCTATAGCCAATTTGAGTTCAACAATAATTGACTTGTGTTTGACTTAATTTTGCTTTTTTATATAAATAGTTGTGCTGGCATATTCTTGTTGATGTATTAGCATGACATCCTCTATAGTACACTTCACAGCAGGTTGGGGCAGGGCATGAGATTTTATATATAATTGGAAGAGTGCATTTAAAACAACTTTTATATTTGGTGTTATTTGTAAGGTAATTGAGAGAGATTATTTAAATCCTACTCTGAATGAGTCTCCACAGATTTTTTGAAGTTTTGTTAAGATATGGTATGTAAAGAAGGCTCGTCCATAGTTTATCTGGGTTGTTGTTCTTGAGAATAAATTAAAAGGTTTAATTAATTTAGTATGAATATATCCAATTTCCATCAAATCTATTATATATATTGAATGTTAGATATTTGTCAGTCTCACATTTACATAATATTCTATTTCTGTTTAGGAAACCCTTCCAATTTGCTATTTTGTGTTCAAATTAAACATTACATTGTGTATGGGTTACTCCTCTAACAAATTGGTTTTAAATTAAACATAAAATCGATCACATCTTTATTTCTTTGGCTTTGTACATCCAAACATTTATATTTTGATTTATGTCCTTATTGCATAATTCATTTGAGAGGCAATGCTTTGTTTAGTTCTGTGCAAATATTAATAATTTACTGCACTGCAGCACGCATGAATATGTCAACTCATGTGCGTAATATATATGTCATTTACTGAAGGCTCCAAATATTTAAGTAGGATGAGTTTTTTTAATTTTGAAAGAACCAGGCTGCTGATAATGCTGCTGAGTGACTGTCCCATCGCCATCCACAAGTCATTTTATAAAACTTTCTCTTCATACAAGCTATTATTTTATGGTTAATCTACTTTATAACCTCAATTATAAAATCTCTCCTCGGCTATTTTAATTAATTTACTTCCAAAATGAAAAAATTTTAAAAATCACAAACATACACATTTTCAAAAAGAAAAGTTTAATTATAAAACAAATTACCAATATGTATTTTAATGCAACATGACACAGTAGAGAAATAGATATTTCTTTTAGACATTTGCTTAAGTCTAATCAAAATATTTTAAATCAGTACATGATGTTTCCCATAGGATAATTATAATAGCTCATATGTATTCATATGTATTTAACTTTTGACGCTAATGTGAAAATATATTTCGGATTTTTCTATGTATATACTTATTTGTTGGGAATGTTGATATTGTATCAACATTTAAACTAGATCCCACCAATCATATCCTGATAATAAAGATCATTCAAAAATATTGATGAGAAGTTGGTATGATGCTGATATTTACAGCAAATAAATGTAACGTATACATGAATGAGTCCAAAATGCAGATCTATATTGTATTTTGTTATTATGTTCAAACCTGGGTCCTTAGATTTTTGATTATAGAAGTTTAAGGTAATACTCTAACCAACTGAGCCATCCTGCCAAAGGCAACAGTATGTAGTAATTTCATATACTTAGATATGATGTTCCTCCTGGTTTCTACACTTTTTCCTCAGAGCAAAGTTGATTATTGGTTTCCATACATTATGTATAGTCACACTAGGTTGGCTTATGGGATTTTTTGCCATTGTCATGGGAGCAGCTTCTTTAAATTTTCTTCTTTGTACCTTTTTTTCTTTTTCAAATATTTTTGTATTTTCCCAATCGAACATATGTTCATTGGTCCATACATGGTCTGCTACCTTAGACACGTCTGTTTTCTCTCTTCTAATCATCAGTTTGTTTTTGCAAGTGATTTTGAATGGGATGGCTGGTCTCACCAATATATGTTCTTCCACATTCACATGGTATTTCATGACCCAACCATTTGTCAGGTATTCTAGACACATTGTAGAATTAATCAAGAAAATGAAAATTGAAAGAACTGACTTACTGGTAAGCTTTGATGTGGAAAGTTTATTCACAGATGTACTATGTGAAAAAGTATTGTCTATTGTAAGTTTTCTAAATGCTGCAAAGAAAAAACTGCATCTATGAAATACCATGTGAATATGGAAGAACAAATATTGGTGAGACTATTCATCCCAGTCAAAAAGGCTTGCAAGAACATAAACTGATGATTAGAAGAGAGAAAACAGATGTGTCTAAGGTAGCAGACCATGTATGGACCAATGAACATATGTTCGATTGGAAAATACAGAAATATTGGGAAGAAAAGAAAAGGTACAAATAAGAAAATTTAAAGAAGCTGCTCATATGACAATGGCAAAAAATCCCATAAGCCAACCTAGTGTGACTATACATAACATACGGAAACTACTAATCCACTTTACTCTGAGGAAAAAGTGGAGAAATCAGGAGGAACATCATAGATAAGTATATGAAATTACTACATAGGCAGGATGGATCAGTTGGTTAGAGAATTACCTTAAACTTTTATAATCTGGAATCTAAGGACCAAGGTTCGAATCCCATGCTAGTACTGTCAATGTTCAGGCCAGCAACACCTGAAGAAGAGGGGAGAAAAATAGCTCTTGAAACGTTGTGCATATACTAAACTGTTTGCTGTGATATTACTAACAGTTAGTTCATATACTAACCTGTTTGCCGTGATATTACTAACATTTGTTTGCTGTGGTATTACTAACAGTTGGTATATATACTAACCTGTTTTCTGTGATATTACTAACAGTTGAATGCATTTGGAATATTTAACTAAAATTAAAGTTTTCTAAAGACATTCAACACATATATTAAATGATGGAAATAGACCAATATAAAAATACAGCTAGAACACCATCATCACAAACCTTCAGAAAAACAACATTATATAATTGTAGCTTTGAACCACTTATTCATCTTATCAATGTGGTCATTATTTAGAAGAGATTTATTATTATTATTATTATATTATATAGGTGTAGGTTTGAACGACTAATTCATAATATCATTGCAGTTTGAAGTCACTATTTGGAAGAGATTTATTATTACTTAATATATTATATAGGTATAGATTTGAACTACTTATTTATTATTTGGAAGTATTTTATCCTTATTTCTTAATTCACATCTATCATTAATTCAGCTATGTTGGTACCAGTTCATCATTATTTGTGTATATATCAATTTTTATCTATAATTTCTTATTCACTTATATAAATATTTTTCTAATTTATGTATGTGTGGATCCAGATGTAATTCACTTTATCAAAGCATTTTTTAAAATAATAAATGTCATTCAGTATAAATATGTTTTTATTTTGCATTATTTTATAATCAAACAATCCAGAAAATGACATTTCATTAAATTATAAATTATTTAAATAAACCTATCTTACAAATTTTTTTTAATTCACCTATTACTGCAATGCTTTCCAATTTTAAATATATTTATTTCTTGTATTACTTCCAATCAATCAATTTAAAAGTAACATTTCATTATTTTATAATTTAACTTAATAAATACAATTTCTAAAATATCTTTAATTATTGTAAAAGCATATGAATGGCCTCACATGAACCTCCATCTGTTGGTCGTTCTCTATAAATTTTCCAATTAATAAGAAGTGTTTTGAGAGCTTAAGGAGTCGGTGGTCAGTTTACAGGCTCTGTTTTATTTGACTGCCAATTTTGAACTGGTGACAGAAAAGAGATAAATAGCTATTTTTTATTTACTCCAACATTTGAAGGTATAATAATTAAATAACATGCTTCTTCATTCTTTTTATCAGTTACAGGTTTCTTCTTTTATTACTCATAGTGCTTCAAGTTTTGTTGGGCTGGTATTCCTATAATTTGGATTTAACTAGTCCACTACTAAAAGTCTTGATGCTTTCTACTAATGTGTTTGTTACAAAAATTCTCCTTAAACATTCTCTGCTTCTTCATTTACCTTTATGCTTTTCTTATCTGTCTTTATTTGGATCGATCTAGCACCAATTGGCAATAATGAACTTTTGTAAGACTTGTGTGTCATTTACTTTCCCAATTGGCCATCTACTTTTAGCAAGAACAAATTCTAATAACCCTTATCTGAGATTTTTGAAAAACATCTCTTGATCTTTTTTGCCCAGCAATCTTTTTCTTTATTAATTATTAATTACAGCCTTTTTTTGATAATCTGTAAACATTAAACTTTTACAAAATACTACATTTTAACAGTCATTCCAATATTTTAGAATATCAAGTTTTAAATTGCTGTCATCATTTTATTTATTTCTTTTAACTTTTATTTTTGAACGACAGTTTGAAAATGTAAGGTGGGGGACTTGAAATTATATATGTGTAACGGGTATGTTTTGGTATTGACTAGGCAAATCTATAATAGTAATTGAGTGTTTATTTTTGGCTTTGTTCCTTAAGATGTTGCAACTGTATTGTAGAAGTTATAACAAACTTTTTGTTGCTGATTCTTTCTAGGAATGCCATGTTTTTTTAAGTCAAAATAAAAACAAAATCTGTGAAAATGATTTCATTTCCAAGATATATTTTATGGAGGTGCATTCTCACTTTAGTCATAAATATCATATATATGCTTCTACATAGACATCTATCTTGCTTCAAGAGGCAAATGTGGTGAAAAAATGAATTAATCTCATGAGATTTTGGACTGCAATGACATGGATAAACATGTGGATGATGAACCTGCTGCTAATATGCATTGTATGAAAAGGCACTTTGATTTTAGTCACAAGGTTTTATCTCATTCATATGCTTTTACATATATTTCCAATATTTATTTGAGAGGAAAATGTGGAAAAAAGACAAATTTAGCCCATGAGATATTAGTGTGCAATAATGTGCATAGTTTGCAGAAGATGGATCACTTCCAATATTCATTTTGTGGATGGGCTTTCTGATTTTGGTCTGAGGCCTTTCTCTTTTACATGTGCTTTTGCATGCAGGAAAATGTGGAATTGAGTAGCTCCTATGAGATATTGGTGTGCAATGATGTGGCTAACCTGCAAAAGATATATCCACTTTCAGATTGTATTTTGTTGGTGGCATTCTGATTTTGGATCTTCATATCATGTTGATGCTTTTTCATGAATTTCTAATTTCATTCCATGGGAAAATGTGGAAAGAAGTTGAATTGATCTCATTGTATATTGAAGTGGAATTAATATATAATATACTGAGAATTTATATTTTCATCATCAACCACTAGAGGCAATTTCTTCTTATTCTTCAGCAATTTGGTTCATATCAGCATATGAAAAATATTCAATATCATTGATCACATTTAAAAATATAATATCCTCATTCTCCCTCTCAGCCTTTTTTCTGAAATTTTGCCTTTCAAAAATATTTTATAAAAATATATCATATCTTAAGATATAACTCAAAAACTTATTCTTATTTTTATTGTATTCAGCAATTCTGGTTTTTAATTCAAGTTCTCTTATTATTTGATCTCTGGTTCTTTTTCCATCAAATTCATTGTATGTTAGTTTTTTCCAAAGCAACAATTTTATTGCAGTTAATCATTTCTTTCTTGCTTGCCTAATGACAACATCTCACAACCATATATCAATATACATTCAGGTCTTGTTTTATGTGAATTTTTAAAACACGACATTGAAATTATGCAATTCATGTTTCTTCTTAATATCTTTGCATGTGGTTATTTTTATGTGATAAAAATTATTAGATCAGAAGTCAAGCTCTAATAATGTGCTATTACTTTAAATATGATCAATTTCATGCACACACACACATCATATTTAAAGTAACAGTGTATTATCAGAGTTTGACTTCCATCTAATAATTTCAATATTTTCAGCACTTTATAATAATACTGTGATTGGTTTTATGCAATAAAGAAGTTTATAATTCACTTAAAATTAGGATTTCCCCATTTTATAAACACATTAAATTTTACAAGATTACAATGTAAATCTGTTCAAACGTTATAGATGCCTATACTATGCAAGTTGTTGGTTTTTAAATCACATTCCATTTTTACTTTTTTAAAAAAAGTATGTCATCAATTAAACATTTAGTATCTGCAAGTTTATTTTTAAAAGGTGAGTAACAGGGTGGGCACAGTTACACTTGACAATTAAAGATAAAAATCTGATTTTTAATTGTAATTAACAATTTAAAAATTACATAATGTGATCTGCAATTAATGAGATGTGAAAAAATAAAATTTGATTTTTAAATGGAATTGAAAAGTAAAGACAAAAATAAGAATTTAATTTTTAATTCTTAGTTTTAATTAAATTTTGCCCAACAGTGGTGAGAAGGTGTCTTTTTATTATCATAATTCTAAGTTGTTATTTTTATTTTAAACTTTTAATTTACCCTAATGGAGAAGAAAAATGAATTTCTTTGGAAACAAAAATTTTAATTTTAGATCGCTTATCGAAATGAAAAGTGTCAGCAGCAATTGGAAAACATTTTAGTTTGGATGAGTTCACTATAAGAGCAATTGAAAAAATAAAGTTGGTGCTAGTTGTATTTCCTATTGTAATGAATCTAATGTCTTACTATTTCACAAACGACCCTGCATATTGTCAAATAGTGATAATGATTAAAATACAGTACATATATTAAAAAATCTAAAATACTGTAAATTGCACATAAAAATATATTGTTTTGAATAAAATTAATTACTATATTTAATAAAAAAAAGTAAAAAAAGTTTGTCTTGCATCAATTTGTTTTAAATTTGAAATTTTTTATTGGTGATGTTTTATTTCCTTATTTTTAATGTGAATTTTAACGTAATTTTACATTGTTGCTTTGCTTTTATGCTATTTTTGAAAATTACAGAATGTATCCCCCATTTTTCAAGGAAAGTTTAGTCTATTTTTGTGCGATTTCTTTTGTATGCATTTTCTGAGAAACCTATCTGCCACATAAAATGAGTCCCATGTGTACTTCAAATTTTAAAAAAAGTGAATTAATATGATTTATTAAATAACTATTTATATTTTATCAATGTGAATAACACTTAAAAACAATGAAAATTCAGGGATTTGATGTTTGTGGTTTATCTAAAATATGAGACTAGATTACAAAATGCATTAATAAAAAACAGAGAAAGATGAGAGATGGTATAAATGTTTATTATGGCAGTGCAGTAATTGTATTACAGTGGAAGTGAGATATAAAAAACAGTAATGTGTATGAAAACTTCCTTCACACTGCAATAATTATTCACTCTTCCCTTGAGTATTAAAAATGGGTAGAAACTAGCACCTATTTTTCAGCAGGCTGGGGTAATATAAAAATATTATATTAATAAAAGCATGGAAATTCAGGTGTTTGATATGTCTCAATAAACTACTACTTGAAGATTGTTTAAAAAGTTAATGCTTAGTGAAAAAAATGGTTTTCATGTTGGTATTGTTGAATGGTTGCAATATAAGAGATGCATGATAAATACCACAAAAAAAAAAGAAATTAGGGTGATGATAATTTACTCTTCCACAAAATGTTGAATGAGAATATAACCATTCCTTGCCTTACCTGAGAGTATGAAAAATTATCAAGCTGTCAAAAGAAAGAAAGATATTCAGGTTTTTATACTTCTAAATCACCTGATAGGTGAAAATGTTCTATAAAATGTATGCTTAGTATGAGAGGTTAATTTATGATTCTGTATTGCTCAATGTTTGCAGTGTGATGAGCATTGAAATAAGCAACACACTGATAACTACCCAAAAATTTGGAAATATCTCTATTGTGCAATGATTATTCACCCTTTCAAAAGTTATAACAGTTTTTTGTACACAATATTATACAATGCAAGCCATAGTAACCAATGGATACCAGAAAAAATGATCTATATGCATTGTTTACAGATCCAGGACTTCTCACTGATGAATCACATAAGTTAGGAACTAGTCTGGGGATATTAAATATATATGCACTAGATAGGGATTTTGATTTACAAATTTTCTATCATCAAGTGATTACTATAGCTTCCACTAGGTGCCATGATTTTCAGAGAAAATTTGCTAGTGTTTTACAAATTGTGTATGCAAAAGATATGATAGTCATGTGATATTTTATTGGAACCCTTCCACAAGCTGTTAAAAAAAAAAAAAAACAGTTTTTAAATGTATGCAGACAAGTGGAGTGAGCAAGCATTGACTTCTCAAAATGGACATTGAATATTCAAGTGCTTGGTACCATTGTTTTAAATGATGGTTGAGAAATAGTTTTTAAACTGCATGCATGATAAAAGGTGATCTGAGATTTTATAGTAATAGATAATTATCAAAATTATAAAAACAATATTTATTTATTATGGTAGATAATATAAATTTTTTCCAAATTTATTATTTTTACATAATTACAATGTAGACTGAAAAGAATCAAGAAATTTTGATTAAAATCTAGAAATATTTAGCAAGAATATGAACTTTTTTCTTTGCTCTGTGGAAATAAAATTCCACAATTTGGACACATCTGTATTAACTAGTAGTAAAATTGTCAATGTGAATGGAGAAATCATCTGTAGATTATAGCATATAAGTAATATTGGAATTGAATATTCTGAATCTCTACAGGCATTCGTGCCTCCGGTTCCAGTCAGCAATATTTTAAAACTAGGTTCAAAATTTATTGATGGAATCTGAAAGTGACTGCAAATGGAAGTCATCACTGATATTGAATTAAATTTTAAAAGGATAAGACAATGAAAAAACAGGCAGTTTTCTCAATTAACATAATATCAATAAAACTAACAAAGATTAAACACAGAAGATAATGGAAATAAACCAATTCTGTGTAATTAACAACATTATATATACAAAAGGAGACAAAATAATAGATTAATCCTTGGAAAATGATGATAAATTCAACCTCAAAATGAATGCAAAATAGCAAATTTAAAATTTGAACTCATTGTCTCATATAATGCAGAATATTGTGAAGACAAATTTGTTTCCATAATTCTGTGCAATTTCCGTAAAAAGGCATACACATATGTCAAGTATTTTTCTAGGTACCCATCAGCAGCAATACCAAGTTGGAAGTTAGGAAATGTCACGATTCATAAAGAAGGCTTTCAATTGAGACTGATGTTTGACATCTCTGGAGTTTTTTGTTTTAATGCAAATAAGAAAATGTCTGATTGGTTAATCAAAGAACTTGGGTTTGACCTTTATACTCTTAAGTCATCATACAAGTACATTGAAAAAATTAAAAACAACATTAATGAATACTATATAATTGCCTCATTGGACATAAAGTATCTCTATGGGTTGGTCATTATACAGTAAGTTTGGCAGTAAATTAGTTGAATTAGCAGAGGGGAGATTTTATATTTGAGGTTATGAAGTATATTAACCATAAAATAATAGCTTATATGAAGAAAAAGTTTTATAAAATGACTAGTGGATGGCCATTATACTGTCACTCAGCAGCCTGGTTCTTTCAAAATTTGATTCATCCTACTTATATATTTGGACTCTTCAGTAAATGACATATATATTACACACATGCATGACATATTCAGGTGTGCTGCAGTGCACAAAATTATTAATATTTGCACTGAATTAAACAAAGCTTTACCTCTCAAATGAGTTATGCAGATAAGCACATAAACCAAAATATAAATTTTTGGATGTACATAGCCAAAAAAATAAAGATGTGATCGATTTTATGTTTAATTTAAAATCAATTTAAGTTAGAGGAGTCACCTATATCCAATGTAATGTTTAATTTGAACACAAAATAGCAAGTCATAAGGGGTTCCTAAACAAAAATAGAATATGTAAATATGAGACTTGATGGAAATTGGATATAACCATACTAAATTAATTAAACCTTTTAATTCTTTCTTAAGAACAACAACCCAGCTAAATCATAGATCAGCTTTCTTTACATATCATATCTTAATAAAACTTCAAAAAATCTATAGAGACTCATTCAGAGTAGGATTTAAATAACCTCTCTCAACTACCTTCCAAATAACACCAAAGACAAAAGTTCCTTTAAATATATTTTCCCAATTATATATAAAATTTCATGCTGTACCCCATCCCGCTGTGAAGTGTACTACAGGGATGTCATGCTAATACATCTATCAGAATAGGTCAGAACAACTTTATATAAAAAAGCAAAATTAAGTCATAAACAGAAATCAATTATTATTGAACACAAATTGGCTATAGAATATATTTTTTCTCAATGAAATGCTTGAAACAGTTCACACACACAGAGAGAGAGAGATGATAAAAAAATTCAAAGAATTATGGGCAATTACAAAGGATCTGCAATCAATTAACAGAAAGGTTTCTTGCTTTCCACTATTAAAAAAATTTAACATATAATTTGCATACTAGGATAAATTTACATATTTCTCAACCACTATATATTGACTCTCAATTGTAAAATTTTACTCTGTATTATGATTTTGGTCAGAATTCACCAAAAGCAGACTTAGTGCTATCAAAAAAAATTTTTGTTTTCTCATGAGGTTTCATACTAACTTGCATTTCTCAAGTTTAAACTGGTAAAAATTATCATACAGTAGTATGATTCAGTACAAGTCAGAGTAATTAATGGATGCATGAAGGTTTATGCATAAAATCCAAATCTAGGGCCTATTCATCCAATATCCCCAGACTAGTTACTAGTTTATGGTTTCATCAGTAAGGAATGGATCTGAAAGCACTGCATCTAGATCTTAGGATATAATGCAACCCTCTCAGATCCAAGGTTTTACACTGATGAAAGCCACAAGCTACAATCTAGACAGGAGATATTGGATAAGTAATCAATAGATAGGGATTTTATGCACAAACCTTTTTGCAACCAATGATTACTCTAGCTTGCTCTGAGTGGCAGTACAGTATGGAGTGTTTTGCCTGTTTTAACAGTTTGAACAAGCATAGGAAATGGTAATCATATGATGACTTCTCATGTTTCCAAGTAATAGGTCACTTTTTGTTAAAGTTAAAAGGAAATGAATCTTTAAAAGGTCTATTGTATAAGTTTAACTTTCCTTATATAAGGAGATCTCATGTATAAGTAGGCCATGTTTCTAATACAAACAACTCTTAATAAAGACAGGCAAGTAGATAACATAACTTAGTAGACACATAGTATTGAGTAGTACTATTTTCCACACTTCTTCTGGTGTTGCAAACAATAATATCACCTAATATGTTGAGTATATATTAATGTGTGATTGTTCATTTGTTATTTGTATTTGAAAAATTTAAATAATGTTTACCATTTTCTAAATAATAAAGTATCTTTATATCAAAGGAACAGGTCCCATATCAATAACAATTGAATACTGCTTTTTACGATGTAGACCTATTTATTGTGGCACTTACCAAGCTTTTTCTAGATAAACATGCTCAATATATTAGAAAGAGGACATTTTGTTAAATATTGATTTTGATCTTTGAAAAAAAGCACCAATAATTATGCTTACTTGGGCCATTATCAAAGACACATTTTAAAAATATACTGTATTAATCAATAAACCTCTCTATCTACTATTTTGAATCTTATTTTAATTTTGTTTCTAATACCCACATAATAAACACTCTTTGCTTCCAAATTGTTTTAGCCTAAGACTGACATGTGAAACAATAGACAGGAATATATTTTACTAAAGATAAGATTTTAAAAAGCATATAATGGCCGCTTTTTATACTACTTTTCATGCAAAGAAAGCCATTTTAAAAAGTATATATATATAATAAAGAGTAATTCTTCATTATATTAAAAAAAAACGAAATTGGGACAACAATTTGTAATATAAAACTTTTTATCTTAAAGGGCTGAACCTCGAGATCTAATGCATATGTTTTTCTTTAAGTATTTTTGTTACTTGGACTGTATTTCAAAAGTTCTTCTTTAATATATATTACTTTTTTTTCTATCTTGAATCCTTCACAGTGACTTCCAATACATCCTCTATTTTCTTCATCTGTAAATAGATATTTAATTCAAATTCTTGTAATTCTTTAAAGAAATAATTTTTTCATTTATTTATTTCAACATTTCTCTGATTGAGTCATATTCTCTTAATTTATCTTTCTTATTCTCTAAAATTCTCAATCTTTGATTCTTCAATCTATAAATTTCTCTTTGTTAATGACTTCCTAAATTTAAATAGTAAATAAATGTTATAATGCTTTAAGCATTATTTCACTTATTATATATATATGTAATATAAATAAAATGTCCGTTCATTAAAACAAAATTGTAATTATAATAAAAATTTTAGCGGTAACAAACTATTGTAAACAATCCTTAAATCCGCAGAAATACTTTTGATTAATTACTTGAACCTGCCTCAACTGCCATTAAATTCAAAAAACAAAAAACAAAGCGGAAACAAACATCATCAATTCAAATTCCAGGAATCTCGTATTTTAATGTTAGCAGATTGCCTATTTATTAAATGCATTTTATTCCTAATTATAAAAATTGCCTCCTTAATTTTTCTTTTAATATAGTTTTTCTCTTCATGAAGAATTTTCACATTTTCAAAATCAAATTTAAATTTATATTTATATGTTTTTTCATGATCAAAGAATACTGTAAGGAGACATTAAATCACCATTATTTTTACTTTTTACGTGCTTATATAACAATTCATGCTCCCTCAATCTTTTCTCAATACTGCAGCTAAATTAACCTATATATAATAGCATAAAATCACAAAAAATTTGATATATGACTTTACTTTTCTGCTTGACAGGTATGACATCCTTAGAATTATTGACTAATTTATTAATATTGTTTGGAACATAGAATAAAACATTAAACACATACTTATATATATATCCTTAAAAAATTTAACTTGTGGATGTGAAGTAAATGGAATAGATAACCATTGTTTACTATTAATCTTCATTTCCTTTAAATTATTATACTTTTTTTAAAATTGACATAAAGTATTGCTTATTTGTTCCATTTTATAACCAACATCAAGCAATTCCTTGGCAAATATCTCGATATTTTTCAGTTTATCACTTTGGTAATGACACAATTTTTCATTCCAAAACAAAAAAGATCTAAAACTTGCCATCTTATGCATCATTGGTACATTTGATTTAAAATTTATATATCCCCTTTTTTCAGTGGCTTAATTATTAATTTATAATTTAATATACTGATATTTCTTATAATATTTAAATCTAAATATTTAATATTTTTATCCTGTTCCTTTTCAATAGTCCATTTCAAACCATTTAACTTAGTTAATTCCTATACAAACAAACAAAAACATAATCCATGTATCTTTTGTAAATTTTAATATCTCTAAAAGTACAGATATTTAAAATACTACTCTCATATGTAGATATAACAAAATTGCAAACTTGTGCAACTACAGGCAGACCCACATTTGTAATATTGATCTACAAAAGATGCAGCAATGTTATCATTAAATATATATATATATATATATATAATATAATATATATCATATATATATATATATATATAGGCTGCAGAAAGGAGTTTGCTATTAACTGAAAGGAGACCCTTTGATTCCTCTTGGAGGCCTTAAAGGAACCGAGTAGGGCAAATTCCTAATATCCACTCCATACGTTCTTGTCGTTGCAGCTGTTATTACTATATGTTTATTCATATAGTATACGAACATGGATGGGCTGCTCACCAACACGCATTAGCCAGCGTGGTGAGTTTATTGGCTTTTTACCTCTGAGTTTAAGATCAAGAAACACCATGGTCTTTCTTCTCAGTGCCTGATAAGGCAGAATGAATGTTTGTGTAAATGATAAAGATTTTTCCCAATTATACAATTATGACAGACAAAAATAAAGCATGGCCCTTAATCCCAGGAGGCTGTAAAGTCACCAACCAAGGCAGCGGTTGGTGGCTGAAGGTGGAGGGTGCTAAGAATATCCTGGAGGCAGACCCAGGCTGCCATTTGATGACGACTTTTTATTTAGGTACTTACAACTGCAGATCACTTTCAAGTGAAGGAAGATTGCAAAAATTAGAAGAACTCTCTTATATTAAATGGGATATTATTGGACTTTGTGAAGTTAGAAGAAAAGGTGAAGAGACAATTGATTTAAAAAGTGGACATATGCTCTATTATAAAGGCACAAATATTGGAAATACAAGTGGAGTAGGATTCATTATAAATAAAAAGTGGAAGAACAATATTGTGGAGATTGATGGTGTATCAGACAGAGTGGCAAGATTAGTTATACAACTTAATAGCAGATACAAATGCAGATAATTCAGGTTTATGCCCCAACAAGTTCTCACAGTGATGAAGTAGTAGAAGATTTTTATATGGATGTACAAAAGGCTTTTGATCAGAGTAAACAACATTTTAAAATTGTTATAGGAGATTTTAATGCTAGAATTGGTAAACAAATGAAAGATGAAAGTGTTGTAGGTAATTTTGGTTATGGTAATAGAAATGAGAGAGGACATAGACTTGTGGAGTTTGCAGAGAAGGAAAAACTTTATATTATGAATTCTTTTTTTGAGAAAAATGTTAGAAGGAAATGGACATGGAAGCATCCAAATGAAGGTACAGCAGAATTGGATTATATTTTGACTAACAGGAAATACATATTTCAAGATTGTAATGTTCTTAATAAATTTAACACAGGAAGTGATCATCGATTAGTAAGGGGTAAGATACATGTTAATGTAAAACTAGAGAGACAAAAATTATTAAGAAAAACTATATTTACAGTTGATATTCCTAATCTTCAGAAACATTCTAATGAATTTAAATTAGAACTTACAAATCGGTTTCAAGTATTAGTAGATTTTGAACATGATTCAGATTTGAATGAAATTAATATGAAAATAACTGATACACTTTTAAAAACTGCAACAAAGATAGCTGGTAGAAAAAAGCAGCAATTGACTAATAAAATTTCTACTGAGACTAGAGACCTTATGAAGAAAAGAAGGAATATGAAGATATGCAAGAATGATGCATTAAAAAGAATTGAATATCTCGAATTTTGTAAAATGGTGCGGAAAAGAGTTGAAAATGATATAAGAAAGTATAACTGTGAACTAGCAAGAAAAGCTGTAGAAGAAAATAAAAGTCTTAAGAATGTAAAACAACATTTTGGTATTGGTAGGAAATTTATATCTGCAATAAGGAAAAAAGATGGGATTATTACTAAAAAGAGGGATGACATTATGAAATTGGTAGAAGATTTTTATCAAGAATTATATAGTAATAAAGAACAAGTACCTCCTATATCTATTACATCTTCCGAATTGCCCAGAATTTTAAATGAAGAAGTGAGAAATGCAATTAAATGTATGAAAAAAGGAAAGGCTCCAGGTAATGATGGAATTATAATTGATATATTAAAAGAAGCAGGTGAAGAAACAGAAAAAATATTAGCAAAGTTATATACCAAATGTCTAAATGATAAAGATGTACCGGATGATTGGAAGAATGCAGTAATAATATTAATATTTAAAAAAGGTGATAAAGAAGATATTAGAAATTACAGACCTATCAGCCTTTTATCAGTTTTATATAAAATTTTTACCAAGACAATTACAACTCGTCTACAGAGAACATTGGATTTCCACCAACCAAGAGAACAAGCTGGATTTAAAAGTGGTTTTAGTACAGTAGATCATATTCAAGTATTGAGAGAAGTTATAGAAAGGACAAATGAATATGAGTTGTCATTATGTTTTGGATTTGTAGATTATGAAAAGGCATTTGATTCTATAAACATTTCTTCAGTGATTAAAGCATTGGATCATCAAGGTATAGATCCAGGATATTGTCATATTTTAAAGAATATTTATAAAAATGCAACAGCAACAATTAGATTACATAATGATACTGGGAAAGTCAACATTGAGAAAGGTGTAAGACAAGGTGACTCCATATCTCCAAAACTTTTTACAGCAGTGCTGCAAGAAGTATTTTGTGGATTAAAATGGGAAACTAAAGGAGTGAAAGTAAATGGAGATTATTTAAGTCATTTAGATTTCGCAGATGATGTAGTTGTTTTTGCAAATAATGCTTCCGAGCTGCAGGAAATGTTGCAGGAGTTATCAGATGAAAGTAGGAAAGTAGGACTAAAGATAAATATTAAAAAGACTAAAGTAATGTTTAATCGATTTGCTCAAAATATGAAAATAAAGATTGATTATGATGAATTAGAAGAAGTTAAGAGTTACAAATACCTTGGTCAGATTATTAATACAGATGGAAACATAATAGAGGAAATTAATCATAGAATTAAACTTGGTTGGAGTGCTTTTGGTAGAAATAACTTGATATTAAAAGGAAATATGCCTATGTGTTTGAAAAGAAAGGTTTTTAACAAATGTGTTTTACCAGTTCTTACTTATGGATCTGAGACTTGGACACTTAATAGAAGATCAATACAGAGACTTCAGACCACTCAAAGAAGTATGGAGAGATGTATGTTGGGAGTAACAAGAAGAGATCGAAAACGCAATGTATGGGTAAGAGAACAAACAGGTGTTACTGACCTCATTGAAAAAATTAAAAGATTGAAGTGGAGTTGGGCTGGACATATTGCTAGAAGAGATGATAATAGATGGACAATTGAAATTTTAAACTGGATTCCAAGAGATTGTAAAAGACCCAGAAGGAGACCACATGTAAGATGGATGGATGAAATAAGAAAATGTGTAGGGGTGATGTGGAGAAGAGAAGCTAAAGATCGGAGAAGATGGATTAAACTTGGAGAGACCTTCATCCTGCAGTGGATTGATAATGGTTGATAATGATGATATATATATATATTAAATTGATAATGGTATGATAATGATGATGATGATATATATATTAAATTATAATAGTAGTATAATTTTAATCAGAAGGTGATCAACATTTTACACATGTGCTGTACTGTTATATTAAATCACCATTATTTTTGTGGAATGTGATAAAACTCATGATTCAAGGCACAGATAGAAACTTTAAACAGATAAGAATGGCCATCTTATCTTTGTACCTAAATTTTATTCTATAGGCCAGTCACTCTCATTCTAAGATACTTAAGAATTAACCTATATAATCGAATTTAGATACAAAGATAAGATGGCTGCTCTTACCTTCTCAAAGTGTCTGTCTTGTATCTTAGATTGAGAGTTCCCTCACATTCAACAAAAAGAAAGTTGATTAAATATAAAAATACACTTCATTTGAAGTGATTGACTACCTTCTGTTTAAAATTACAATTGGAAGCTGTGATAGTAAATGTATTAGTGAATTACATTAACAATGGTGTAAATAGATAATAATAATAATAATTTTATTATAGCATATACACATATATACTTTTGATTTCTTAAATCTTTAACTATTATCAATTGAATTTATATTGATGAAAAACGGATATCATATGATTTTCTTCATATAATAATTTTGAGATATCTAAATTGAAGTTAAATGTTAAAGTTATTCAATTTTTATGATCAAATAAAGCTGAAGATTTTCATTTTATATCATTTTAAGAGAAATAAAGGAGAAAAAATAGACGATTTTATTTAAAAAATTTACAATTCACCACTCTTGCCAAAGGGAAAAGGGAGTCTGGTTTCTACCCACTTTTAACATCTTGAGAAGAGGTGAAATCATAAGCACATCTCCAGGGATATGAAAAAGAAGTGTTTTCCCCAAAATGCACATTGCATGCTGAATTACCAGTTGGTCCAGATCATTTTCTCTTACACATATCTCTCTATCATTGTTCATTATATATAGACAGCAAATTACTACAGTTTAATTAATAAGCAGCAAACTTACTGCCTTCACAACTTTAACACAAACCAATTGTTGGAAGTATAGTAATGATTTTTATTAGTCATTCATTAGACTATACATTATTTCATTAATGAATAATATTTTTGGAGTGTAATTTTCAATATACCACTCTTACACAAAAGAAGGACTGGTTTCCAGTTATATATACTAAACAATGATAAAGATATGTATAAGTAAATGTAATCTGACCAATAGATGAGTGCTGATTTATCATGAAATATGAATCTTGTTTATCATACATCTTTTTGACATCATTGGTCATATGTTTATAAGTGTATCCTCCTCAAGGTGTTCAAAGTGAATAGAAACTAGTCCCTACCGTATTTTTGAGTGTTACATTGAAAATTACACTACAGAAATATTATTCACTATTAATGCCTAATCTAATGAATGACTAATGAAAATTATTAAAGTAATAGGGTTTATTTAAAAAAGGAAAATATCTAAGGAATTATAAAAGCAATTTACCTTGGGTTAAATCTTGACTTAGATCTTTTCCTTTTGTATTTTTTTTTACGATCATTTTTTTTGTTTATTTAAGTAAATATATATTTGCCACATTTTTATCCTTATTTTATTATAAGGCCTAACAAATATATTAGTGTGTGCGTGTATATGTTCAATTTCAAAAGATACAAGTATTTTTAAAATCAAAATTCTCTTTAAGATATGCGACTTTACAAAGTAATTTATTCTATTATTTTAATAATTTTTTTTTAAAAATAAAATTATGAAGAAATATGCGAAGTTTCAAAGTTTTATTATTATCATATGAACTTGTGAACTTATTTGGATAATTTTTTACAATTGGTGCTATTATTCGAACATCCGCCCACCTGTTTTAAAGATATAATTTCTTACAAATTTGCTTTTGATAATATTAAAACATGAAATATAACATTTTCGCTCACATTCTCATCTACTCCTTCCCTCCCATCACACACACGCACCCATATATACACACAATGTGAAATTGTGACACACAAACAAAATGTACAAGTATAAATTATCTTGTTGAATGTACGAATAAAGATTAAATGCAAATACGCATATAAATTGGAGCGAATGCTCTTAGGGGCAAACAAATATTTCTAGAAGTGTTCATCAAAGGATATTCTTTTTATTTTCTGGACTAAACAAATTAGATTTTTGCTCATGGTCAGTTTCTTTGTAGGTCACTTGGTGGTGTTCGAACATACAAATGATGCAGGTTAATCAAAGCAGCCCAATTCAATTGACCAAACTGATTTTTAAAACTTTTTTGAAGCTGAGAATTCATTCAAAAACCGTTTGCATTTGACTTATTATTTCTCCCTTGTAGTAAAATTCGGAAAGTTAAAACCTCTTAATCATATGATATATTAGTCTCGTTTTCCTCAAGACTAAATAAATCTATAAAAATGGTTGTAGTAATTTGAAATATGTGGTAAGAGAATAAAAAACTATCACTAATGGGGAGTATTGTTTTTTACTGTCTAGTTAATTAAACTGCCTTCAGGCAATAAACATTATACACACATATCCAAACTCCAAACATTAAATTACATATATTGCATCATTAGTACCAAATCAAGTTTTATTAAATGCATATTATGGAGAAATGAAAGCATTGTTAATAATATATCTACTCAGTATATTTAGCATACAAGAGAGCTCAAAATAATGGTGACAGCACTTCAATATTCTTGGAACATGAAAAAGCAGCCGGTCACAAGTTTGAACCCTCCAACTCTATCGTGTGTATTGAGAGAAATGGTTGCAAAAGAAAAATAAAGAAGGCATAATTCATTATAAATGGTCCACATGCCATTCATAGAAAACATACATGTTTCTCTATGTCTAAGAAGTGGACAAGCTGATCGATTGGTATAAATTAAATATTGTTTTACATATAGAGATTAATTTGCATATATTAACATACATCAACAACTCCATAACATTTCTAACTTTTTGGCTATGAAAATGAAGTTAAAAGATCTCGAAAGTGCTAAGTCTGATATTTAATTTTGATATTTTTAACTTCACCAATGAGCCTTCGAAGCATGGTATAATTACTAATAGCATTTAAAAAAAGATGTTTGTTTGATGAAGTGTTAATTGATTTTCAGGCTTCTGATGATCTCAGTTGTGACTGAAACACATACAGTGTGTCACCCAATAAAACAGTGATTATTTATTTCTAAAGTTTTCTTCAACACCATCTCAAACTAAATGCACATATTACACAATGACATTGCTTACCTATTCACCACAAAAGTTTTCAGGTGTTAGCATGTCTAGATCCCATCTGTTGATATAAAAAGTGACATTGTATTTTATACCTTTATGGATTATCTACTATGTTCTTTCAATCATCAGAAAATCTTGCAAAGTGCTTGAAAACATTTTCGTTACTTGTGAATTGACAGTCATACACAATTTGATTCACCTCAAATGCTTTAGTAGCATTTGAACAATGTAAAATAAGATTTAAGGTTTTATTATGTTGGATATCTCATAAAACAGTGATAAACCAGTGCAATCCATAGTAATCAATGGAGTTTGTGCATATAATTTCTATCTAATGTCTACTCATCCAATATCTCAAGATTAGTTTCCAGGTGTTTTTCATCAGGAAATGGTGATCATGTGATGTTTATTGATTATCCCATGGATTACAATATGAAGCACAGTGTTAAATTTCAGATAGCAACTTGTGATGCAAATAAACTAGTGTCTTAAATATTTTGTTGTGAACGGATAAACAATGCCATTAGTATTAATTCAGAAATGCTGCTGAAACTTTTTAGAGAGAGAATGAGACAGCAATCTTGTTTTATGTGAGATATATTATGCATATCCAGTAGAGAATGGATGATGTTTCTCATCAAATAGTTGTTGCTTGAAAAATTGTGAAACATTTTCATAGAAGGCATAAGTTAAAAATAATAGTAATGATTCATATCTATCTATCTATCTATCTATCTATCTATCTATCTATCTATCTATCTATCTATCTATCTATCTATCTATCTATCTATCTATCTATCTATCTATCTATCTATCTATCTATCTATCTATCTATCTATCTATCTATCTATCTATCTATCTATCTAACTATCTATCTAGCTAGCTAGCTATTTATCTATCTATCTATCTATCTATCTATCTATCTATCTATCTATCTATCTATCTATCTATCTATCTATATATCTATCTATCTATCTATCTATCTATCTATCTATCTATCTATCTATCTATCTATCTATCTATCTATCTATCTATCTACCTATCTATCTATCTATCTATCTATTTATCTATCTATCTATCTATCTGTCTGTCTGTCTATTTGTCTTCTGTTTATCTATCTTTATATTTGTCTGACTATTTATTAATCTGTCTAAATATCTGTCTATCTATCCTTCTATCTATTTATCTATATAAAGCTAAGTAATACATTAAAAGATAATCGACTAAATCATTTCACAATACTTTCAGAACAACATTTAGTAGCTCCCATCAAACTGACTTTTCTTGCTATGAGAAAACAATCCAATGGGGGGGGGGGCGACTGTAATATATAAAGAAATTATTTCTCAAATGATATAAAGAATTTAACCGTCTGAAAATTTCAAATTAATGATAGACTTATAAATATATATTTGATTGCGAATAATTTCGAACTTTGAAACCAACTAGGATATAAATAAACTAGTTATAAAGAAAGTTGATTTAATATTTTCAATGAGAAACTTCAAAATATTTAAACCTCTAATTCCCTTTAGAAATTTTGATTACTTATGAAATATATTCTTTCCATTGGTTCTGATAGTTTACAATATTGCGAAATTTTAAAATATCTGTGACATGAGTTGATTTCTTATACATATATAATATTTTCGTGGATAAAAGATGAATTCATAACATCAAATTTAAGTCAATAAACATCACATGATTACCACTTCTTATGCTTGTGTATAGCTGTTGTTAAAACAGGCAAAACTCACCATACGTATTGCCACACACAGCAAGCTAGAATAATCAATGGATGCCAGAAGGCTTGTGCATAAAATCCCCATATAGAACCTACTCATCCAATATCCCCAGACTAGTTTCTGGCTTGTGACCTTTATCAGTGAGGAGCTTTGGATCTGAAAGCACTGCACCTAGATCTTTGGATCTAATGCAACCCTCCAGCAGCCACCTTTTATCTCCATTTAACTACAAAACTATGAGTCTTAAACTGAAAACATCATAATGTTTTCAATCCAAGCCCATCCTAAGATCTAGGTGCAGTGCTCTCAGATCCAAGACTCCTCACTGACGAAGGTCACAAGCCAGAAACTAGTCTGGGGATATTGGATGAGTAGGCACTAGATGGGGATTTTATGCACAAGCCTTCTGGCATCCATTGATTACTTTAGCTTGCTGTGTGTGGCAATACGTATAGTGAGTTTTACCTGTTTTAACATCAAATTTACTACAGAAGAAGAAAATAACAACCAACTCCCATTCATAGATGTTTTAATCGAAACCATATTTATCTCAAGGTTTATATAGAAAACAAACACACACTGGAAAATATCTATATTTTGCTTTTTATTACCACTCAGCACAATTATTTTCATCAGCCATTTATTCACACATAAAATTAACTAAGCATGATATGAACTTTAATAAAACACATATTCTGATAAAAATTTAACAATATGACTAGAGATTGCTAAGGGAAGATATAAAGATTTTTAAAAGGCCTACGATCATAAATGAAAAGTGTGAATTAAAGAAAATTAACAATATTTGGAAAAGCTTTTGGAGGACAAAATACTTTTTAAAAATTTTCAACCAATAGAATTTGAGTATAAGGAGAAAAAAAAGATAATTTTAAATCTCACTGCACACATTCTTATGATTTGAGAAAGATGCACTGAGGAAATTACTTATTATTGTACTGAAACATCAGCTATTTTCACTATCATACATTTTTACTACATGGAAGCTCCTGGAAATAATACTATAAATTCATATATATATAAAACAAAATAAATGTCCGCTAATATTAATAATACAATAACGAAACTTAAGTATATTCCAAACAACGGCAAACAATTTATAATATATATGTGTGTAAACAATACATTGTAATTAACGATACAATTTTTATTATATCAACATTGAGTGAATAAATTATAGCTTGTTTATAAATGTGAAATATTTTGGTCTTAAACAAAATATCCATGTTTATATTTATAGAAAGAAAATAATACAATGAATTACAAATATTTAAATTTTATTATCATTTATAGAATCTATTTATTCAGTGTCAAAAGTTTTTATGTTACATAAATTGGCTGGATTTAATTTCAAACATGTTAGTTATCCAAAAGTGAATATATAATAATTAAGCTTACATATATGAATAAAGAAAAATATTAAAAAAAAGTAGATTTCAGTTGTGTACATGAATAATAGAAATGTATGGCATATTTCCATTTGGTGTTTATTTTCATTTTAAAACTGCGTTTAATGTAGCAACAAATAGGATGGATGATACGCCAACTGTGGCCTTTTTTATTCAGTTGTCTACATAAGAGCTCTCATTAAAAAATTTTTAAAAAATAATATACTTGTCATCAAGTCGAAGTCAAAATTAGTCAAGGCGTATAAGGTAAGATCTTATCTTATTATTTCTTTGAATGGATTTGAGGAATAAGTCCTTATTTCCTAAGTATTCAAAAGAAAATGAACCGCTTACAAAAGCGGCCATTAGTGAACGTAAAAATATTTTTAAAATGCCTAAAAATAAATCATCCGTTCAATCTAAAAGTAAAAATCAGCATAAATCATTAAAATCCAAACCAGATATTCTGATCTCTAAAAAAAAAAAGCAATAATTTACAAAATACAATGTCCGATGATGATAATTCCTTCGACAACGTAGCTTTAGATACATGCATGCTTAAAAAATTACAGGTATCCCCAGAAAATGAAACCAATTATTATTACTTAGATTATACTACCAAATCTGATCAAATAACTAATTCCAATCAGAATTCAAACGTATCAAATAATGACTCTAATAATCAAATTCAAGATTACCAAACACAAAGGCCAAATTATAACGTTAAAGAATCCCAGGCATCAAAAGATTACCCAAATAATTCTCAAAACCACAATGAAAATTTTAATAGTGATCAGCTCATTGACAAAAAATTTCTACCCAATGATTACAATAAACAAAACCAAGATATGGTAGACAACACATTTGCTAATGCTAATCATTACCTTGTGAACTCTGCTGCTGTTGAAATACCTACCTTGTACATTCCTCCATCCGATAGCACTTCAATCGATTTACAACAACAAACAATAAACACATCAGATTATCATAATGAAGTAACATTTTTTTCAAATTCAAATCTTTCTCCCTCAGCAAATCTAATATCACAAAATATTCAAACCATCACTTTATCACCCCAGAGTCTAAGCCATAAATCTACAGATATAGAGATGAATGTTTCATCTGACCAAAACCCTCTCAAATCTCATAAAACAAATAATAATAAAGAACTAACACTACAACAACATCCTACAAATCAAATTATATCTAATTCTTCTTCAAACCACAAAGACATATTAAATAATAAAAATAAAAATCAACTCGATAACTCTTACTTAGACACCTCTGAACTATCAAGCTCACTTGGCAGTAGTGATGACATACCTCAATCACATCTTAAAAAAGAAAAAAAAACCAACAATTTCCAAAAATCAAAAAAAAAATATCAAATTACAATCCAAACAAGTGTTCGACCAGCCATATGCAATAAGTCAAGAAGAAATTTTTCTTAGTGTAAAACATCCTCTTCCTCAGTTAGAAGTAGATACTCAATCTGACTCTGAAACCATCTCAAGCCATCCAAACTCCCAAATACTCACAAATAATAATATACAAACTAAAGACTCCTTCCACAACATTAGTTCTATCCAAAATCAAGAAGGTTTTGCAGATGATTTGACTTGCATTACACCATTCGCTAATAATCCAAAACATCCAGAGATACACAACCTCCCGATAGAGGCACACTTCTCAAGGCCCCCTAATACACTACAAAGAAGAGAAAAAAAACAATCTACTCTTCTACACTTGATACTCTACCAATTACATCACAACTCAACAACAATAACCCTCATTCAATGTCCAATTTAACACCAAATCATCAAGTGAAGCCTTCATATGCCAATATTGCTAAAATTGGCATTTCTCAACAAATTAATTCAAACAAAAATGCTATGTCTAACTTATCTCTCCCTCTGATTAAACAAATGCGCGAGCAGTACTATGCTACAGCTGATTCCCCAGAATCCATATTCCTTGATTTAATGGACCAACCTGAAGACATCAGCCAACCTAACACCCAATCTAATATTGTATCTGACAAATTCACCACTGCTGACTTCAATGAAAGCCAATACAACAATCTGATGATTCAATTTAACCAAACAATACCAATTAAGCTGCTCAAATCACTGGCAGATTATAACAGTGACAAAAGTCTAATCTTAGCTATCACAGACACTAATTGCTCCTTATTCAAATTCCCTATCGAGTCTTTCTATAATATCATAAAGCAAAATAATTTGGGAGATGGCATTCATCGTATTCTAAATCACCCAAACGACAGATATATAGCTCTTGAATTTAACAATTGGGCAAACCGCAACAATTTCAAAAACAACATAAAAACTATTGATGACAAATTCATGTGCTATGTTGATGTTAACAGGGCTGCTACGCTTCATGGCAAAATAAAGAACTGTGTAGCGGGACTAGATGAAGGCCAGCTCCAAAACATTCTTCAACCATTTGGCAAAATTGTTAAATTTAAATATCTGCCAGTAGACAAAACAGAATTCTCTTTCCTTTCAAACATAGCTACATTTGAATTACAGCTAAAAAAGGACATAAACCCTAATGATATTCCAACCATAGTC
This sequence comes from Epiperipatus broadwayi, assembly GCA_028023455.1. Classification (NCBI taxonomy): domain Eukaryota; kingdom Metazoa; phylum Onychophora; class Udeonychophora; order Euonychophora; family Peripatidae; genus Epiperipatus; species Epiperipatus broadwayi. The sequence continues at coordinate 1,713,310 of JAQFVV010000025.1, read as the reverse complement.
AGACTGAGGAACTCCTGTATGATCATCTCTTTCTTGGGGGTTAAACCTCAATGTTTTCATTGTGGTCAGAGGTCTCACCTCATAAAGGACTGTCTGGCCCGTTTTTGCAATATGTGTGGCACCATAAAAAACAGAGCACACAGATGTAGACACAATTTAATACCCCAACCGGCATTAAACAGTGATCACTTACAAAGCCAAAACACAATTCAGATGCAACAAACTCAACTCCCAGACCAATCTGATCATCTAAAAGTAAGCAACCAGAAATCTCAAAAGATAGAAACCACACTTAGGGATACACAAAATACTCCGTCACAAATTCCTTCTATCACAGCAACTACAACCAATCCCATTATAAATCCCCACAACTCAAGCAATCCAAAAACAAATGCAGCCATCATACTAAAACCAAATGACAAAAACAATTCCAAATCACATACAGTTCACAGTAAAACCATCCAAAACAATTCTAATTCTGCATTGAACTCCAGAAATAGTAATCAACGTAATCTCTCTTCCAATAAACTATCAAAAAATTCTGAAGGTAAAACCAAAAGCCCTGACTCATCCCAGCCCATCCAAACAGATAACCCATGTTTATATTCTCAACGATCCATCACCAAAGCATTCTCGCACTATTCTAAATCATCAGATTCTGATTCCGAGATGGAGTTTAAAAACTCATATACAGCCAGCAACAAAAGGAAATCAGTTATCTCTAACAAAGCAAGCTCAGAAGATGAAATCTCTCCTAACCAAATCAACTCACACTCATCCAGCACTAAGCTCAAAGTCCTATCTAAAACTCCTATATCTACTAAAAAACCAAAATTCTATAACACAACTCTTCCTCATTCACAACCTCAAAGTGACTTACAATCAGCTGATCAATACCTACTTACTGGCCAACTCTCCAGTGATATTTCCCAACTAACTACTAATAATTCAAATAATAACTTACCACACCAACTTATCAAGCTAGTGGTAGACTCTAGCAATAAATCATCTCATGTCTAAAATACCAATCAAGATTGCAGCCATCAACATTAGAGGTATCAATTCTCTGATGCGCATTAATGCCATTAAGCATTGGTTTACCTCTGTATCACCCCACATTATGTTCATGGGAGAAACTAAATTTCATCAAAAATCCAATCTTCAAATTCTTCCAGAACTCAATACTCTAGGCTACACACAACTCTCAGTCAACTATAATGCATCTGAAGGGGTGGGGATCATAATTAATAATAATTCCCCCCCCAACAAATTTAAAATTACTTACCTAGATAAGAATATAATTTGCTTAAATCTCACATATGGCACCAGCTTGTTAAATGCCTTTTATATATATACTCCAAACTGCCATCATACATACCTGCAAATAATAAACACCATCAATATGCTTACTTCCAACAGCAGCACTCCAGCAATCATACTTGGGGATTTTAACACCTCCTATGAAACCTTTACTAAAAAATACCTACATCTTCTTCTCAGGGGTTTCATTAATGGGAGAGGTTTTTTCCCTCAGCAAGCATATTCATTTTACAACAGAAGGTATAAAACTCTCATAGATCTGATGTTTTATACATCAGACCTACATCACAACATAGATGCCTCTTTACAACCGGTTTCTTTTTCAGACCATCATGCACTAATGGTCTCAACAACCCTTGATAACTTTAAACCTCTGGTCTTAAATCAAACGATTAAAATGCTAACAAAAGCCTCTGCCAATGAAGCCATTATATCCGAGGCCTATATCCTCTTCTTCAAAATAGATATACTAAACACCCATCCTGAGGAGGCTTGGTTTGCCTTTGTTGGCATACTTCAATCTCTAATTTCACATTACACTAAAGGCAACAAAGGCCCTACCACCCTAATGAATGAACTTGACCAGATAAATAGAGAAATTAAGAATTGCTCTACTGATCCACTACATATAGATGAACTACTTTCACTCAAAGCAAAATACAGAGAAAAACAGATATCCATTGCTGAATACATTTCAGTCAAAAGAGCCCAGAATTTTCTTTTGGGCCAACACTGCTGGACCAGGGGCTACTTGAGATGGGCATTAGGAGCTCACAGAAAGAACATTACTCCAGCCTCACTTAACATAGATGGTAGTCATATAATAGGCCACCAGATGATTACTCAAATCGCAATGCATTTTAAAAATCGCTTACAAAACGTCACAAATTCAACTAACAAAGACCAACTCAAGCCCTCTAACCTAGATAGCCATGACATAACTCCTGCAGACCTCAAAAACCGCCTCTATTCCTTAGCTGATAATGTACATCCTGGGATGCATGCCATCCCTAAATTCCTACTATTACACCTTGATCACTTCACAATTCCGATACTAATGAAAATGATTAACCATCTTTCAATGGAAAAAAAAGAAATCATGAATTTATATCCAGTAGCCCTGGTCCCTTTTTTAAAAAAGAACAAAGATCCTTCAAGCATAAACAGCATTAGACCCATTTCCATGACCCCCATTCTAATTAAAGTTATTGAGGGGGTCATCAAAGAAAAAATTCAACACAAGATACTAGACAATATTTCACAGTACCAATTTGCCAGAAAGGGATCTTCTGCCCTCACAGCTATGGGGGAGGTAAAGACCCTACTTCATCACATCAGGAAAAATAGAATGTCAAGACCAATAGCAGTGCAGCTTGACATCTCTGAAGCGTTCGATTCAATCAACATCGACATCCTCCTCTCAATCCTTAATAACCTGGACATTCCGTTTCAAATCATACGCATTATTGAGAACTTACTTTACAATCGTCAGGTTCATATTACATTAAACGGTACATACACAAATGGTTTTCTACCCAACATTTCGCTGCCACAAGGATCACCTTTGAGTGCCTTGTTATTCATTTGCTACTTGAACCCTCTTTTAAGGGAGATAGAAAACTCTCTCCCAGGAGTATACATTCCTCGACTCAGAAAATTCATTAAATTATTCGCTTATATGGATGACATCCTCGTCATACTCCCAGATCAAAAACATCTATCAACTCTATATTACATAATAGACAAATTCTCAAATGAATCACAGTTAAAATTCAATCCAGATAAATCAGCCTCATGGAAAATCTTAACAGGAAAGAAAATCAGCTCTAAATTTCTGGCCATGCCCCAGGCCTTCCTTGGTTTTCCTGTTTACATGTCTCAAACATCTATGTCCAAACATATCCAGAATTCTCTCCTGAACTCTACAATTCAACTAGTCCAAACACTCTCTAGGGTATACCTTTCACTACAAGGGAAAGTATCACTTCTCAATATGAAAGTTATATCCAAAATTGCTTATTATCTTCCCATAATCACATTAACAAAATCATTTATAAGAAAAATCAATAGACAATGCTCCCAACTCCTCTGGAAAGGGAAAATAAATTCCATAAGTATGGCGGGGATGCAACTCCATCGTAAAGTGAATGATATGTCATTGCATTCTATTCTATCCTTATACTATCAGAAATCCCATACCCTGATTTATAACTTGGTTTTAAAACATGGCAACTTCATTACTTCAGAAGTAATACACCCAACTGACAAACCACCACCTCATAACAACTCCTGGCTTGATGTTATTCTTCAGTATCTCAACCAATATCAGATAATCACCAATACCACTTTCAATTCCAAAATTTCTATATGGGATGCACATCTAATTTTGCACCCAATCATCAATAATATAAAACCGTCCTTAGGAATCAACAATCACAAAATCACCTCTTTATTTAAATTTCTTAAATTAGAACCCAAATTTCTTACCTTCTTAATTAAGGTAAATCAAAATGCCATGCATACTAATCACTTTTTACATTTCAAGAGATATCTAAATAATATTGATCCAATATGCCCGCTCTGCAAGACTCAAGAGGATACTTTTGACCATATTATTAAATCATGCCCTCGGCTGGTAGGCATTAGATTGCTAATATCGCAAAGTTCGAGCATTGACTTTTACAAAATTCTATCATTGAAAGACTCCTTACAAAGTAGACAATTTCCTTTCATTAGACTTTCATTGTTTTTAGTTCATACAATCTGGAGTGTCCGTTGCAAACTAATCTTCACCTTCCCACCTCCAAATCAAGATGTCATATTTATCGATCACCTTAATAAGTTGAAAAGTAAAGACCTTATCCTGTCTTCAAAATTCCTCTATAATGAGACATGGAATCTCTTTCAAATACCAAAAATCACCTAAGACATAAACAATCACACACAAAATTTGATACTAGCATTTCCATTAGAGATTCTCCAGGGGATTAAACTTTAGATCCATTTCAGATTCTCAATTAGGATGTTAGAACTTCTTACCAAGAAAGACAATGTATTCACATATTCTTAGATAATCAATTATTTTTCATTAATAAAGTTATTTTTGAAACTAAATATTGATGGATGAATTATTATTAATGGAAAGAAATGATATTGGTCAGATCAATAAATATAATTATGTATTGTGATGAGTATATGTGGGGTATGCTATCTTTGTGAGTTAAAATATCCATTAAAAGAGAATTCACCACAACTGTATAAAAATGACATTATTTTATAAATGGATTTAAATCTCCATTGGTAAAACATTCAGTTATTTGACATTTTTTATTTTAACATTAAAATTCAATTGCCTGTGAAAAACGATTTGAAAAAAAAAAAATCAAAGAGGCATATTGTATAAATATGATGCTGAATTTATTAAACAAGCAATAGAATTTTATAAAAATATCCAAATAAAAAATATCCATACACATTTAGATGATAATATGATGCAATTATAATGATATTATGATTATTAATTTTTTCCCTACAAATTTTGATGATAAAGGCAATCGTGCCAAAAGCTAGTTATAATTATTATTATTTTTATTTATACAAGGGGAGACCCAAAAATAATAGTTTTATAATAAAAAAATTGTTTATTTATCTTTACATGTTATAAATTTAATCATCTAAATACTGTCCATTTAATACAATATACCAGTCTAAATATGTTTTTCACTTTTTGAAATAGTCCAGAAACACTTACAAAGGGAAGACTTTTAACATCTGCATCATGTTTTTCACTACTTCTAAGTCAGCAAAAAAAAAGAAGAATTCTTTCATTTGAGAAAAGTAAAAAAAATCACATGATTAGGGATCAAATGAATATGATTGATAGATAAGCTATATCATTATGAACTTAATTAAAAATTGTTTCATACTCAAGACTCACAGAAGAATTGTCTTGGTGAAGTTTCACTCCTCACTTTGCCACAAAATGTGATATTTACATTTTACCATATCACACAAACACTTCAAAACTTGTAGAAAAAATGTCTGACCATTAAAAATGAATTTTAGAGAAAACTGCTGTTTGCATCAATAAAATACAAAATCTGCATTATCGACTTCACTCAAGATGCTTTTTTGGACACATGGTGAATTTGACAATTTCATTAAATCACTTGTAATCTTGTGTTTTCCTCCAAACAGATTTCTTGCAACCTCTGTCAAGAATTACAATTGTTTTCCCTGCCATTTTACTTAAAAGACAACAGAATTATACCTTATTCCAACTTCTCAAGCATTACAAAAATCAACACACATACTTTACAAAAAAATGTGATAAATGGGACTACATGGAAATGTAATTTGGCAGATTGATGCAAACAGGTATCTACAAAAAGTATATAACTGCAGAAATATATGCAACAATAGGCATACTTACCAGAGGACAATTCCAGATTGTTTTTGGTTCCATCTTGATTGTTAGTATATTGAAAATGATAGAGTTAATTCCATTGTTTATTTTATTATATGCTATTATGATTGATGTTAGATATATTCTGATAATTTTACCATGCAACAATTTAATAATTCAGTTCTGACACCATGGTTAGTAGTAAATGGTAAAGAACTCCTAAGAAATTGATTAAAGTTTAGCGTAGAATTAAATTTTTAAACTTTGTCAAAGCAATGACGTGTATCCAAATTTGTGTAATTTAAGAATGAATGATATAACTGCAGGTTAAAAATGAAAGATAAAATGAACAGTCATAATGATATAATACAAAAATATTAAACTTATAGTAATTATAGAGATGATAATTGGCATGGTGTCAAAAATTGTAATTAACTGAAAGATATAAGATAATTTAAAAAAAAAATATTTCTGACCATGAATTTCAAAATTGGCTTAAATTTAAAAATATATATAATTACTTAGTACAAATTCATATGTACTTAAGCTAGATGTAATTAGAGGAAATTTGAACCCAGACTTTCAAGCTCCTTCAATCATCCTCTCTATCTTATATAACCATCATGATCACATACATGCGCAAAATAAAAGATCGTTAATATATGTATTTTATGTTGAAACAGCAATCATCAATTCTTTTGAATGTGCTGATTCAGTATGAAATTTTATGGAGATAATTTTTCTTTTTCACATGTATGTAGTATTGCATATTGATTATATGCCATAGAGTGAATAACAGTGAGAGCTTCAAAGTCTGTGTTCAAATCTTTTGTAATTTATCTATCTTACATATATATTATAACGATCCGGAGAAAGTGAGCTTAACGTCATCTGCACTACAGGGCGCCATCTAGGCATTTGAACCTAGCAAAATTTATAAAGTAGGCAGATACGTAAGTCAAAAAAAATTTTTTTTTTTTTTTAATATTTTGATTCCAGTCATTAGCCCATGTCACTAGCTCAAGGAGTAGCAGAGATTATATAATATAATAAATTCTTATCTAAGAATATATAAAAAAAGAATAAAATAAGCCACTGCCAGTAATTAACACACAAACATTTATTTATGCACATATATATAAGATTTAAAATTATTTTAGTATTAATTTTACATTTTAAAATTTAACTTACATTTTTAACTTTGATTTTTGATTTTAATTTACATTTAATTTTTATAAATTTACATTTTTATTTTTTTATAAGTTCACACAGATGGGATTATAAAAACTTGTTTTATAATGTTGAGTGTAGATCGGTTACATAGATTACACAGTCAAAAACATTTCAAAATAAACATAAATGATCAAAATATAAAATCATTGCTGGAATTGCATGAGGGAATTCACAAGAAACCCAATAGCATTCATCATAAGATGCCCGCATTGACACCAATAATTTAAAAAACATCCAAATAAATACATTTTAGATACCATAAGGTATCATTATTTACTGAATGTCTATATATTTTGATCAAATATGAAAACCAAAACATAATTAACCGATAACAAATCCATGCAAACGTATATACCCAACTTAAATTTAATGCAATTTTATTTAGAGTGTCGAGTATGAATAGACTACATAGATTCGCATTTGAAAAGAAAATATTCTATCCCTATTTAACCTTAGGCTAAAAGTTCACAGTCAAACTGGCGTCAATCCATCTGACACATTTATGTATTCAATGTAGCATGAAAATACAACAGCACAAATATACTATACTGTCAGGAATGGACATCTGAACAGTATAGTTAGAGAAGACATTGATTCTTGTCCAATACAGAAATATGACATCTGTATGGCAAGAACATTAAAATAAAAAGTCCATAGAAAGGGACCGCGTTCCTTTTTGCCGACTTACAATCCCATCCATAGGCAAAGGGTTGGTGCGGTGTATACAGCAATTCTGCACATAGCGAAACTCATACTACATCTACTAATTACACAAATATATCCAATCCATTGACCCAATTCAAAAATGACCCAAATAACCTAAGATTACCCTCCCCTAATATAACTTTATAAATCTATACAGCCATTCATGCCCGACTTGAGTTTAACATTTATATAATTTAATTTATCAAAAAACAAAAATCATTATAAAAACGTAAAAGAACAAAAAAAAAATGGAAATGATTTTAAATAAAAAAAAATACATCAAATTACATTATTAATATTAAATTACATTGGTCAGATAGGATTCTATTTGTATTATTTACTAAAAGTTTTAGAATTTAGAGTTCAGTTTGTTTTCAAATGAATATAAAGTTCTTACGATTTTTAAAACGTCCAGCTTTATCCATTGCTTGCCATTTGAACGTGAATTCTTATGCCTTCCTAAAGAGATTGGTTGCGTTAGCCATTGTTTTTTTATTTATCTGAAGGTTTTTTAGTTTTGCTGGTCCTTAATGTAGAAAAAACGATGTCATTTCTTTTTTTTTAAACAAAACTGAAGGGATTGAAGAGTGCATCTTTTCAATCCCTTCTCCTTCAACTCCGCACTAACACATATTGTCACATCTCTCTATAATTTTCTTTACTCACTAACCAATTTTATTTCCAACTTTTTCTTTTATATGTAACTTTCGGATCCAATGGATGTTACATCATCGATGATGATAATCCTTCCATTGAGGTCCGATTTCCTGATGGATTTTTCTCATTTGCTATTAGTTTCTATTGTTTTCCTATCTGTACAATGCTTATACATTTGAAATGCCCAAGGGCTAGCTTACTAATTAAAATAATCATTTCCATTTTTTAATATCATTAATTAATTTGTTTTCCGAACTTAAATATATTTTTATCTTTAAATCTTTACTGAAAATTTAGTTTTAAATTACTTTTTTTAAATAAAGTTTTCATTTAATAATTTTTTTCATCTGTGCGATTTTATATATATGAGTTTAAGATAAAATTAATTTTCAATTTTTAATTCCAAAAACGAAGTATTATTTGTGAACTTTTATTTTTTTCATGTTTAATAATAAAAAAACAATGTAATGTCGTATGTGCTCGTTACAATATATATATATTGAAGCAGTCAATCTTAGCTTAAGATTGAGCTTCATAGTTCCATCTACTAACCTGTATTCAATCCCTATATCCCATCCCACTCCTTTTGTTGTGTATATATATTTTATGTATATATTTGAGATGCGCACCTAAGATATAAAATTTTAACATTTTTTAAAAAATTATTATTAATTCTTTTTTATTAATTATTAGTTCTTTTTTATTAAAATATTATAGGTGCAGCTCAAATATATATATATATTACTAACAAAAGATTGACATTTTAAATATTTTATTATACGTCGTTTTTTAAACTTTTTCTTTTTAAATTGCTTGTTTTTTTCTTTTAAACTGTATATTTTGTAAAATCCAATATGGAAGATGCCTCCATTATTGTCCAAAAAAATAATTAAAGGGTTGGAAACACTATTGTTTTAATCTGGTGAAGGTATTTTAATTAAAGTTTTTACTTAAAATGGAATTAAGATTAAAGATTTTTTTTTGTTATAAACATTTTTGTCAAATTTATTTCTAATTTGGAAATAAATTTGAATTTATTTTGGACATTATCTTTCAGTTGCATCTTTCAAAAACAATGAACAAAGGAAACTTAAGATTTTAGATCAGAGATTAGATTTTAAGCTAAAACTATGTAATTAAAAGCATTCTTCAAATACTTGGGCAGAGTATAAAATAGCCAATTTTAAAATCAAAGAGAGATAAGCTACTATTGAGAGAACTGTATTGTGAACATACTACACATCGCTGTGAAACTTAAAATGATGTAGTAGTAACCTCACCACCATTCTCATCCCTAGTGGGTCATTTTTTCCACTAATGTACCATCTAACTGCTGCCCTGAAAGAAAGTAAAAGCCTAAAGAAGGAACTTTGGAGTGCCAAATAGAAGCTTGCCATCACCAAGAATTCATTTGGATCCCCAATTTACCATGCATGAGCCATACTTTGAAAATAGACTTGTTAAATTTGCACAAAGTAACTCTTATGCTACTATTTGAAAATGAATCTAGTCTAACTAATCCCAAATCCTGCTATCAAGATTACTAACGTATTGTTCAAATTTCTCTCTTTTTTTTAATAATATGTAAAACATAATTTGCACTTAAATGATTTCTATATATTTAATTTTCTCTCATATGCTCTCACTTTCTTTAATTTTGGTGGTCATTCATTTATAGTTATTTATTACTTGATTTTATATGTCTATTTTAGTTATTAATATGCCAATCTCACGCAATCTGACAAGTTGAATTTCTAAAATCTTTTCTTTCTTTTAAGTAAACCTTCATGAATTAAGGTTTTTAACGTCTATTTAAAACAATGCATTATTAATTAATACACTCGCCAGATTGTTTTATGAGCCAACATTTTATTTATGTTTTAATATATATATATATATATTGTAACACCACCGCCGTGCGGTTAAAGACCCCAGCCGCACTTAATTATGTGATCGACCGGTTAACCACCGATGATGATGATTACCACAAGCAAGAAGCCAATATACACCCCTAAATCGAGTATATATTCTTAATTGAACGCTGACATAATAAAATATCATCCCAGCATTATATTTCCCAATTAAACGCTTCTTCTCTGCTGGGCAAATTATTGTATCGAATAATTAGTTCTGCCCAGCGCCTGGAATATTTATAAAATTTCCCGGAATTATCACGGTACAGCAGGAATATAAATTATAGCCCTGCCTTCCTTTACTTTATTTACAATACAGACTGGATTTATTTATCCATTTAGATTACTTTATTTTATTCCTCAATTAATCAACTTGTTAGCTCACTGATCTAATTTTAATTTACTCTAAATAGTTATTCGCTTGGTAGAGAAAAGAAATGCAAATGACTAAGTACTTCCTTTTATAAATAAACTTTAATTTTGTAATTCGTTAATTATATTTAATAATAAAATCCTAAAACACACATATATATCCACACACTAACATAATAAAATACATAAATAGACAATAAAGAATATAATTCAAATGAAACATTAAATAAATTATCGTAACTCAATTGTTACTTTCTCATACATTAATAGATTACCATCATAAGTTCATTTAATGATAAATGTCCGAAGTGTTGCGCAACTTTATAATAATTTAGTTCTGACTGATTTCTTATTTTCAAATTAATTCTGACATGCATGTATTAATAGTTACCTAGGTATGGATTTTCCAATGTCGGGTCAACCATCGAGGGGGAAAACCTTCCCTTCTTTTGCAGAGATGGTTGCTCGCTTTTCAGACGTTCCAGTGAATGGAGTGAGAGTTTATAGTCTTTTGACGTTGGTTTGTTTCCTTTTCTAATTCCACATTTTAGTCGGTATTCATCCTTTTACCATTCTATTTCGAATCTCCAGGCAGATCTGTTTCTATAACGGCGGTCTCTTCTCGGCAGCATTTTAGTTGTTATAAGTAGTGAGCGAGTGGTTGGACGGAGATAGACCGAGCAAACGCCCGGTATTTGCCACTAGCCCTCCATGTTAGCGTACCCTTCTATTATTATTTTTGTTAAATTCTAGCCAGCAAAAAAAACACAACCGGTTACTTCTAAATCAGCTCTGCTTATTTCTCTCTGCTGTCCTGCTATAGAATGTCCCTAATTGCCTCCTTCCTTTTCATTCTTATCTTACCAATCTATCTGGAATTTTTTTCTACAGTTTACATTTTTTCCAATTTCTAATTACATTTATTTCATTTCATTCTTTTGATACATTTTTATTGAATGCTACTAATTGCAACATTCCTTTTCATTACCTTATCTCGTACCAATCTATTTGGAAATTTGGTACAAGTTTACATTTTTTTTTAAATTTACAATTATAATTAATTTCTTTCATTCTTTTAAATATTGAATGTTACTAATTGCAACATTCCTTTATCTCACTTTATCTTGTACCAATCTATTTGGAAATTTGGTACAAGTTTACTTTTTTTTTAATTTCACAATTATAATTATTTCTTTCGTTCTTTTTACACGTGATTTTCTTATTTAATAAAGAAAGAAAGAGACGCGTTCAGTTTTACACCCCTCCCCTTTCCTTTCTAATCTTTAATCATTTTTTTAGCTTTTCTAATTTCTTTTAAAATAAGTTTTTAGAATCCTTTTAACTAAATTTTTTCTTTCTTTTTTTTTTCTATTTCTTTTAACGAAACCCTTCTCTTTATTAATATTATTGAGAATCAATAATATATACATGCGAGCCTACATTTATGTAGATATCGCATTACACCGCTCCCCATTTTTTAAGAATTAAAATCTACTGGAGTTATTTTCTTAATATTATCGAGAATCAATAATATATACATGCGAGCCTACATCTATGCAGATATCGCATTACACCGCTCCCCATTTTTTTTTTTTTTTTAAGAATTAAAATCTACTGGAGTTATTTTCTGAGGTCAAGCCATTTTAATTCTTAACCCCTATCTTCCCTTATTACTATTTTTTTTTTCTTGATATTTCTTTATTAATTTTATTTTTTTAATGGTACCCGTTTAGTATCTATAACTTCCGTATGATGAGATTATCTTAGAGAGACAACTAGGTTAAACTATCTGCATTCCATTTGATTGATTTGAACTGCCCAAACACTTTTAATCTCCACTGAACATTATTCTGCACAGAGAGTTGATTTTTTTTTTTTTCAGTAATACGGATCATGAGCCCAGATCTCTGCTGAGTCCTCATTCTATTTTTTAGTTTAATTCTTCGTATCTTTCCAATACCTTTGGGATTTTCACCCAGTACGACGGATAATGAGCCCAGATCTCTGCTGAGTCCTCATTCTAATTTTTTTTTTTATTTATTTTCCTGTCTATCCTTATGTGTATAGACAAGATTAACACACACACTCCCTATTTTTTTTTTTTTATATATGAACGGCAAGACGGCTTGACCAAGCTCAAATACAATCCCCGCATGACTCATATCTGCACACATTTGTCTCAAAATCCAGACCCTCATTCATATATTCGCTACTCTTCGTAGTTCATCATCCCCCCTACATTTCCCTTATCATGTGGATTATCGTGTTCAAAGTCCAGGGTCGGTATCCTTTAGTCATCAACAGGTGTTTGTCCAGTTGCTTCTTTTCTTTTAGTTTCTATCGGGAGGTTCTTTCTTTTTTTTCTGGGGAATATACCCACTGGTGCTAGGGAATGGACTATTGTCCCTCCGTCTATCAAAGCCTCTGTCCTCGTTCGGATACTTCCCGCTCTGATCCCTTTCATTCTGCCTAGGCCCTATAGCTCCATCCGAGCCGCCATAAAATCTACCGCTATCTTCCCCGTACCTTCGTTGGGGTTTACCTGGTCCCATATTTATCACAGGATCTTTCGGAGGTTTGAATCCTCGATCCTCTATTCTACGACCAGAATGAGCGCTGTCGAACGCATTTAGTAGTTCCGCGACCTGTTCGACCGTTTTCCGTTCAGTGCCTATCAGCACTTGCTCAACATTTTGCGGAAAATTGTGCCTGATTATACGAATAATTTGCCTCTCTGATAATGGACTAGCAGTGAGTGCGCGCAATTTCGCTACCTGGCGACGGAAAAATGGCGTAAACGTTTCTCCCGGTCTCCACCTGTCTTGTGATATCTGGTGTAGAATGTTTTCCTGGTGCTCTTCGCTCCAGTAACTGGTGAGCAAAGCTGTCTTATAATCCTCAAATGTTGTTGGTTTTTCAAACAACGAGTCCCACCATTCCTGTGAAGCATTCTGTAGGTGACTGCATGCGATGGCAATCATGGCTTCTTCATCCAATCCATTCAATGTGCCGTACCTTTCAAGGCTACCCAGGTGTTCTATGGGGTTTTCTCCCATGTGACCCGAAAAAACTCGAATTTTCAAAAATTGATTTATCGTTATTACGTTATTGCACCTGCTATCCCGCCAACTTGTCCCTCTCATATTTTTAACCTCTTCTACTTCTCGACACACAGTTTCTATTTTATCCTCAAAATGTGCCATCCTTCCCTCTACTTTCATCACAACCTCTTGTTCTAAAGTATTTACCTCTCCAGTGAGTCTCTGCTCTAAGTTTTCGAGTAACTCAGCCTGTCCGTTTAACCTTTCATTCGTGACAAAAATCTGATTTGAGGTTTCTTCAACCCTTTTACTTAACTCTTCATTTTTTATGTCGAATTTGTCAACCAACTGTTTTTGCCACTCCTCTATCATCTTTTTATTATCTTCCTTTAATTCCTTCATAAACCTTTGCTGATCTTCGATCATTTTCTTATTTATTTCATCCCTCTGCTCATCTCTTTCCCTTATCTCCTTTATAAACTGCCGTTGATCCTCCCCCATTTTCTCCATCATTTTCATTAAATTATAAATTTCTATACTAACTTTCGGCTCTTGTTTATCATCATTAATTTCACTTTCATTTCCACTACTGGTTTCTATTTCTCTTTCCCTATCTGTTTCTCCGGATAATTCCGTTTGTTCTTCACTGGTACTTTTCGTGGTTGCAGCTTGATCGTCCATTTTTGCTTTCGACCTCATTTGCATTGACTCTAAATAAATATTATCCCTTACTAAGTAATTATTTTCTCCCAATTATTATTAAATGCAATACTGTTTATCAACTCTATTTCATATTAGGTACGTTTGCTGGCCTGCCCCGTCCTCATCCATTAACTCACTTGTTTATGCTGCTTTAAAGATCCCCTTAAACTCACAAGCTTTTATTATTCAAACAATAAAATCTTTTCCCTCTCTTGATTTTATTTATTTATATAATGTAGATCGTGCCTAGAAAATTTTACCCCGTCTCTTTCTCTCTTTTATAAAATTCAGTTGTCTTTTGCTCCACTTTCCCTCTCTCACCAAGCGATCTTTTATTATTATTCTATATTCTTATCTAAACCTTAGGTCTATTCTACTGTCTTTACAACTACTATATAACTACATATATACGGTTATGCCGTCTAATCCTTATTTTAACACTTTTTTCTTTTAATACTATTCTGTCGTTTTCTATATATATATTTTATAACAACACATATAAATTCTTAACTTGAACAAAACCCCTTTGTTCTGTTTTTTTTTTTTTCTTTTTTATAAAAAAAAACCCTTTTCTTTCTTCCCTTTTCCTTTTTTTTTTTTTTTCTATATAAAATATTTCTCAGTCTAAATTCGGTTTTCCGATTGTTTGACTTTATTTAACCTCGCTGTATAGATCACATATGTGTCTATCTATTTTAATCAAGGCGGTATAATTTAATTCAATCTGCTTTTTTTTTTTTTTTCCGAATGTGACAAGATCCCGGACTGGCCCCCAAAACTGTAACACCACCGCCGTGCGGTTAAAGACCCCAGCCGCACTTAATTATGTGATCGACCGGTTAACCACCGATGATGATGATTACCACAAGCAAGAAGCCAATATACACCCCTAAATCGAGTATATATTCTTAATTGAACGCTGACATAATAAAATATCATCCCAGCATTATATTTCCCAATTAAACGCTTCTTCTCTGCTGGGCAAATTATTGTATCGAATAATTAGTTCTGCCCAGCGCCTGGAATATTTATAAATTTTCCCGGAATTATCACGGTACAGCAGGAATATAAATTATAGCCCTGCCTTCCTTTACTTTATTTACAATACAGACTGGATTTATTTATCCATTTAGATTACTTTATTTTATTCCTCAATTAATCAACTTGTTAGCTCACTGATCTAATTTTAATTTACTCTAAATAGTTATTCGCTTGGTAGAGAAAAGAAATGCAAATGACTAAGTACTTCCTTTTATAAATAAACTTTAATTTTGTAATTCGTTAATTATATTTAATAATAAAATCCTAAAACACATATATATATCCACACACTAACATAATAAAATACATAAATAGACAATAAAGAATATAATTCAAATGAAACATTAAATAAATTATCGTAACTCAATTGTTACTTTCTCATACATTAATAGATTACCATCATAAGTTCATTTAATGATAAATGTCCGAAGTGTTGCGCAACTTTATAATAATTTAGTTCTGACTGATTTCTTATTTTCAAATTAATTCTGACATGCATGTATTAATAGTTACCTAGGTATGGATTTTCCAATGTCGGGTCAACCATCGAGGGGGAAAACCTTCCCTTCTTTTGCAGAGATGGTTGCTCGCTTTTTCAGACGTTCCAGTGAATGGAGTGAGAGTTTATAGTCTTTTGACGTTGGTGTTTCCTTTTCTAATTCCACATTTTAGTCGGTATTCATCCTTTTACCATTCTATTTCGAATCTCCAGGCAGATCTGTTTCTATAACGGCGGTCTCTTCTCGGCAGCATTTTAGTTGTTATAAGTAGTGAGCGAGTGGTTGGACGGAGATAGACCGAGCAAACGCCCGGTATTTGCCACTAGCCCTCCATGTTAGCGTACCCTTCTATTATTATTTTGTTAAATTCTAGCCAGCAAAAAAAACACAACCGGTTACTTCTAAATCAGCTCTGCTTATTTCTCTCTGCTGTCCTGCTATAGAATGTCACTAATTGCCTCCTTCCTTTTCCTTCTTATCTTACCAATCTATCTGGAATTTTTTTTATACAGTTTACATTTTTTCCAATTTCTAATTACATTTATTTCATTTCATTCTTTTGATACATTTTTATTGAATGCTACTAATTGCAACATTCCTTTTCATTACCTTATCTCGTACCAATCTATTTGGAAATTTGGTACAAGTTTACATTTTTTTAAATTTACAATTATAATTAATTTCTTTCATTCTTTTAAATATTGAATGTTACTAATTGCAACATTCCTTTATCTCACTTTATCTTGTACCAATCTATTTGGAAATTTGGTACAAGTTTACTTTTTTTAATTTCACAATTATAATTATTTCTTTCGTTCTTTTTACACGTGATTTTCTTATTTAACAAAGAAAGAAAGAGACGCGTTCAGTTTTACACCCCTCCCCTTTCCTTTCTAATCTTTAATCATTTTTTAGCTTTTCTAATTTCTTTTAAAATAAGTTTTTAGAATCCTTTTAACTAAATTTTTTTCTTTCTTTTTTTTTTTCTCTATTTCTTTTAACGAAACCCTTCTCTTTATTAATATTATTGAGAATCAATAATATATACATGCGAGCCTACATTTATGTAGATATCGCAATATATATATATATATTGTAAACGCCCGGTACCGTGACAACCACCACTACCTTCGCTACTCCTTGCTTGACGATTCCTTTTTTTGTTGGCACCCGCTGTGTTCTTCCGTCCGGGGATTACATGATGTTCTGTGACGATAATTTCTAACACCTATACACGTACGCTTTATTTATTTTATACATAGATTCGAATCGAATCCCAGTAATAGGCGCCAGGAGAACTTTTAGAAGAGTCCGCCACGTATGTGCATAAGCCCACTCAATTATATCACAAAACATGCCCGTGCCTCGCTCCAGTCGGAAACATGAAACGAACACAGCCACAATTACACTTCACACTACCTCCGTTATTATAATCATAGAAAGGCCCGCCCTACATCCCACAGAACAAATTAATCCAACTTAACTTTAGTCAAAAAAAAAACATCACGACATAAGCATAAAATCAATAAAATCCCACCCCCAAAATATCAACTACATTCATTTTCATACAAATAAATTTACGCTAAAGCATTCATTCCGACATATATAAATTTATGTTGAAATTCCAAGCAATTAAATAACAAAAAAAATTAGCTACATAAATATTTATTTAATCTGTTTAATAATGATTAATGCAGGTATGTGATCGGCAAGCCGAGACAATTAACGGTAAACTTCAAATTACTTTGCACATATTATTTCAGACTGTTGATCAGTCGGCAAATTTATTAGGTAAAAACATTCTCGAACTGTTCATAAATGATTAATATTAATGATACTGTTTTAGATTAATGTCTTTCTAATAGTTCTGGATATAAAAGTTATTTCTTTAAGTGCACAATTGAATATAACAAATTTTACGATAGCTACCTGTGAAATGTAGAACGACTGTAATGGGATCCTGAGCGAAGATTATTCTTTAATGATGTATTCCGACGATTTGCGCGGTCTCCAAGCGAGCGTGGTCCTAATATGAGGTTCTCCGGTGGTATGAGCATCTTGATGGCAATCAGCTGGACTGGACGCGGAGGTCCGGCGGTCAAGCTGCGAATTCTATATTCAGCAACGCATGGCAGTTAGATTCATAACGTCTAATAAAATCAAGTCTCTTAATAATTTCTCTAAAGAAGAGCACAACTGTCTCTCAAAACGCTGTTCGGCCTTTTTGATCTTTGCCTTCACGCCCTCACACCTTGAATTTTTCTCCTCCAATCAATCCCATGCACCTGTGAGTCCCTTTATTTGATAAGTCCATCGCGTGTCAGCTCAACTCCGAGATTTCTGGGATTGTTGACATTAGTTTGGAATTTAACCGTTTTTCTTAGGTATTGTTTCACTGGGGACAGAAATCTGAGTCGTACAATAGCGGTGTACACTTTCTCACACCTCTGTTTCTAATTTTGGCTTGTTTTATCTCGGCGTACCAGCACATATCCTGCCTATTGTTTCAATTTCTACTTTTACATTTACTAATTACGTTTGTACAAATTAATCTGAGATTGCTTGGAATTTCTGAACATATTGCTAATTAATTTAAATTATTTTATAAAAGTTAAACTTGCATTCAATCATTCTTCTTTAATTGATCAAAAATAAATAACAAAAAAAACTACAACGACGGATTATAGATTTATTCTTAGCGCACACACACAAAATAATAAAATAACAACAATTTTTACTCTTTTTTTCAATAAATCTGACAGGTCCTCTTATATAGCTGCGAATGGCTTTTAGAAACGACTGTTCTTCGCTTATTATTAAAGCAAGACCGCTTTTATAAAAGTTTTGTCCCTGTCAGTTATTTCGTCAATTGATTATAGTTGAATATACCCCCATACGCCTGGGTTTGAATACCATGTAACGCTATTCCGTTACAATATATATATGTTTAACTCTGGATTTTCTACCCGGAGAATCCAGAACTCAAGCTAATTAATGCTCTGAAACCTTATTTATTTTAAAATATTATTTATTCAATTCTGAAAGGGTGACTTATTATTTGTTTTCTATATATAACTGCTAGTTTTTATTTTATTGTTCCATACTCTTAAAATATCAAATGCAGTAGTTAAATATTCCAGTTATTATAAAATCAATGAAGGTGGGATTGATTTATTTCAAATAGCAGAAAAGGAATGGGGGTAAATCTTAATGTATCTTTTACTAAGTAAAATCTTAACGTATATTTTATTTAGGGAAATCTCTCTCTATATATATAACTGCATAGCATATTATTTGTCTAAATTATGACATTCAAATAAGGGTCATTTATTTTAAAGCAGTAAAAGTTATTCAATGTCATTAGTGACATTTATCATTACTGCATTACTAACATTTGGCCTATCTTCGTATATATATCATCATCATCAACCATTATCAATCCACTGCAGGATGAAGGTCTTTCCAAGTTTAATCCATCTTCTCCGATCTTTAGCTTCTCTTTTCCACAACACCCCCTGCACATTTTCTTATTTCATCCAACCATCTCACATGTGGTCTCTTTCTGGGTCTTTTATAATCTCTTGGAATCCAGTTTAAAATTTCAATTGTCGATCTATTATCATTTCTTTTAGCAATATGTCCAGCCCAACTCCATTTCAGTCTTTTAATTTTTTCAATAAGGTCAGTAACACCTGTTTGTTGTCTTACCCATACATTGCATTTTCAATCTCTTCTTGTTACTCTCAACATACATCTCTCCATACTCCTTTGAGTGGTCTGAAGTCTCTGTATTGCTCTTCTATTAAGTGTCCAAGTCTCAGAACCATAAGTAAGAACTGATAAAACACATTTGTTAAAAACCATCCTTTTCAAACACATAGGCATATTTCCTTTTAGTATCAAATTATTTCTACCAAAAGCACTCCAAACAAGTTTAATTCTATGATTAATTTCCTCCATTATATTTCCATCTGTATTAATAATCTGACTAAGGTATTTGTAACTGTTAACTGCTTCTAATTCCTCATAATCAATCTTTATTTTCATATTTTGAGCAAATCGATTAAACATTACTTTAGTCTTTTTAACATTTATCTTTAATCCTACTTTTCTACTTTCATCTGCTAACTCCTGTAACATTTCCTGCAGCTCTGAAACATTATTTGCAAAAACAACTACATCATCTGCAAAATCTAAATGACTTAAATACTCTCCATTTACTTTCATTCCTTTAGTTTCCCATTTTAATTCACAAAATACTTCTTGCAGCACTACTGTAAAAAGTTTTGGAGATATGGAGTCACCTTGTCTTACACCTTTCTCAATGTTGATTTTTCCAGTATCATTGTGTAATCTAATTGTTGCTGTTGCATTTTTATAAATATTCTTTAAAATATGACAATATCCTGGATCTATACCTTGATGATCCAATGCTTTAATCACTGAAGAAATGTGTATAGAATCGAATGCCTTTTCATAATCTACAAATCCAAAACATAATGATAACTCATATTCATTTGTCCTTTCTATGACTTCTCTCAATACCTGGATATGATCTATTGTACTAAAACCACTTTTAAATCCAGCTTGTTCTCTTGGTTAGTGGAAATCCAAAATTCTCTGTAGACGAGTTGTAATTATCTTGGTAAAAATTTTATATAAAACTGGTAAAAGGCTGACAGGTCTGTAATTTCTAATATCTTCTTTATCACCTTTTTTAAATATTAATATTATTACTGCATTCTTCCAATCTTCCGGTACATCTTTATCACTTAGACATTTGGTATATAACTTTGCTAAAATTGTTTTTATTTCTTCACCTGCTTCTTTTAATATATCAATTATAATTCCATCATTTCCTGGAGCCTTTCCTTTCTTCATACATTTAATTGCATGTCTCACTTCTTCATTTAAAATTCTGGGCAATTCGGAAGATGTAATAGATATAGGAGGTACTTGTTCTTTATTACTATATAATTCTTGATAAAAATCTTCCACCAATTTCATGATGTCATCTCTCTTTTTAGTAATAATTCCATCTTTTTTTTTTATTGCAGATATAAATTTCCTACCAATACCAAAATGTTGTTTAACATTCTTGAGACTTTTATTTTCTTCTACAGCTTTCCTTGCTATTTCACAGTTACACTTTTTTATATCATTTTCAACTCTTTTCCGTACCATTTTACAAAATTCGAGATATTCAATTCTTTTTAATACATCATTTTTGTATATCTTCATATTCCTTCTTTTCTTCATAAATTCTCTAGTCTCAGTAAAAATTTTATTAGTCAATTGCTGCTTTTTTCTACCAGCTATCTTTGTTACAGTTTTTAAAAGTGTATCCGTTATTTTCATATTAATTTCATTCAAATCTGAATCATGTTCAAAATCTCCAACACTTGAAACCTATTTGTAAGTTCTAAGTTAAATTCATTTGAATGTTTCTGAAGATTAGGAATATCAACTGTAAATATTGTTTTTCTTAATAATTTTTGTCTCTCTAGTTTTACATTAACACGGAACATACACCTTACTAATCGATGATCACTTCCTGTGTTAAATTTATTAAGAACATTACAATCTTGAAATATGTATTTCCTGTTAATCAAAATATAATCCAATTCTGCTGTACCTTCATTTGAATGAAAGAGGTAGTTAATTTCTGACTCTTTTTTCGTTTATGTAAAACAAATCTTACACTTGTTCGGCGGTTTTGGTATAGCGCCATCTTTTGGACATAAATAACAAGTGATAGCAGGTTACGTGATTAACTTGTTTTTTGTTTTTCATAAATGTACCTTTAAAGTTTTCTTGCAATGATATATATTACAGAGACTTTGATTATATGGTGATTCTGAACTGAGATCAGACCCATATAAATATCTGGCTTGCTAGGCTGGGTTTGAAGACTTTACCGGTCTGAAAAATTCATGCTTGCAATCTGATAGAAACGTTTTGCATAAACACTTGAGAGTCAGTGTTTTAGATCTAGTTTCTATACTCTATCCCCCACTGAGGATAGCAAACCAGCTTGAAATCAGCTGATCTGGGGGTGAGCAAATGAAAGAGGTAGTTAATTTCTGACTCTTTTTTCGTTTATGTAAAACAAATCTTACACTTGTTCGGCGGTTTTGGTATAGCGCCATCTTTTGGACATAAATAACAAGTGATAGCAGGTTACGTGATTAACTTGTTTTTTGTTTTTCATAAATGTACCTTTAAAGTTTTCTTGCAATGATATATATTGCAGAGACTTTGATTATATGGTGATTCTGAACTGAGATCAGACCCATATAAATATCTGGCTTGCTAGGCTGGGTTTGAAGACTTTACCGGTCTGAAAAATTCACGCTTGCAATCTGATAGAAACGTTTTGCATAAACACTTGAGAGTCAGTGTTTTAGATCTAGTTTCTATACTCTATCCCCCACTGAGGATAGCAAACCAGCTTGAAATCAGCTGATCTGGGGGTGAGCAAATGAAAGAGGTAGTTAATTTCTGACTCTTTTTTCGTTTATGTAAAACAAATCTTACACTTGTTCGGCGGTTTTGGTATAGCGCCATCTTTTGGACATAAATAACAAGTGATAGCAGGTTACGTGATTAACTTGTTTTTTGTTTTTCATAAATGTACCTTTAAAGTTTTCTTGCAATGATATATATTGCAGAGACTTTGATTATATGGTGATTCTGAACTGAGATCAGACCCATATAAATATCTGGCTTGCTAGGCTGGGTTTGAAGACTTTACCGGTCTGAAAAATTCACGCTTGCAATCTGATAGAAACGTTTTGCATAAACACTTGAGAGTCAGTGTTTTAGATCTAGTTTCTATACTCTATCCCCCACTGAGGATAGCAAACCAGCTTGAAATCAGCTGATCTGGGGGTGAGCAAATGAAAGAGGTAGTTAATTTCTGACTCTTTTTTCGTTTATGTAAAACAAATCTTACACTTGTTCGGCGGTTTTGGTATAGCGCCATCTTTTGGACATAAATAACAAGTGATAGCAGGTTACGTGATTAACTTGTTTTTTGTTTTTCATAAATGTACCTTTAAAGTTTTCTTGCAATGATATATATTGCAGAGACTTTGATTATATGGTGATTCTGAACTGAGATCAGACCCATATAAATATCTGGCTTGCTAGGCTGAGTTTGAAGACTTTACCGGTCTGAAAAATTCACGCTTGCAATCTGATAGAAACGTTTTGCATAAACACTTGAGAGTCAGTGTTTTAGATCTAGTTTCTATACTCTATCCCCCACTGAGGATAGCAAACCAGCTTGAAATCAGCTGATCTGGGGGTGAGCAAATGAAAGAGGTAGTTAATTTCTGACTCTTTTTTCGTTTATGTAAAACAAATCTTACACTTGTTCGGCGGTTTTGGTATAGCGCCATCTTTTGGACATAAATAACAAGTGATAGCAGGTTACGTGATTAACTTGTTTTTTGTTTTTCATAAATGTACCTTTAAAGTTTTCTTGCAATGATATATATTGCAGAGACTTTGATTATATGGTGATTCTGAACTGAGATCAGACCCATATAAATATCTGGCTTGCTAGGCTGGGTTTGAAGACTTTACCGGTCTGAAAAATTCACGCTTGCAATCTGATAGAAACGTTTTGCATAAACACTTGAGAGTCAGTGTTTTAGATCTAGTTTCTATACTCTATCCCCCACTGAGGATAGCAAACCAGCTTGAAATCAGCTGATCTGGGGGTGAGCAAATGAAAGAGGTAGTTAATTTCTGACTCTTTTTTCGTTTATGTAAAACAAATCTTACACTTGTTCGGCGGTTTTGGTATAGCGCCATCTTTTGGACATAAATAACAAGTGATAGCAGGTTACGTGATTAACTTGTTTTTTGTTTTTCATAAATGTACCTTTAAAGTTTTCTTGCAATGATATATATTGCAGAGACTTTGATTATATGGTGATTCTGAACTGAGATCAGACCCATATAAATATCTGGCTTGCTAGGCTGGGTTTGAAGACTTTACCGGTCTGAAAAATTCACGCTTGCAATCTGATAGAAACGTTTTGCATAAACACTTGAGAGTCAGTGTTTTAGATCTAGTTTCTATACTCTATCCCCCACTGAGGATAGCAAACCAGCTTGAAATCAGCTGATCTGGGGGTGAGCAAATGAAAGAGGTAGTTAATTTCTGACTCTTTTTTCGTTTATGTAAAACAAATCTTACACTTGTTCGGCGGTTTTGGTATAGCGCCATCTTTTGGACATAAATAACAAGTGATAGCAGGTTACGTGATTAACTTGTTTTTTGTTTTTCATATATATATATATATGCATATGTAGGAGATTATTATTCAGACAAATTGATGAGTGCTAGTTCAACATAAAATGTGACATTGGAGATCACTTATCTATTTTATATGAATGTAGTCATGTGAATTGGTTGTATAAGGTAGAGCGGATGACTGAAAAGAGTTTGAAAGTCTGGCTTCAAAATTCCTCTAACATTTATGATTATAAGTTATGTATGGATACCCAATTAATTAAATTTCAGTTTAAACATAATAACCAACCATCTTTGAGCATTGGTTTTATTATAAAATATTACAACATTGTGAATTTAAGTTATACACCTTTGAATTGTAGAAAATTTTAGTTTGGATAAAGGGATTAAATTGGTTGGAGATCCTATTAACCGGCAGAATGAAGGTTACTATAGCAAGAGAAAATGTTTATGAAACATGTGACCGATATTGAAGAGGTAACATAATATTTTTAATATTCTTTTTGATGTGGTCTGTAATAAACTGGCAACAAATTAATCTTTCACAATAAATACAGTGGCACATATAGCCAACCGACAGGTGCTATGAATCTGTGTTTGACATCAAAGTGCACTCAACAATAACTAATATAGGAATAAATGTCTTTTCTTCCACTAATATTAGAACATTGCTGTCAGATTGTTATGAAAAATTAATAACTAAAATATCTTCACTTATGCTTTCTTGTATGAAGTATGATGATATATGGTATAAACAGATTATTTTTCATAAAAAATGTTTTCTGATAATAAGAGAACTTACATTAAAGAAAATAAAAGTGGGAAATTATATTTAATGTATGAGTATCAATATGGATAAAAAAGTTTATTAATATATATTAAAGTTAAAACTAATATCAAATTGATATTTTGATAAAGTGTGAAGAGTATTTGTTAATTTCATATTTATATTTTATTTGTATTCATAAGCTTACTAACCAAGAATTTTTTTCAAATTATATATTTGACTATGGATTAAGAGCCTTTAAAAAAATTAATCCATTTTTTAGTTTTAATTTTGTTGGATGACATACTTCACTTCAGCAAGTTAAATAATTTGATTAATAGATGAAACTTCTATTAGGATGCCTGGAAAAGTGATTCTTCACTTCATTATACTCTTTAATATGTTAGTTAGTATGACATTTATTCACTGTTGAGAACTAAAAATTTGTTTGCTCATTTGATACTTAACTCAACAAATATTGCACCAAACTTGATGAATCTTGCATAATTTTCTGTTTATTTTATTTTGGAAAATTACATGGGGTGTGGATTTTTTGCATTTTGTTTAAACAAATTTAATAAATTTTGGTTAACATGAGTAAAGCTGCAGATACTGAATTTGAAAGATTGCACTAGCATTGATCTCTAGAGAATTTTCCATTATTAAAAGTAATATTTTCTAGCAATCCAAATCTTATCTTGTTTAGTTATTAAGTAACAAAGAAACAAATTTTCCAATTTATATATATATATATATATATATATATATATATATATATATATATATATATATATATATATATATATATATATATATATATATATTATTTATAATGCTAATAAAATATATTACTTAAAATATTGTAGTGACAAAATTTTTAATATGGTTTAAAGTGATTTATAAAGGATTTTTAAAAAGATTGTTAATATTTTTAACCATATATAATTTGGAAAAACTCTATCTATGAGATTAAGTGTCTTTGTTTTCTTAATTATCAAGTATGTTAAAAGAATTGTGTATAAAAGGGTGCATTTAAGTGTTATAGTATAAGTCAAATATTTCAATAAGGATTAAAGGATTTTCAGTCAAAAATCAGGATGAATGCTAAAACTCTATATAAAACAATTCAGGAATATGTAAATTAAAGACAATTCTATTATGTGTAAATTGCAATAAATATTTTATCAATTAATTTGTCCTTATACTTATATAAAGAAAGTTAAAAAGTTTATTTTATTTGTTTGTTATTTATAATTCAAAAAATATTGCTCCAATACTGATGAATCCTGCACAATTTTCTTTCTTTTTATGAAAAATTACATAGCTATGGATTTTTGCTTTATGATACATAACTAATTGCAAAATTTTAATAATGTTCTATAAATGTGAAAAATCACAGAGACAGGTATTTACTTACATTTTTAGAGTTTACAATTTTTTATTTCATTTTTACAAGTGTCAATTATTTTTTATACTATATCCAAAAATATTAAAAAAATATGTATCACATATACACAAGTTATCACGGCAAGATCTTTTAGGATCTTCAATACAATTATTAAATGTTATTATGCGCTTTACATATAATCATTACTGATGTATTTGTTTACAGAAGTTTAATCTTTATTAACATTTTATTTATTCTGACAACACTATACTTAATTCAGTATTTCTTAAATTTATTTTTTAACTATTTAGTATAAAGTTGTATTTTTTTAAACTCTCCATCAGCTTTTTTTTATATTAAGTGAGTTGATTGTTGGGTAAGCTCATATATATATATATATATATACGTAAAGTGATGCCCAATCCTTATATAAAAATAATAATAAGTAACTGATGTTTTGGAATAACAAGTATAAAATTAGATAGGCAGCCAATTTTTAAAACATAATTTTAGGATATTTGGAGACACACACACATATATATGTGTGTGTGCATAATTATATATTTATAAAGGAATGAATTTAAATGTTGTTTTGTTAGAATAAATATAAAATAGAACATCTAAATATGTACATTTATACATTGTATTTTTAATAGTTTCGATCATGACGTGACAGACGTAATAGTAATCTAATGTTAAGAGATACTAGCAACCAAGTTTCTTTTGTTTAAAAGAGTAAAAAAAGAGTAAACATTTGTTGATTTGAGAAAGTGGAAAAAAGCTAAGCAACAGTAGTTTTTACTTTTTTTTTATTAAGGAAAAAATGCAGGTGACTGATTACCCATTACATGATGTAAATATTATTCAATATTACAAGGTGAAACAATTATAGACCAGGTTTACAAAAGTACATATGCTCGATAACAATTATATCCCTAAAGGAGTTTAACAAGTGATGAGCACAGATCTGCACTGCTCGAAAACAATCCATCAAGGGGTGCAGCAACCCATGAGAGTAAAAATGGTGCTGAAAACTTTGACCCTGTACCCTCCCGGTAGGCTTTCCAGGTAGTGGCAATAATTGTCAACAGCCTGCACCCATAAACCAGACTCCCAATGACCACCACCATTGATCCCTGAGAAAGAAATAGAGTGCAGACCCATGCCCACAAATATTACAGCAAAACTCCATTAATGTTACAGAGATATTTCTAGCTGGAGTGTCTGGCATCCAGCGTGTCAATTGAATTTGTCTGTGATTGTTCTTGATAAAAGAATTGTTCACTTTTATTCCTTAAATTTCTCAATCCTTATTAAAAGTTATTCATTGAATGATTTCTGTAAAACAGTTGATTGTTCATCTTCCTCATCCATTAAATCCAATATATTATCATAAGCCTCTTGTATAACGTTATTTACCACATACTTATATTCTCACCAGTTTTTACTGCATTTATGTAGATTTTAATTTTTGATTGTAAGGCCTCTTTATACTTGAATTCTTGGTTGTTAACATTAATTAATTTATTTGACTTACTTCTCTCATTAGTTTCAAATTTAGATTTTATAGATTTGTTCTTATTAATCGGTTTCACTTTTTAGATAACGTTATTTTCAATTTTAAACTTTTTGAAGCCTTCAACAACATTCACTTCCTCTTTCCCTTGTCATATTTTGGGTGACATATAGTCCAAATTACCTGAGGTAATTTCTTTGTTAACTGGATTCTCTTCTTCCATCAGATGTTTATTTATACTGCTGTTTTCTTGACTTGCATTTTCCCTTCTATTTTGCACTTGACTTGAAATGTTCTCTGCCATTTTTGTTTTCACAACGATGTCAGTTAAAATCTTGTTGCTGTTAGGAAACTAAAAGTTTTCTTCATTTTGATAACAGCACTTAAAGGTAATGAGCTTACCCTCAGTTTGACTTCAAAATATTACAGTGAAGCTTCGTTATCCTTTTTTAATTCCACTTTTTATAGGGGAACTGAAACTAACGTTGTATTCCTCAAACCATTAGGTCTAGTTTTTACTTTGTTGTTGGTTTTTGTTCAAAATGGAATACCGTTAAAGTAAAACGTTAGAATAAGAATATTTTTCTTATTATTATATTAATTAGCATGATTGTATTTCATTTAAAAAATGTTTAATATTTTAAATTGCATTATCTAATAGTGCAAAATATTTTAAAAAGAAAAGAGACATTATTTAAGTTATGAACTTTCATTCGTCTGAATAAATTCTGAGAGATTTATATTTGCTTATCAACCACAAAAATATAATAATTATAAATGTGTTTTTTTTTTTTTTGTTTTTTTTTTTTTCAAATAAGAAAAAGCAAACTAATAATGAAATAGAATTTCTAAATGATAAAGATGTACCGGATGATTGGAAGAATGCAGTAATAATATTAATATTTAAAAAAGTTGATAAAGAAGATATTAGAAATTACACGCCTATCAGCCTTTTATCAGTTTTATATAAAATTTTTACCAAGATAATTACAACTCGTCTACAGAAAACATTGGATTTCCACCAACCAAGAGAACAAGCTGGATTTAAAAGTGGTTTTAGTACAGTAGATTATATCTAGGTGTTGAGAGAAGTTATAGAAAGGACAAATGAATATGAGTTGTCATTATGTTTTGGATTTGTAGATTATGAAAAGGCATTTGATTCTATAAACATTTATTCAGTGATTAAAGCATTGGATTATCAAGGTATAGATCCAGGATATTGTCATATTTTGAAGACTGTTTATAAAAATGCAACAGCAACAATTAGATTACATAATAATACTGGGAAAGTCAACATTGAGAAAGGTGTAAGACAAGGTGACTCCATATCGCCAAAACTTTTTACAGCAGTGCTGCAAGAAGTATTTTGTGGATTAAAATGGGAAACTAAAGAAGTGAAAGTAAATGGAGATTATTTAAGTCATTTAGATTTCATAGATGATGTAGATTGTTTTTGCAAATAATGCTTTAGAGCTGCAGGATATGTTGCAGGAATTATGAGATGAAAGTAGAAAAGTAGAATTAAAGATAAATGTTAAAAAGACTAAAGTAATGTTTCATCGATTTGCTCAAAATATAAAAATAAAGACTGATTATGATGAATTAGAAGAAGTTAACAGTTTCAAATACCTTGGTCAGATTATTAATACAGATGGAAACATAATGGAAGAAATTAATCATAGAATTAAACTTGGTTGGAGTGCTTTTGGTAGAAATAACTTGATACTAAAAGGAAATATGCCTATGTGTTTGAAAGGAAAGGTTTTTAACAAATGTGTTTTACCAGTTCTTACTTATGGATCTGAGACTTGGACAGTTAATAAAAGAGCAATACAGAGACTTCAGACCACTCAAAGAAGTATGGAGAGATGTATGTTGAGAGTAACAAGAAGAGATTGAAAATTCAATGTATGGGTAAGAGAACAAACAGGTGTTACTGACCTCATTGAAAAAATTTAAAGATTAAAGTGGAGTTGGTCTGGACATATTGCTAGAAGAGATGATAATAGATGGACAATTGAAATTTTAAACTGGATTCCAAGAGATTGTAAAAGACCCAGAAAGAGACCACATGTGAGATGGATGGATGAAATAAGAAAGTGTGCAGGGGTGATGTGGAGAAGAGAAGCTAAAGATCAGAGAAGATGGATTAAACTTGGAGAGCCCTTCGTCCTGCAATGTATTGATAATGGTTGATAATGATGATGATATATTTTGAATCAAAATATATTATCACACATCTCATATATATATATATATATGTATAAACTGCATGTAAACAGAATTTCTATTTATATTATAGCACAAGCTTTGGAAAAAACTTATAGTTAACTACTTATTTGTGTATATATATAAAATCTAAGAATGCAATCTTGCTAAATTAATTGTCGCAGGATCTTTGGCCTTCTTAGTGTCATCAGATGGTGATGGAGTATATTAACCATTGGTATGCTTAATGCCTACATCAGCATGGAATGATTCGGAGATAGAATTGGATAGGCAATGGCTACAAAATCAATAGCCCAAGAGTTCGATTTCATCGTGGGAATTATTAAGTGGTTGGAATTTTAAAATCGTTTAACATGCGTGAATAAAAGGAAGACATCAAATGCTAAATAAAAAGACGGAAGCTACTCTTACAAATTATAACCCTTTGTTTTTAAAGAGGTCCAAGATTTTGTTTAATTTTGATGCTCTTCAATATTTTGTATTTTTATTTTTCTTTAGTGTATACTGAGAGTTGAGTTGGAATTTTTCTCACCTTTTATTTATTTGTAGAAAACATTTTTTTCTCTAAATCTTAAAATAAAAAGAACCCATTTGGCTTAAATTTTTATAGGAGGAGAAAAATATAAATACACAACTCAAAGTATACTTATATAAATTTTATATGTTCATAAATAAAGTCTTAACATAATTGGATACATTAGATTGGACATTGACTTAAAAGACAAAAGGTAAGATTTTAAACATATAAACTTAATTAAACATTTAATATATAAAATTAAATATTAATTAAACTTAGTATTTTTTTGTTCGTATGATTAATAGTCTTATGAATGAATTCTATCTATAAAACATAAATTAGCAATCGATAGACATAAATTTAATATACATTCAGAGGACATGAGCAAAGTAAACATTGGACATCTAATAATATAGTTTGATCTTTAAAATAATACATACTTTATTCTACATTGTGCATTATAATTTTATAATTTTTATTTTGATTGATATTTTAATATTTAAATCACAGCTAGTCATATTATAGTAAAGACAAATCAATACTTGATTATATTTATGTATATATTCTTATTAAGTTATAAATATTATAAATTTAACTTAGATTTGTTAATAAATGTTTGTTGTTTGAAGTTAAAATCTGTGTTTCTCTGGTCTCTAGATTATCAAGCATCATTCATACTTCACTCACCAGAATATCTATCATATATGTGTACACATTTTTAATATATTCATTAGTAAAAGCCATTAGGGACCACCTATATAGAGGTCACATTATTGCCATCCTGTTTAAATCCACCCATGAGTAGAGTTAAAGGCAAATTTCTTCACTGAGTTTGAACTCCAAGATGAGTTAGGACCAGTAAGTAGAGAAGGCTCTGGATATAACATTTTAAAGTATTACGTCCATTACATATTTGGGCAAAAACAAGCGATAGAGTCACTACATTACATTATTTTGGTCCGTTACAATATATATATATATATATAATCATCAACCATTATCAATCCACTACAGGATGAAGGTCTCTCCAAGTTCAATCCATCTTATCCTATCTTTGGCTTCTCTTCTCCACATCACCCCTGCACATTTTCTTATTTCATCAACCCATCTCACATGTGGTCTCTTTCTGGGTCTTTTACAATCTCTTGGAATCCAGTTTAAAATTTCAATTGTCCATCTAATATCATCTCTTCTAACAATATGTCCAGCACAACTCCAGTCTTTTAATTTTTTTAATGAGGTCAGTAACATCTGTTTGTTCTCTTACCCATACACCGATCTCTTCTTGTTACTCCCAACATGCATCTCTCCATACTTCTTTGAGTTGTCTAAAGTCTCTGTATTGCTCTTCTATTAAGTGGCCAGGTCTCAGATCCATAAGTAAGAACTGGCAAAACACATTTATTAAAAACCTTTCTTTTCAAACACACAAGCATATTTCCTTTCAGTATCAAGTTATTTCTACCAAAAGCACTCCAACGAAGTTTAATTTTATGATTAATTTCATCCATTATATTTCCATCTGTATTAATAATCAGACCAAGGTATTTGTAACTGTTAACTTCTTCTAACTCATCATAATCGATCTTTATTTTCAGATTTTGAGAAAATCTATTAAACATTACTTTAGTCTTTTTAACATTTATCTTTAGTCATACTTTCCTATTTTCATCTGATAACTCCTGCAACATTTCCTGTAACTCTAAAGCATTATTTGCAAAAACAACTACATCATCTGTAAAATCTAAATGACTTAAATAATCTCCATTTACTTTTACTCCTTTAGCTTTCCATTTTAATCCACAAAATACTTCTTGCAGCACTGCTGTAAAACGTTTTGGAGATATGGAGCCACCCTGTCTTACACCCTTTTCAATGATGATTTTCCTACTGTCATTATATAATCTAATTGTTGCTGTTGAATTTTTATAAATATTTTCTAAAATATGCAATATCCTGGATCTACATCTTGATTATCCAATGCTTTAATCACTGAAGAAATGTTTATAGAATCAAATGCCTTTTCATAGTCTACAAATCCTAAGCATAATGGCAACTCATATTCATTAGTCCTTTCTATAATTTCTCTCAATACCTGGATATGATCTACTGTACTAAAACCACTTTTAAATCCAGCTTGTTCTCTCGGTTGGTGGAAATCCAGTGTTTTCTGTAGACAAGTTGTAATTATCTTAGTAAAAAATTTGTATAAAACTGATAAAAGACTGATAGGTCTGTAATTTCTAATATCTTCTTTATCACCTTTTTTAACTATTAATATTAATACTGCATTCTTCCAATCATCTGGTACATCTTTATCATTTAGACATTTGGTATATAACTTTGCTAAAAAATTTTCTATTTCTTCATCTGCTTCTTTTAATATATCAATTATAATTCCATCATTACCTGAAGCCTTGCCTTTCATCATAAATTTAATTGCATGTCTCACTTCCTCATTCAAAATTCTGGGCAATTCGAAAGATATAATAGGTATAGGAGGCACTTATTCTTTATTACTATATAATTCTTGATAGAAGTTTTCTACACATTTTATGATGTCATCTCTTTTTTTAGTAATAATGCCATCTTTTTTTCTTATTGCAGATATAAATTTCCTACCAATAGCAAAATGTTGTTTTACACTCTTTAGACTTTTATTCTCTTCTACAGCTTTCCTTGCTAGTTCACAATTATACTGTCTTATATCATTTTCAACTCTTTTCCGCACCATTTTACAAAATTTGAGATATTCAATCTTTTTTAATGCATCATTGTTGTAAATCCTCCTATTCCTTTTTTTCTTCATAAATTCTCTGGTCTCAGTAGAAATTTTATTGGTCAATTGCTGCTTTTTTCTACCAGCTATCTTTGTTGCAGTTTTGAAAAGTGTATCAGTTATTTTCTTGTTAATGTCATTAAATCTAAATCATGTTCAAAATCTACTAATACTTGAAACCGATTTGTAAGTTTTAATGTAAATTCATTAGAATGTTTCTGAAGATTAGCAATATCAACTATAAATATTGTTTTTCTTAATAATTTTTGTTTCTCTAGTTTGGCATTAACATGTATCTTACATCTTATTAATCAACGATCACTTTCCTGTGTTAAATTTATTAAGAACATTACAATCTTGAAATATGTATTTTCTTTTAGTCAAAATATAATCCAATTCTGCTGTACCTTCATTTGGATGCATCCATGTCCATTTCCTTTTAACATTTTTCTCAAAAAAAGAATTCATAATATAAAGTTTTTCTTTTTCTGCAAACTCCACAACTCTATGTCCTCTCTCATTTCTATTACCATAACCAAAATTACCTACAACATTTTCATCTTTCAACTGTTTACCAATTCTAGCATTAAAGTCTCCCATAACAATTTTAAAATGTTGTTTACTCTCATCAAAAGCCTTTTGTACATCCATATAAAAATCTTCTACTACTTCATAACTATGAGAATTTGTTGGAGCATAAACCTGAATTATCTGCATTTGGTATCTGCTATTAAGTTGTAAAACTAATCTTGCCACTCTGTCCGATATACCATCAATCCCCACAATGTTATTCTTCCATTTTTTATGTATAATGAATCCTAATCCACTTGTATTTCCAATATTTGTATCTTTATAGTAGAGTATAAGTCCACTTTTTAAATCAATTGTTTCTTCACCTTTCTTCTAACTTCACAAAGTCCAATAATGTCCCATTTATTATAAGACAGTTCTTCTAACTCTTGCAATCTTCCTTCACTTGAAAGTGATCTGCAGTTGTAAGTACCTAAATAAAAAGTCGTCATCAAATGGCAGCCTGATTCCACAATCAGGGGATTCTTAGCACCCTCTGCCTTTAGCCACCAACTGCTGCCTTGATTGGTGACTTTACAGCCTCCTGGGAATAAGGGCCATGATTTATTTTTGTCTGTCATAATAGTATATATTAAAAAAAATATTTTCAAACTCGGTCGTAAAAAGCCAATAAACTCACCATGCTGGCTAATGTATGTTGGTGAGCAGCCCATCCATGTTGGTATACTATATGAATAATCACATAGTAATAACAGCTGCAATGACAAGAACATATGGAGTGGACATTAGGAATTTGCTCCGCTCAGTTCCTTTAAGGCCTCTAAGAGAAATCAAAGGGTCTTCTTTCAGTTAATAGCAAACTCATTTCTGCAGCGTATATATATATATATATATATATATATATATATATGTTCAATAGATGGAGCTTACCACTAGCTCCAAACAAGCTTTAATTATAAGTGCCAGCAGAGAAAATTCAAAATCTCTATCGTACTATCCTCATCTCCAGACCAATTGGTTTCAAGCGTAATGGCTCATGTCAGTGAAGAGTTAGGATCTCAGAAACTAGATGTAAAACTCCAACTCAGAGCACTTATTTAATACATTACTATCAGTTTGAAAACTCAAATTTTTCAGACATGTAAATGTCTTCAAATCCAGTCATACAAAACAGATACCTATATGGGTTTGAACTAAGTTCAGTTTCTCCATATATATATATGTACCGGGTTCGAATATGTGTGTTCGAAACATCACCAGTCTCTTAGGCAGAGAAGAAAATACTCAGAGAGTATGTATGCCCAAACGATAGCTATAAAATATATAACTAGCATTACATTTCCAGGACATAACTTCTTCTCGACTGTTGAATTCAACACCAGAGTTCAAAGCACTTTTTGTTTTTGTGTAGACACGGGTGCCAGTTAATTATCCAAGAATGAATAAATAACGCACTTTGAGCAATGGCCACTAACCCAACACCTAAGCATCCATGACTAGCTCAGGTATTTGTAATCACTAACAGATTATACATAATTAATGGTGAAGAATTAATAAAAGAATTGGTAGAAGGAATTGATAAAAAGAATTGACTGACAAATAAAATTTAATTTTAAAGACAATTTATTAACTAACATTAATTTACTAAATTGAAACATCTTTATAATTTTTTAACTAATATAACACACGCACATTTTAAATTAACACATTATAATATATATCTTATGAAAAGCATAAATAATGTTTGACAATTATAAAATCATATAGCATTCACAAACACGCACATCAATAGTTCATTTTATGCATGATATAGAGTTCAAATTATTTGTCTCTGGAGGCTTTAAGAATTTTAATGCAATGGCTATTATGGTATAAACGAAAATAAGCAAATGTTTTACCTAGGATTTTGAATGTAGATTTAGAACTTTGTTTTTCTTCTTCCGTTACGCATACTTCCAGCTAGCTGGGACGTTTCCTTGATGAGTTTCCTTATTATTCATGATTATTATTATTGGAGTCAATTAGTTACTGATGGAAATTTCCAAGTTGTTATGCTGACATTATTTCATGGGCAGATCTTGCTGTTTTCATCAGACTTTAGGCTTTGGAGAAAAACGTGAGTTCCCAAAAACTGCTCAGCACTGCATTTTGTTTCTGGATACAATTAACTCAACTGATTGTCCTCTCTTGACTTAACTGACTCAATTAATTTATGAACTGCTAACAGTCCGATAAAAAAGGTCTATTTATATCTGCGATGTGTTGTCCTTGTAATATCTTCCGGCAAAATCTGTTGTTGAAATTCCATTGATAAATTTATGTTTTTGGAAATTGTTTAATTAGTAATAGCCATGCAAAACATGTTGTTTTATATTTTAATTAATAGCCATTGTTGTGTTTTTTTAATGATAATCTTCTTTAACTTTCATTTATTTATAATAACATTTATTACGCATACATTTATTCTATTATTGACAACCGCACATATATATGCATATATATTACTAGTTTTAAGATTATTTTTTCTTTAATTTGAATGAAAAGAGGTTTGTATTTTTTTTAAACTTTAAATTATTTATATTTTACGAATACTAATAAGAAAACTGTTTACTTCCTTTTATAAAACTTTTAGTTTGACTTTTTCTAATGAAACACCCCTCTGCCCTTCTGATTAATTAATTGTAGCTTTTTATTTTAAAAACTAACGATGGAAAACTATTTGATTCATATCTTTTTCGAAAACAAATTGTAATAAACTCTTAAACTTTTAATTTTACCTTTGACAGCAAACAGATTTTGTTTACTTAAAGAAACCTTTTAGATTTTTATAACTTATTTATTATTTTAATAATTTTTTAGGCAAAATCATCATGTGCCAATTTCAATATTGGTACATTACATCGCCCTCCCTTTGAGAGTAAAATGCATCATTTTTGACCATTTTATCTCTGACAACTTTAAATCTTAATTCCAAATATTTTACTGATTTTTCTAAGTTTGCTTTTTGATATCTTTTACTTTCCATACTAAGGGCAATCTGTTTTGAATATCCTTTCCTTCTATCTATGCTGAATACATTGCTTACAATGTTCTGAGTCCTGGATAGTGACCATGAGGACAAACTAATTTTGTGGCACAGGGATCTTTTATAAATGAAGCTTCAGCTGCCAATTCTCTTGATCAGACTTTGACCAAGAAAAGGTCACTGCGAATGGCAGGAATTTTCAACTGTCCATTTTTGACTTATGCTTTGGAAAACAAGGTATGAGATATGGGGATTCTCCCCTGAAAAGTGACTTGCATCTTATGCTGGATTGTCCCCAGCGTGCATTTTAAAAGAGGAATGATCCCTGCCAATCCGTTATGGGTACTAAAATTTATCCAGTTGACAGCTTTAAACTTATCCTTAACTAAAACATTTCTATACTACCCTCATTCCCTTTAGTATCAAACTCTTATACACTCCTAATATAACTTGGATTGACTTTATATTTTACTAACCGTACCATATTATTTATCACTAATCCTACAATATTATTTTCAAACCCTTATGAACATTATTCTAACATATTTATTTAATCTTACAATACTATTCTAAAATATCACAGACATCAGTTTACATATTTATTTATATTATGATATTACTTTTAACCCATTACTTTAACTTATATATTAACGTGCGTGTACTTACAAAAAACTATTTTATTTTATTGCTCTTCATTATTATACAAAGATCTTAGTGGACTTGATTACTTTAAATTATTTATATGACCCATTTATTTAACTTGATTTTATTGATTGATTGATTTTTATATATATATATTTTTATTTGAACTGTTTATTTACAAGCATTTTTCTTTCTTAATTAATATGTGTGTGGGGGGGGAGAAATCTTTTATTTTGTGAAGCCTCCATTATTATTATTACTTTCAAACATTTAACTTATTATTATTCAGTTATTTTTAAATTTATTATCTTAGTTTTGAATAGAAGTTTCAGATTTAAACTTCTCAGATTTATTTATATTAGAATAATCATATTCGTGCTCATTGTCCATTTCCGGTCCTTTTTGTTTCCGTTTACTTAATTATTCCAACCCTTAACTAACTTTTAAACTTTATCAGGTAGTTCCTTCTTTCTTTCTACTAATTCTATAATATAAGCTAACTTTCCTCTCTTAGCTATCCCGCTTTTATAATTTATTACTTTATCTCTTTCTCTTTCTGTTCTATTTTCAATTTTGTAAATAAGAAAACCTTTAAGCTTCACAGATCTCTGTATTTTTCCTAATCATGAATATTTTTCCTACGTTCCTTTTTATTTTAAATCTACATTTAAAACAAACACGAACGCTTTCTTTTGAAAACTCTATTACATTATAATCTATCTTTATTATTTTTATTTTTCTATCACTATACTTAATGCTATCTTCTGCCTTTTGATCTACATAAGTTTCTACTTTATCTGTTTCAATGCTATCTGATTCTAATCCAAATTTTATGTCTTTTACTCCTGCTCTGAGTTCCTTAATTTCTCCTTTAACCTGACTAATTTCTTCCTTCAATTCTACTTTGAGTTCTAACCAGCTTTGCTCAAGTTTCTGATACAATTCTTTTTTGAGGTTTTGCTGACTTTGCTCAAATTTTTGCATCATATTCATTATCATTTTCATCTCAGATATATCTTCCTTTTTTATTAACTGGGGATTTTTAAAATATATGTGCACCCATGTTTTTATATTCTCATGTTTTCTTTCTAATGCCTTTACTTTTTTTCTTAATTCCTCCAGCTCTATATCTTTTCCCATTTTGAAACCATATATTTTATTTTATTATTTTTTTTCAAACTAGTGCTTACGTTAAACTAAATTTATTATATGACTTATTTATTTATTTTTCTTACTAAGACAGGAACACATGCTAACTCCACCCCTTTTTGTCCATTTCCTCTACCGGATCCTAACACTTTAACTCCACCCAAACATCTAATTGACTCTGACTTAACATAATGATTTATTTTAAACGTAAATAGCATAAATCTCTTTTCATAGAAAAGAAAGTTTTCGGTCAACTATTTTTTAAAAAATTAAAACACTTTCACGTACGTATTTTAACTTTTTTTAGATTTTTATTTTCAACAAAAAACAAAGTATTTAATTACTATTGTTTCTTAGGTTCAGCCCCAAGTTGGGTATAGCCATTTGTACCAGGTTCAAATATGAGTCATTCGAAACACCAGTCTCTTAGGCAGAAAAAAACATAGAGAGTATGTATGCCCAAATGATAGCTATAAAATATATAACTAGCATTACATTTCCAGGACATAAGTTCTTCTTGACTGTTGAGTTCAACACCATGTTCACAGCACTTTTTTTAGTTTGTGGATAAACACGGGTGCCAGCTATCTATTCAACAATGAATAAGAAACACACTTTGAGCAATGGCCACTAACTCAAAACCTAAGTTTACCCATAGACTAGCTCATCTATTTGCAATCACTAACAGATTATACATAATTAATGGTGAAGGATTAATAAAAGAATTGGAGAAGGAATTGATAAAAAGAATTGACCGACAAATAAAGTTTAATTTTAAAGACAATTTATTAACTAACATTAATTTACTAAATTTAAACATCTATAATTTTTTAACTAATATAACACACACACATTTTAAATAATCACATTATAATATATATCTTATGAAAAGCATAAATAATGTTTGATGTTTATAAAATCATATAGCATTTACAAACCCACACATCAATAGTTCATTTTATGCATGATTACAGAGTTCAAATTATTTGTCTCTGGATGCTTTACGAATTTTAATGCAATGGCTATTATGGTATAAACGAAAATAAGCAAATGTTTTACCTAGGATTTTGAATGTAGATTTAAAACTTTGTTTTCTTTTTCCATTACGCATATTTCCAGCCAGCTGGGATGTTTCCTTGATGAGTTTCTTTATTATTTATGATTATTATTATTGGAGACAATTAGATACTGACAGAGATTTCCAAGTTGTTTCACTGACATTATTTCATGGGCAGATCTTGCTGTTTTCATCGGACTTTAGACTGTGGAGAAAAATGTGAGTTCCCAAAAACTGCTCAGCACTGCATTTTGTTTCTGGATACAATTAACTCAACCGATTGTCTTCTCTTGACTTAACTGACTCAATTAATTTATGAACTGCTAACTGTCCGATAAAAAAAGGTCTATTTATACCTGCGACATGTTTTTGTAATATCTTCCAGCACTATCTGTTGTTGAAATTCCATTGATAATCTTATGTTTTTGGAAATTGTTTAATTAGTAATAGCCATGCAAAACATGTTTTATATTTTAATTAATAGCCATTGCCGTATTTTTTTTAATGATAATCTTCTTTAACTTTCATTTATTTATAATAACATTTATTACGCATACATTTATTCTATTATCGATAACTGCACATATATACACATATATATTACTAGTTTTAAGATTATTTTTTCTTTAATTTGAATGAAAAGAGATTTATATTTTTTTTAAACTTTAAATTATTTATATTTTATGAATACTAATAAGAAAACTGTTTACTTCCTTTTATAAAACTTTTAGTTTGACTTTTTCTAATGAAACACCCCTCTGCCCTTCTGATTAATTAATTGTAGCTTTTTATTTCAAAAACTAACAATGGAAAACTATTTGATTCATATCTTTTTCAAAAACAAATTGTAATAAACTCTTAAACTTTTAATTTTACTTTTGACAGCAAACTGATTTTGTTTACTTAAAGAAACCTTTTAGATTTTTATAACTTATTTATTATTTTAATAATTTTTTAGGCAAAATCATCATGTGCCAATTTCAATATTGGTACTATATATATATAAATGCACCAGATGCCATCTATGGCACTGTAGTGACTAGCAACAAAATAAAAGTGCCCCTCATAAATCGAACTAAAATCTCCCTTAATTTCAAGAATCAAGACAGGAAAATTACGTATTCGAATAAGGTAAGCCTTATTTTATTATTTATCACATGGAACTGTGGAATAAATCCCGCATTCCAAGGTACATAAAAAAAAATCAGCCGAATATGGAAACGGCCATATTAAATATTCGTAGCGTGAAAGCCAGAACTAACCCTTATAAAAAAAAATCATCAATAACTTCAAAAAAAAAAATCCATACTAATCCATATAAATTTAAAATAGCATGTGCTAAAAATTATCAATATTTATATAAAAAATCTACAAAAATTCTTCAAAATGATAAACAACAAAGAATCTACCTCCGCGAAAGAAAACTTAAGTGAAGATAAGTTTCCCTACTTAACTTCTACAGAAAATGAAACACCTATGGATTCTCATCCACCAAAAAATAAAGTATTTTTAAATCCAAATACAGCCCAAAATAACAACGAAAAATTAAAACAGTTAAATGACATTCAGATTTTAAATGAAGAAAAAATTCAATCGCAATTACGAAGCCCAAGCGTAAACATAGGGATAAGCGCATGTAACGTAAACCAAAAAGAGCAACCTCTGACTCATAATGCTGATAACACTTCTAAATTAATGTTAAATCAACATGAAATGAAACCACAAACAATTAAGACCATGCCAATAACTGAAACAACTAAAAACAAACAAAGATTAAATATAGAGGAAAATAATTACATTGATAGTCAAGGCCGTCGGTCTTATGAAAGCGGCGAAGATACTCTTTCTGAAAGTAAAATGGAAAAAATCAAAAATAATAAAAAATCAAAGACAAAAACACAAAATCCTGATATAATATTAAACAATACATCAAAAAATAGCATTTCGTTTAACAAAATTTACGAATATTCTACTCAAAATGGACTAACCACTTACACTCACGATTACAAGGGCTCTCTGCCTCGTGAAGGAATCATATCGGATTCTAACATAAATAATGGCCAGGCAAGACTAGAAATACAATCAAAAGACAGATTAAACAATAAAGAAGATGCAAAAAAAATTAATTTATGGAAATAAAATAGAATTTAAGGAAAATGCAAAGCTTCAAATTGAAAATATAATAGTCGGCGGTTCCTCATCTTCCAAACCCACGCTTCCGCTAGAGGCGCTGATCAAAAATCCACACAACGCTAAGTCAAATAAAGTCAAATCACCGATTCTTGCTTCCGCAACCGAACCTCCCTTAAATCTAGCTATTTCACAAGTTTTACAAGAACAACAAGACATGTTATGATAAATTATCCCAAATTAAACCATCATATGCAAATATAACTAAAATAGGCACAAATCAAAACGCAAATATGAATAAAGTAATAAATGTAAACCGCTCTACTGGAAACTTCGCACTTCAGAGCGAATATGATACAAATTACTCAGACGCATTTAGTTCTCCCATGCTAGATATAATAGAACAAGAGATTGAACAGCAAAACAACACAATACAAAACCCACTTCTCCCATCTGAGTTTTCCACAGATAACTTTAATGATGAACAGTATGCTTCTCTCAGTCAAAGCTTCAATCAATTGATCCCATTAAAACTACTGAAGTCACTATCCAACTATAGCAATGACAAAAGCCTTGTTCTGGCCATAACAGACGAAAACTGCTCACTATATAAGTTTTCAATCGAAGCGCTATGTAGCCTCATTAAAAAAGAAAACATTGGTGAGGGAATACAATGAATTCTAACTCACCCTAATGATCGCTACATAGCAATCGAATTTTTTTCATATGCGCCCAGAAATAACTTCCGTAACACATATAAAATTATCCAGAATAGGTTTATCACTTATATAGATCTAAATAGAACTGCAATGCTTACAGGAAAAATCAAAAACTGTGTAATGGGTCTCCATGGCATTCAACTACAAGAACTTCTCGCTGATTTTGGCAAAATTTCCAATTTTAAATATCTCCCAATTGATGGGCACATACTATCAAACACCGCATCATTTAATATACACTTAAATAAAAATTCCAAACCAACAGATATACCAACAACGTTAAAACTTAATGGAGAGCCAATGATTCTTACATTTATTGGAGTGAGACCACAGTGTTTCTACTGTGGGCTCCGCACGCATCTTATAAAGGACTGTATAGCCCGAATCTGCACTCATTGTGGTCATAAGAAAAATAGATCACACAAATGCCAGCAGCAAATTAACTATCAGGCAAAGTGTCAGCATACATCCGATTTACACTTTATTCCAGAAGATGACTCTGGACAAACCCACACCACGGAAGAATTCAGAATTGTTGAAAATCGGAATATATATAAATGCAACATGACACAGTAGCGAAATAGATATTTTTTGAGACATTTGGTGAAGTGTAATCAAGATATTTTAAATCAGTACATGAAGATTCTTGTAAGATAATTATAATAACTCATATATATTCATATATCTTTAACTTAAAAAATTTATGAACATAATGTAAAAATATTTTTTGGATTTTTCTATGTATATATTTATGTTGTGAATATTGATATTGTATCAGTATTTAAAGTAGGTCCCACCAATCATATCCTGATAATAAAGGTCATTCAGAAATATTGATGAGATGTTGGTATGATGCTGATATTTACAGTGAATGAATGTAATATATACATGAATGAGTCCAAAATACAGATCTATTATGTATTTTGTTATTATGTTCTTTAAATCAACATGATTGTGGTGACTTCTTATGTAAAGCTTCCTTTATTCTTCTCTTGCTCATAATGTAGTAAAACTCTTGTAAATTAATTTTTGTGTTATTTGATATACAATCTATTTTATAATTCAAATTTTCATACATTTATTCTTCTGCATAATGAAGTGTTTTTATGCCATAAATACATGATTTTTCAAAAAGATTTTGCAATATATATATATATTTCAGAACTTTTTATTTGTGAAGGTTCTCCGTGTGTAAACATTTTGAAAGAAGGATGGACTACAGTTTCAGTGGATGATAATGATTCTGCCACTTTGAATATGCTTATCACTGAAGATGTCATTGAAATATTAACTCAATAATAGATTATCCATTATATTGTAAGATGCAATTTTTATTTGCTGTTAAAAGAAATGCTTTTCCTTTTTTATATTATATGTTTTTGATAGACATAAATTCTTTTCATTTTAATGGTTAATAATTTATAGACTTGCTGCTTAATAGACTTTAAATATTTTTATTAAATGTTTCTCATTTAATATATCATACATGGAAAGTGTATAACTCCAATTATTACATATTATTAGCACTGTGCAATTTCATCTGGAGATATCACGTAAGCTTATATATTCGTCTGATTTAGTTTTATTTATAAAATTTACAGTTTTAAAAAATGTGATGTGTTGCCATTTTATAGTGTACAAACTAAAATATTTAATCATATATCATTTTCAGTGAAATATTTAAATTTATATATATATTAGTTTTTTAAATAAGTAAATTAAATTATTTAAATGATAAACTTAGTTATGATAATGGAAATAAATATCACAGAAATGTATTTGTTTAGTCCAATGAAATAAGTATCATTGAAAAATAAAATTGACAGATAAATTTAAAATAAACACGTAATATATAAAATTGTATATATGTATATGTTCAGTTATGCAATATCTGTGCCTTTTTT
Organism: Epiperipatus broadwayi; assembly: GCA_028023455.1. Taxonomy (NCBI): domain Eukaryota; kingdom Metazoa; phylum Onychophora; class Udeonychophora; order Euonychophora; family Peripatidae; genus Epiperipatus; species Epiperipatus broadwayi. Next base: position 1,668,801 of record JAQFVV010000025.1, on the reverse strand, counting down.
CATAAGCATTATTATCCACTGTTCATGATAATTCTACACTTACACACACATATATATATACTGCATTTGCAGTAGTCCTTTTTTCCTTTAAAAGACTTATCATACTTCTTATAACTACACTCACATCATGCACACATATATATGTATATATTATAAATGCATTGGTCACGAAGTTATTTTAAAACTTTTTATTTATTATATATATAAATGTAAAAGTATAATGCCCATTATAAAAATATTATATATAAAATGTAAATAATTTAATGGTCAAATAAATATTATGTTTCAAATTCTTTACAAACTAATAAAAATTAGTTAGCATAAAATAAAGCGCATATAGTAGTTTATGTTAACTGTCTCCAATATGAGAAAGTGAATGGTTTTATTAACTTATATTTAATTCTTATAATTTTGAAACTATTATAATTTTTACTAGATATGTTGATGATGTTTTTGTTTGTGGTCCTCAAGACATTATCGATGTTCTTTTATATAAACTGAATAATTTAAACAATTTAAAATGAACTATTGAGAATGAACAAAATGGAAAAATAAAATTTTTGGATTTACAAATATTTAGAGATTCTACTGATTTAAATTATAAATTAATTTTTAAACCTATTTGAAAAAGTGGATATATTCATTTTAAATCATGTGTTTCAATAATACATAAAATGGCAAGTCTAAAATAGTTTTTGCATCGCAATGATAAATTATGTAAATATAAGAGTGATAAAATTTTAAATTTTGAACTTTTTTCTAATGAACTTTTAAAGGTTGGTTATGATAAAAACCAAATTTTGTGTATAGTAAATTCATTTAATAATAAGAATAGGGTTTGCAATGTTACCTTAGATAATAAAAAATGGATAGCTATGCCATTTGTAAATAACATGCAATCTAAATTAATTAAGAATATATTTAAAGAAAAGTATAATATTTTATTTTGTTTTCCACCAAATGTTAATCGATTCATTAATAATTCCTAAATTGCAAAGAAGTAATATAATTTATCAGATTTCATATATCAGTGATTCAAGATGTTCTGTGGAAAAAAAATTGAAGGAGCATCAATTATTATATAATCGTATTAAAAATAATGTAAATAGTCAATTTAATACAGCTTCAGTATTTTTTGTTCATGAAAAAACTTGTAATTATAGGTTTACATTTAATGAAATAAAAATATTAATGGAAGAATATCACTGAAATGTATTTGTTTAATCCAGTGAAATAAGTGTCATTGATAAATAAGATTGAAAGATAAATTTTAAATTAACACGTAATATATATAATCGTATATATGTATATGTTCAGTTATGCGATATCTGTCCCTTTTTTCATAAGCATTATTATCCATTGTTCATGATAATTCTACACTTACATATATATATACTGTATTTGCAGTAGTCCTTTTTTCCTTTAAAAGACTTATCATAAAATGCAGCAGTCCTTTTTTGCTTTAAAAGACTTATACTTCATATAACTACATTCACATCATACACACATATGCATATGAGGGAAAACCTTGAAAGTACCAGGCCTAAATTAATTTGATTTAATTGTTTTTGGTTACTACTTACAGCTTCTATTTCAGTGGGTAAATCACTTTTATATGCTATATGTATATATTATAAATGCATTGGTCGCAAAATTATTTTAAACTTATTTACTATATATAGCATATAAAAGCAATTTACCTGCTGAAGAAGAAGCTATAAGTATCAACCAAAAAATCAAATCAATTTAGGATATATATATATTGTGCCAAGGCCATATTGGCACATATATAAAATAATTTTATCTAAAAAAATTATTAAAGTAAGGAATCAACAAATCAATAAATAAGTTATAAAAATCTCAGGTTTCTTTATTAAACGAAATGTAGTTTGTTTTCCTAAACGTAAATTTAAAAGTCTAATGTGTAAGTTACAATTAATTAATTAAAAGAGGGGAGGGGGAGTTTTCTTACAGAAAAAACTAAGAGTTCATAAAAGAAATTAAAGAGTTTTATTATTTTTATTAGTTGAAATATAATTTAAAAGTCTAAACATATAAATATCTTTATTTAAATTAAAGAAAAAAAGGTAATCTTAAAACTAGTTTTGATTTTAGAATAAAATTATATATGTGCGTGCAAATGTAAATAATATATATGCATATTAAATATTATAAATAAATTAACGTTAAAGAATTAAAAAAAAACACGTTTGCATGGCTTCTAATTAAAAATAAAAAAACCAATAAGTTTGTGATGGCTGCTGATTAAAATACCCAACATCAAGATTGAAAAGGATTAGTTACTAAAGGAATTTCGACAACACATAGTGCTGGAGGATGTTAAAAGGACAACACATCGTAGATATAAATAGCCAATTTTTCATTGGACAGTCAGTGAGGACAATCAGTTGAGTTAATTGTATCAGTGGTCAGTTTATTATGTATCAGTCAGAAATGCAGTGTTAAAAACCTACGGAAAACATAGTCTCTCCAGCCTAAAGTCTGATGAAAACAGCCAATATACCTGATCTTAAATAATGTCTGCATAACAGAAGAATGTCTGTCAGTATCTAATTGTTTTCAGGAATAATACAAACTAATAATCATCAAATCTCTGGAGGAAAACTTCAAATCTAACCGGTTCGATATACTTCATTAGAAGCAGCAACATCAAGATGTATCCACATTCCAAAGTCCTAGGTAAACATTTTCTTATTCTCATTTATAAAGTAGCCATTGCATTTGTAAGAAAATTCGTCAAGCTTCCAAGAGTCGAATTATATTCTATAGCACATAAAAATGAACTATTAATTTGTGTGTTTTAAATATATATGTTTAAATTTCAAATACTATTTCATGTTTTATTATTATATATGAGTGTATGAGTTAATATGTGTGTGATCATTATATCAGTGTTATTAGTTAAATTAGATAAATACCAGTGTTCTATTATTAAAATTTACAAGAATATTTAAACTAGTTTAGAAATGTTAATTAAAATAAATTGTCTTTAAACTTAAACTTTATTTGTCAGACAATTCTTTTTATCAATTCTTTTTATCAATTCTTTTATCAATTCTTTCATCTCTAATTTAATAATGTTTTGTTATTGAATTAAAATTAGACTGATCTAGTTTTTAGGGATTGTTTTGAATGCTGGATTATGAGCCTACTGTCTGAATATGTTAGTCTTAGACTAGCTGGTGCCCGGGGTTTACTCTGAAACAAATAAAGTGTTTGGATAGTAGGGGTTTGAATCTAGCAGCCGAGGTGGGCCATGATCTGATTGTGAGTATTGTTGATAGTTAAAGCTATCAATAATATTTCCCACTTTGCTCAAACGTGCTGGTTTGTTCAGGTAACATTTATAATTAAATAAGATTATAAATGTATTATAAAGAAGTTTGAAACCAGCCAAAACATTTGCAGTGTAAGTAAGATCTTCTGTGGAGTGAACCCGGTACATAAATGGCTATACCCAACTTGGGGCTGGACCTAAGAAACAATAGTAATTAAATACTTTGTTTCTTGTTTGAGAAAAAAAAAATTTGTTTATACAAAAGCTAAATTACATATGTTAAAGTAGTTTGATTTTATTTTAAAAAAAAAAAAAGAATTGACCAAAAACTTTTTTCTTCTTTAAAATAAAGAGATTTGACAAGGACGTTATTTAAACTAAATCATTATGTTAAATCAGAAACAGTTGGGTATTCTGGGCAAAGTTAAGACGTTAGAATGGGTAGAGAAAAGGACAAAGGGGTGGAGTCAGTGTATGTTTCTGTCTTAGTAAAAAGAAATAAATAAACAACTCGTATTTAAATTTAGTCTAATAAAAAAAATATTGTTTTAAAAATGGAAAAAAGAAAAAAATATCTGAGATGCAGAAAGATGATGAAAATAGTGATGAATATGATTGAAGATATGCGTCAAGAATTCAGGCAAAGTCGGCAAGAATTCATTGCAGAATTAAAAGAAATCAGGCAAGATCAGCAAGAATTCATTGTGGAAATAAGAGAAATAAGAAGTGAAATCACAGGAAAGGCAGAAAAAAATCAAGAGATCGTAGAAGTAGATTTTGTCAAAGAAAATAAGGATGTTGAGGTCATAAAAGAGATAGTAGAGTCAGATAGTGGTAAATAAAGTAGTTTGAAATTAGAAATTAAATTAGAATCAGATAGTGTTGCTACAAAGAAAGTAGAAACAAATGTAGATCAAGAAATAGAAAAGAGACATAAGTTCAAGGTAGAAGATAGCGTTGAAAAGTTTTTACAAAAATTTAAAAAGGTTAAAGTAAAAGTTCATGTTTGTTTTAAATGTAGATTTAAAATAAAAAGTAAATGTAGAAAAAACTATTCTAATATTAAAGTAATATGATGAAGTTGTGCTAGGTATCAAGGTTTTCTGATTTACAAAGTTGAAAATAGAACAGAAAGGGAAAGAGATAAATCAATAAATTTTAATCTAGGGAGAGACATGAGAATAAGGAGTATAATTTATATTAGTGAATTAGTAGAAAGAAAGAAGGAACTGCCTGACGTAGTTTAGAGGTTAGTTAAGGGTTGGAATATCGAAGTAAATGGAAACAAATAGAACCGGAAATGGACTATGAGCAAAATAATTTTTTTAACGAAAATAAGTCTGATAAATTTAAATGTGAAACTTCTATTTAAAACTAAAATAATAATTTAAAAATAACTGAATAATAATAAGTTAAATGTTTGAAAGTAATAATAATAATGGAGGCTTCGTAAAATAAATTTTTTTTTCTCCATGCACATATTAATTAAGAAAAATGTTCGTAAATAAATAGGTAGGTCAAATAGTTAAAATAAAATTGATAAAATAAAGTTAAATAAGCATAATATATCTATAATAAATAATAATCAAGAATGACTCGTAATAAATTAATAGATTTTATGGAATACATGCAGGGTAATAAAAAGATAGTCAAAACAGATTACCCTTAGTATGTAAAGTGAAAGATATGAAAAGCAAACTTAAAAAATTAATGAATATTTACAATTAAGAATTAAAGTTGTCAGAGAAAAAATGGTCAAAAATGATGCGTTTTATTCTCAAACAGAGGGGGGTGTAATGTGCCAAGGCCATATTGGCACATATATAAAATAATTTTATTTAAAAAAATTATTAAAGTAAAGAATCAACAAATCAACAAATAAGTTATAAAAATCTCAGGTTTCTTTATTAAACGAAATGTAGTTTGTTTTCGTAAATGTAAATTTAAAAGTCTAAGTGTTGCTGAAATAAAAGTTACAATTAATTAATTAAAAGAGGGGAGTTTTCTTATAGAAAAAACTAAGAGTTCATAAAAAAAATTAAAGAGTTTTTTTTATTATTATTATTATTATTATTATTATTATTATTATTATTATTATTATTATTATTATTATTATTATTATTATTATTATTATTATTATTATTATTATTATTATTATTATTATTATTATTATTATTATTATTATTATTATTATTATTATTATTATTATTATTATTATTATTATTATTATTATTATTATTATTATTATTATTATTATTATTATTATTATTATTATTATTATTATTATTATTATTATTATTATTATTATTATTATTATTATTATTATTATTATTATTATTATTATTATTATTATTATTATTATTATTATTATTATTATTATTATTATTATTATTATTATTATTATTATTATTATTATTATTATTATTATTATTATTATTATTATTATTATTATTATTAGTTGAAATATAATTTAAAAGTCTAAAAATATAAATATCTTTATTTAAATTAAAGAAAAAAAGGAAATCTTAAAACTAGTTTTGATTTTAGAATAAAATTATATATATGCAAGCAAATGTAAATAATATATATGCGTATTAAATATTATAAATAAATGAAGGTTAAAGAATTAAAAAAAATACATGTTTGCATGGCTTCTAATTAAAAACAAAAAACCAACACATTTGTGATGGCTGCTAATTAAAATAACCAACATCAAGATTAAAAAGGATTAGTTACTAAAGGAATTTTGACAACACATATTGCCGGAGGATGTTAAAAGAACAACACATCGTAGGTATAAATAGCCAATTTTTTATTGGACAGTCAGTGAGGACAATCAGTCGAGTTAATTGTGTCAGAGGTCAGTTTATTATGTATCAATCAGAAATGCAGTGTTAAAAACCCACGGGAAACAAACATCTCTCCAGCGTGAAGTCTGATGAAAACAGCCAATATACCCGATCTTAAATAATGTCTGTGTAACAGCTTGAAGAATCTCCGTCAGTATCTAATCGTCTCCAGGAATGATACCAACTAATAGTCATCAAATCTCTGCAGGAAAACTTCAAATCTAACCGGTTAGATATACTTCATTAGAAGCAGCAACAGCAAGATGTATCCACATTCCAAAATCCTAAATAAACATTTTCTTATTCTCATTTATAAAATAGCCATTGCATTGGTAAGAAAATTCATCAAGCCTCCAAGAGTCAAATTATATGAACTCTATAGCACATAAAAATGAACTATTAATTTGTGTGTTTTAAATATATGTGTTTAAATTTCAAATACTAATTTAATGCTTTATTATTATATATGTGAGTGTATGAGTTAATATGTGCATGATAATTATATCAGTGTTGTGTTATTCATTAAATTAGATAAATACCAGTGTTCTATTATTAAAATTTACAAGAATATTTAAACTAGTTTAGAAATGTTAATTAAAATAAATTGTCTTTAAACTTAAACTTTATTTGTCGGTCAATTCTTTTTACCAATTCTTTTATCAATTCTTTCATCTCTAATTTAATAATGTTTTGTTATTGAATTAAAATTAGACTGAGCTAGTTTTTAGGGATTGTTTCGAGTGCTGGATTATGAGCCTATGTTAGTCTTAGACTAGCTGGCACCCGGGGTTTACTTCAAAACAAATAAAGTGTATGATAGTAGTGGTTTGAATCTAACAGCTGAGGTGGGCCACAATCTGATCATGGGTATTGTTGATAGTTAAAGCTATCAATAATATTTCCCACTTTGCTTGAATGTGCCGGTTCGTTTATGTAACATTTATAATTAAATAAGATCTTTATAGTTTGAAACCAGCCAAAACATTTGCAGTGTAAGTAAAATCTTCTGTAGATTGAACTGGGTACAATATATATATATATTGAAACAGTAAGGTCTGCTTAGCAGATCTTCGTTTCACCTTTTCTCACCTACTTCCTACCCTCATACCTTAGTTTGAACCCCAATCTATCATAGTGTGTGCAATACACTTATATACCGAAAATCCCATCTAATTTTAAACCACGAGCACAATGCTCATATTATATATATAACTTATTCTGAAATAAAATATTATGAATTATGTATTTGTTCACATAATTTACATTTATCAAAAGTAAGTTATATAAGTCGTAATGGCGCACACACTATGATATCCATTTTAAAACATATCAAAATTATAAATTGTTAGTTATTTTGTTTGGATTTATTTACAAATATATTACCATCGTAATATATTTTGATTTAAAATAAAATTCATTTAGTAAATATTCGTTTAGTAGATAGATTCAAATATTACAATTTAAAATCAAATAATTTTCATTTTATTTAATAAAAATCATCCCAAATATTTCTGTTAAAATAAATGAGGGACAATAGTTTAATTATATAAGTTTATCTAAAAACAGCAGCTGTCCACTTAAGTTTTCTTTAACTAGTAGCAGTAATTTTAATTAAATCTAGTTTGTAATTCGAATGTCGACGGGGAAGTTAACAAAAGAAATTAATTAATGTTGAATTCCTTTAGACATTCGGATAGATTTAATTACAGCAGATAAGTCCAATAATTTTGTAGGCTCCAGGGCAAGTCTATTGTTAAATTTTACTATAAAAAGGATGTTTTTCTTTTGTTCACGATTCTAAGCTTCTAAAGAATTCTGAGTTGTAAAAAGGTTCTGAGTTATTCTAAGCTTTTAAAGAATTCTGAGTTGTCTAAAGGTTTCTGAGTTGTTCTAAAATTCTAATAATTTGCTAACCTTGACATGTCCGAGTAGAGGCGTTTAAGATGGCTATGTCCCCTCGGAATAGCCAGCCGCTGCTCCATACCATCAAAAAATTATCACACGGATCCCGGAACTGCTGCTGCCACTGCCAAAATATGAACATTCCAGATTTTGCTGCTGAATTATAAAACCTGCCGAATATCTACCTGCAAATGCTTCTCCAGAGGTAACCTAAATTAACCCAAGAGCTCTTGTGATCACTAACTAACATGCTATAGCTATTTAACATTGTTTTCTTATATTTCACAACTTCATTATGTATTTCTTTCATGTATTTAAATATACTCAACATTTTGCTCTATCCTTGGGTTAATATTTTCTATTTATAAAGCTTTCTTTTATTTTATTATGATAATGTGTCAGAATCGTCTTTGACCGAGTGAATTATTCCCTCTATTGAAAATAAGATGCCGCTATTAAGGCATATTTTAAATTTATAATTTTCCAATTTTATTGTCTTGCAAATCACTCGTTCGAGGGCGATTCTTTTCTTTAATGTAACATAATCACATAGTTTAAAATCTACATGTTATTGATTTTAATCTAATATAAGAGTATGTGCGAAGTCAATGATTAAATGTGTCCCCAAATGCATGATTGTGTATATAAATCTATACTTACTTTTCAAACCCGCAAGCATGCATTTTCCTATTTTAATTACCGTGTTCTACTTTCATTATAAAGTTCATCATTGACGTCGAGAATGTGCGGACCCTCTTAAATGAATTTTGGGGAATTTGATTGGGCATTTCTCTTAATCCAAGTAAAACCCATTTAGTATGTTTTTATATACACTAGTCTCGTATTGCTGGTACATGAATTGGTTGTTGAGACCGCTTTGTTTTATTTTTCCAAGGATTCTTTACACGGCAAAGTCTGTTCTTTTCGCTTATTGCAAGTTTCCAGGCAGAGGGTGTTCACAATTAAACGCAATCGTCACACAGTCGCTAAGTTTCGGCTGTTCGTCAAAATACTTTCCTACGGGTTAGCGGCGAGATGCCCTCCGTAATTATTCCGGATCTTCAATATTGTTTCATTTTATATTTATTTTACAAAGCATCCGTGACTTAAACGAGTCACACCCTCCAACTTTATAAATTCACTATCAGCAATACTGACCTCCCAATACAAATCTATTATTATACTCAAATAAATGCTTTGATCCCATTTCCACGTTTGCTTAGTAAGCTTTAGTCCATTACTATTCTCGAAATCAATAAATATTTTAGAACATTTAATTTCAAATATTGTCTTAAACTTGTCTATTTACTCAAAGCACCTCGCACATGTTCCTATCTTGTCAAGCACATTATCGTAACGCTATTAGCCCGAGGAATAGAATATATCACTCTGTTTTAAAACCTTTTTGTCATTACTGAAATATAAATGCCAACAATTATTTAATACGCGTCCCTGTCTCATATAAGCAGACAGTGGCGTTTTATATATATAAATAAATTGTGTGAAATTATTTAAAACTAAATTTTATCTCTTATTTTATTTGATTCCTATCACTGTCTCGGTCTATATATATATTTTCTGCATTTCTTTTATAAATCCATAGACATTAATTAGCCACCCAAACTTATCTTAGTATAGAGTTTTTTGTTTCTCCCTGACCACCAGGCACTGGTAAAAGGTTATACTAGTTGTAGCATCAGATGCGTTATCACGTAGGTGGCACTGTGAAATTTGAACTTTAGATTCGAACTTAGTATATCTAGAAGGCAACCCCTCCTAGAATGTTAAGTTTAGTGTCTGGGGTTTGAATTATGCAGTGTGTTAGCGAGATAGATGATTCTGACCGTTACAATATATATATATAAATGTAAAAGTATAATACTCATTATAAAAAATATTATATATAAAATGTAAATAATTTAATGGTAAAATAAATATTATATTTCAAATCCATTGCAAACAAATGAAAATTAGTTTGCATGAAATATAGACCATAATAGTTTATGTTAACAGTCTTTAATATGACAAAGTGAATGATTTTTATTAAATTATATTACTTCTTATAATTTTGATAATATTAAAATTTATACTAGATATGTTGATGATGTTTTTGTTTGTGGTCCTCAAGACATTATCGATGTTCTTTTATATAAACTGAATAATTTAAACAATTTAAAATGAACTATTGAGAATGAACAAAATGGAAAAATAAAATTTTTGGATTTACAAATATTTAGAGATTCTACTGATTTAAATTATAAATTAATTTTTAAACCTATTTGAAAAAGAGGATATATTCATTTTAAATTATGTGTTTCAATGATACATAAAATGGCAAGTCTAAAACAGTTTTTGCATCGCAATGATGAATTATGTACATATAAGTGTGATAAAATTTTAAATATTGAATTCTTTGCTAATGAACTTTTAATCTTTTTCATGATGAAAATTCCAGTTGGCTGAGTGAGATAAAACTCTAAACTTTTGATTAGTCAATTACAGAATCAACAGTAAAAATATATTCGTATTTTACTATTATATTCATTTTAGTTTCATTTGTAAAAAGTATATTAATAATTTGTCAGGTTATGAAAGTAAACAAAAGTTTTTTTAAAAGCAAATTTTTATTTATAATTATAAAAATATTCTATAGCAGAAAAAATAAAAATAAAATCTTAGCAAATTATAGGGTGATGCAATGTCATTGATTTCCCTCCTCAATTTATGTTATTATAAAAATTAAGAATGTTTTAGTAAAATGTTAGCCTATTTCTAAAAATAATTATATTTTATCATATTTTACAAAAGTACATTATAATATGTAAAAAAATGCCAGAAAAATATTATAAAATATTAATTTTTGTTAGAAAATAAAATCAAATAAACAGCTTGAGGCAATCTAAACTTTTGACAGATATCAAAATCGTTGCATTTCACTGGTTTCTGTTTTAATTTACATTCATGTAAAAATATACAATTTTTTAATCAAATGTTACTACTTTTGTAAAATAACTATATTTTCAACATATTTTATAAAAATAATTTATAATATATACAAAAAGTGATAATAAAAACAACCTAAAACATATATTTTCACTTTCAATGGTGGAAATTGTTTATCAGTGGTCTTTCTTTGGCCAAATAATCATCAGCCAATGGAAAAATATTTATCAGTGGTCTTTTTTTGACTAAATAATCATCAGCCAATAGCATTGAGAATGGATGGCCTCATCCTTTTGATAGATTTAAAACATCCCTATTATTGATTTTTTACTTGTAAAATAATTCTAGAAAGGGCACCATCTTATGGGACTTTTCAAAAAAGTGTAAAATCATCACGTAGCTTTCAAAGCTCAGGAAGTGTTAAAAGTTTGGTTATGATAAAAACCAAATGTTGTGTACAGTAAATTCATTTAATAATAAGAAGAGGGATTGCAATGTTACCTTAGATAATAAAAAAATGGATATCTATGCAATCTAAATAACATGCAATCTAAAGTAATTAAGAATATACTTAAAGAAAAGTACAATATTTCATTTTGTTTTTTTTCTGAATATGAATCGATTGATTGATAATTCCTAAATTGCAAAAAAGTAATATAATTTTCAGATTTCATATATCGGTGAATTGAGATGTACTGTGGAAAAAATATTAAAGGAGCATCAATTATTATATAATCAGATTAAAAATAATGTAAATAGTCGATTTAATACAGCTTCAGTATTCTTTGACCATAAAAAAACTTGTAATAGGCAAGTTGCAAATATGGCCATACACAGCTTATGGAAATTTACGTAATAAAAAGAATTTGAAATTCAGTTAAAGCTAACAATGATTATTCTGTAATTAAAAGCGCTACAAAAGAATTTGAAATATAATATTTATTTTACCATTAAATTATTTACATTATATAATATATATATATATGTGTGTAGGAGATTATGATCTGGAACAACTGATGATTGTTGATTCAGCATGAAATATGAATATTTAAGATTATTACCTTTTTCACATGTGTCTATTCATGTGTTTTGGTTGTATGAGATAAATTGTATAGCTAAAACAAGCTTTAAAGTATTGGTTCCAATTTCCTATTTTCAGACTTTATAACAAATGATTACTGCATTGAAGAATGTAAAAGGTTTTTTATGGTTTGGCACAGTTGCTAAAGCAACCAATTTGGTATTGGGAAGTCTGAGGATTGATGATTCTGGCGCTTGCAGGTCTGGTGCTCAAACTTTTTATGAATTTCCAAAAAATAAAACCATATGCTTTTTTGTAATTTTATCAGAAAATTAAAATGTCTGAACAAACTAATACTTGTAGTGAGTGTAACTATCTGAATATCTAATATGGAGATGTTTTGAGTAAATCTTAACATTTATTTAGTTCTACTATGATAGTGCGTTGCTTTTATTGATTAATCCATATGAGCACAGACACATTAAAATGTTTCTAAAATTTTTTTTTTTTTTTTTACTATAAAAGTTTGATTATAGTTTATATTTTTTTATAAGAAAATGAAATATCTATTCACTTTATTGGCTATTATTGCTTCTGCCAGCGAGCAAGAAGCAAAGGGCGAAGGACTTCTTGGTGGTTTCCTCAGCTGTCTCCTTCGTTAAGCTGCGCAAAACACATTTCTACTATTGTATTAATGCATTTTAATAAAATAAAGTAGATATCTATCTCTAGTATTATGTGTCACCTAAATGTGTGAATTTTACAGGATTTTATTTGTATTTGTATTTTGTTTTTTAAAGTATTGTTCTTCTAGCTATAGAAAAACAATTTTATTGGAAAAAAAATATTTACCACAATTATTAATTAAATAAAACTTTATTTTCAAAAATAAGGTTAGTCTATATTCTAGGTCTCATTGGACTAATCACATATGACAGGTCAGAAATTACAAATAAGAAATGGGTTAGGATTATAAATACAATCAAAGGCAAGAAAAGGTTTACACTAAATACAATTTGACTATTGAACTAGTAAAGATTCTGATTACATTATACAAAATGTGATATAACACAATGCTGGATCATAGATAAATTATTTGAGGAAATATGAAGTAAAGAGGAAAATAAAAATAAGTGGGTTAAATTATAAATGGGCTACAATATAAAAAAAACCTTACAAGTGTCAAATAGTTTTAAAAGCAAGAAAAAAATCTGAAGTAACAATGCCAGATAAACCAGTCATTGACAAGTAACATTTACAATATAGGATAACATAATATATACAGTATGAGCTAACAATATTGAACCCTAGAGAATAGACACATAAATTTGTAAGACCCTGAGTAAGGGGTGGATAAATAAAAATTTCAAAATGGGCAGAGAATTAGATCTAATATACATATGGCAATATAAGGGACAATAAGCTAATTAGTAATAACACAATCCATTGTACAAAAAAGGCAAGGCTTTAATAGTCCAACAAGATTGAGTCCATAGTCCAACAATACCAACTCCAGATCAACTGAATGTCATGAAGAGTTAAGAAACTTGGGGTGCAGAGAAAATTCTGAATGCTAACTTATGTCCAAGTCAGATTCTTTTGTCTTTATCCACAAACTTACAAAGCAGCTTGAGAAATAAAATGTTTATGGAACAGTCTAAATTCCTTTCATAAAGGACTTGGCACCTGATAGTCCAGATTACAAAGTTTTTGGGTGGCTAATCAGATAGAACCAAATACACTTTTTTTAAAGGGGGGCAATGAGATGGACTTGGGACAGGTCTCATCTAATCATTTTTAGTTTAGCTAGGTTATGAAGATGAGTCCACACCTCACATTAACCACAAATGTCATCCATGGACTCATCATGCTTTTCATATAAGTGGCAGATGATAGTGATTTTATGTCCCCTCTAATAGCAAAGGAACATAGCTGTGGGCAAGGCTCTGAGGTTGATTTTCAAAAGAAAGTCTACAAACTTCGGTTCCATCTTGCGGAACTGAGTCAACCTCATGAGATACGAAATTCCAACAGGAAGTAAATTTTGGGTGTTGGACTTTAACATGGACAACTGGTACAACTCCCATTAAGTTATTTTTTTGTGAAACATTGAACCGGAGAATTTGATTGTATTGAGCACCTTCATAAGTTGTAATTGAATCCTAAGATTGTTTCTTCTAGGAGGGAAGCTATATGTGGGCTCAACCTTTTCTTGGAAAAGAGGGCTTTGCATATTTTATATTGTCTTTAAAAATCTTTACTAGGATGTTATATGTATGCTGTATAAGAAACATCTTGATTGAATGAATCCCTAATCCATTAAGAGATTTCGGCTTTTGGAGCAGGTTAAGGCTAATGACAGGAGATATAATCCCCAGCACAACTTTCTGCACAAGGTTTCAACCTTCATGATGAAGATGTTTGTAGGCAATGAGCTGGCCAGATAATAAATGATTTTGGTAGAGCAACCATGTTCAAAAGCATGACATTTTCCAACAGTGAAAGGTAGACCTTGGAAAGGGAGTTGATTGTGCTTTCAATTTTGTATAGCAGGTTCCCTAAAGCTCTTCTCATAACAGATGGGTAAGGCAAGATGGAAGCCAAGGAGTTTCTGAGGAGGAGGCATAATCTATCTGTGATTTCCTTCTCCATCAAGATGGACCACATGGCCAATTTCCTTCCATTAACTTTCAGACTAAATTCACATGTGAACTGGTCCAAGAGTTTCTCAAGCCTAGTAAGGTCATCCTGATATTAGAGACCACCACATCATCCATATTGGAGGTGTGGCATAGGCCCTCTCCCAGCAAAAGGAAAGGCTATTCCCAAGAGAACAGCCTTGATGTGTAGCATCAAATGGTTTACAAAAGACTGTGATAGAGGAGTGCACTTAGTGGTAAGCCCTGGTAGACTGAGACACAGGGCTGAAACCCTGGAGAGACTTCCATCCAGTGAAAGAAACACTGTGTTTATGTAGAAGGTTCTCAATTCTCTGGAGGTATGCCACTGGCACTTGGTGTTTCTCCAGAACACTAATGAACATGTAAATCCTGACTGTTCTCCAGAACACTAATGAACATGTAAATCCTGACACAGTCAAAGTCTCTGGCAAAGTTGAGTTGAACTGTAACTGACCAAGACATTATTTTCCTGTGCACATGATGCACCAGAAAATGGAATCAGCAGATGGTGTCAGCAGATGTTATGTTGGATGTCCTCTTTGATTAGGCCTTCTATCATCTTAATCAGCAGGGAAACATTCTGATTGGATGAAGGTTCTCCAGATCACAAGGGTTGTTGGATCTTTTGATGATGGGAACCATTGCAAATAGGCAGAGCCCATAAATTTTATGATTGCCACTGGCCAGAAAGTCATCTTCATGACTGTTGGGATAGTGAAGACATGTAGGTGGATAATAGGAATTTTAGGAATCTTCAATGACATAATGAGTCCCACCAGGAAATAATTTAATCTTCATGAAAATTCTGGCTTCAGAAATCCTATGATGGTCAGAATCCTCCAGAATGAGTGATTTGTGTGAGGCTGCCACACCAATTGGCTGGAACTTATTTCAATAAAACTCCCAAATCATGGCCAACGTGGAAGAGCTAGAATAGTCATTGCCCTGGATCTCAATAGACCTTGGGACCTTGGACTTTCTGCCAGAACCTAAAGCACATTGAAGATAGCCCCTGGTCCAGCAATGTTGATGGTAAAAATACTGTCAGGCCCTCTTGATCAAGCAATACTCAGCAATGGCTTTTTGGTTAGATTTGTATTTTTTACTTTCAAAGCAATTATTCTAGAGGTGATATGAGCTCCATGAAGCAAATTTTTTTTAAGTTCATATGCAATGAAGTCCAATTCACTAAGAAGGTAACCATGATCCTTAGACTTAAATGTGAAACTCCCATAACACTACTTAGGGTTTTGGTAAAGGTCATCCATGCCTCTACTGCTGGGAGAGTAAGCAATTTTTCCCTATCGGAGAAGATATATGCTTCTGAAACCAAGTTGATGGTTATATTGGCTTTCATCAGCATTTGGATGGTTCTTGGCAACTCAATTATGGGTTGAAAGGCTTCCATAGGGTTTAATTTAATTTCCAGTGCATAATGATTTAAGAAAGTCATAAGCTACGGGTGCACCTCAATAATTGAGGATAAGGAAGGGGAGAAAAAATGAGGTCAATAAGGATTCAGTATGGGTTTAGTATTGCCTCATATAATATGAAAAGACTTCATCTGTACAGAATGTTCCTCCACTGGATAGAAGTTGATTTATGTGCACAATATATTTTGTTTTAAATAATTCATATAAATGGTTGAAGGCACCAATGAGCTGAGGTCTGTATTAATAAAGTTAATCACCCTGAATATGGTTTCAGATGACTTGGGTAAATGGAAATTAACTAAATTGAAATACCATCCTCAGTATTGAATAATTTCTATCATTTAAACCCATAAATAAAATTTTGAATAAGGTGATCGGTAAACTTTTATTGATGATGATAGCCACATCCCTTAGGCAGCATAGGAGAATGAGTAGTGAAAGAATATGAAGCTGTGAGTTATGTTTATGACATGAAAGTCAGACTGCAGATGAAGTTTCATCTTACTAAGTCAAAAATTATCCAGGGTCTGATCCTGAACATTGACAAAAACTATATTAATCTTTATCAAACATGTTAGGGTTTCCAATGTTTGGAGGCAGAACTCCTACAGGGGCAGAGTCATTAGAACTCAGATCCTTCCCAAAAAAGGAAACAATGGGTTCTGAATCAGGACTAAACCAAGTTTCCACAGAGCAGAATGTGGTACAGGAAAAAACCAATTGCAATGCCAAAACAGAATCATCAGTCACAACAGGGATGGTGGAAATTGGTGGTACAAAAGAGTCCATTTCAGAGATATTGAGCAAGAATACTGGAGGATCAGAGCTAATACATCTATGGTTTCTAGTTCCATAAACATATAGAACTAAGGGAGAGTCCAACTTATCTAAAGATCATCAATGGGCATACCATCTTCACTGGGAAAAAAACTAGACTGGGAAGACCCTGATTTGGCCCTCCAAGATTTACTCTTACATTTCCAGATAGAAACAATGAGTGAAATGAGGTGGAATGAGATTTATGACCCCTTATTTAAAGGTAGGAGCCATGGCACTGTCATCAGCTTTGTCTTCAGTGGGCTATCAACCATTTGCTCTTTGGAAATTTTCATGAAGATTCTTTTGCTTCAGCAATCTGGGAGAGTAAAGGGAAGATGACTGAATATTATAATGAGATTTCTTCAGCAAGTTGGAAGAAGCAGCAGAGAATCCCAGATGAAGAAGGTTTCAATGGTATTTGTGAAATTTTCTCTTCATCTGATTGCATTGTGAACATTATCCATTTAGGGCATCTTTTAATGATACATCCTTGTTGGGAGCTAAAAAACCACTGCGGGATATACCAACAGGATGATGATGAGGGACATTCATTATAATGAATGAGACCTGGGATGGATAGAAGAAAAATTCCTCTTCCCCAACATGATCATAAAGTTGGCAATATTTATAACACCTCGGTGTCAATTTTTTATAATGGCCTTATCTGAAGGAAAGTTACATTGCCATATAATGCCAGAAGCTTCTGCCATTTGGCTCTTCTGAAAATATTCCTGCAATTCTGGATATAGCCTTCAATGGAAGCCAGATGGTTAAGGTCAATTGAAATTAACTAGTGTCTGTCCAGGGACTTAAAAAAATTGTTCTGGAAGGCCTCTTTGACAATCGCATTCTGAAACTGGACCACTACATAGTGAAGACCGAAAGCCAAATGTCATGAACCTTGAAAAACCCATTTAATGCTTGGATAGGAAATTTGGAATAATTTTAAATTATTGTCTGTGGTAGACAAAATTATTGCATTTGGATCCATAAAGATTTGAAAGGATCTCATGAGTAGTCCATGTATGGATTGATTAAATTTTTCATTGACAATATGATGCTGAGAGATATCATATAGAAAGCTGTGATTGCATGACAGCAATTGGTTATTAAAATCATCTGTCTCTGTCGATTATCAGCATAGCTTTCTTGAGAACATCCATGTAAGGAATTACTTCATCCTCACTTGCATGAGCTGTTAAAGCGTTCCAATAGCTTTAGAGATGACTCCAGCTTTCCCGGTCATATGAGGAGGTTTTAGAACTAATATCAGGAAGCATAAACTTTGGACCAGAAACAGTCAATTTGTAACTGCTTGAGTCACTAAATATGGTATTGAAGTAGTTGTATGATGTTGTTAGTTCAGTCTCTGGCTCACATCTCGAGTTACACCCTGAACTTTGACAAAGTTCAATGGAATCTCCAAATTTGAATGGCTAGAAGACTTTCAATACAGGAGAACCTGAACCAGAAGATTTAGAATAGCTTAAGGAATAAAAAGTGGAATTTGAAGTCATAGTGCAGGTACTTATAATATCATATGTCAGACAAGATCCTTCAAAATGATGTTGACTGTTATTCAGCAACTCAGTCACACTGCCAGTAACATTATAAGGTTCCATGATTACAGGATTGTTGGAAATATTATCATTGTCAGGCCATAATTTGTTTTTCTGGGGAGGAAGATTCTGGTCCAGAGGTCTAAATGCCAAGAAGACCAATGTGGTTAAAATTCTTTATTTTCATAATTTACTTCTGTTCTTTGAATCAGAAATGGGTACATTAGATCCTATGCTATTTTTTAAATTTTTTTTAAATCCAATGGCACCACTGTTGCATCAATTTTCTGGTTATATCTTTCTTCAGGAATATGATAAAATTCTGATTTTTTTCTCAGAGAAGTAGCTGTTATCAGAATACATATTACTAGATTGAGAAATTGAGATTGAATCATGATTTAAGATAGCTTCAGAGTGTTGCAGGGTGTTGCCACATTTTGGCATTTCTGATTCCACACCTTTCAAATTTAACTTTGAATTATTGGGTTTTTTTGCAAGAATTATTTTTTCCAATGGGTAAGCCTGATTGTTTTTTGATATTTGTAGACTTAGGATGGGAAACTTGGTTATTAGCTTTGAAATTAGGCTTTGAATTGGATTTGGGATGGTTA
Organism: Epiperipatus broadwayi; assembly: GCA_028023455.1. Classification (NCBI taxonomy): domain Eukaryota; kingdom Metazoa; phylum Onychophora; class Udeonychophora; order Euonychophora; family Peripatidae; genus Epiperipatus; species Epiperipatus broadwayi. The sequence continues at coordinate 1,649,685 of JAQFVV010000025.1, read as the reverse complement.
ATTTTGCAATTGGAATTTACAAGACTAATTTTTGTATTCATGATGCTTTTGTATGTCAGATTGTCAGTGGAAACAGACTTTTCCAGTTGATCTAAGGCAGAATTTAGATTAGAACATGCATTTGTAATGGTTCTCCTGATTGCTGTTTTCTTGACAGACATTTTAAAGTGCAATATGGGATTTTTTCATGGACAACAGTATTTTTGCAGGTTGTAATGTTGGATGAGGCCTTTTTGTAGGCCGCCATCCACATTCTTTACAATGGACAGCAAATTATAAAAATGGTGAATGAAATTGTTTTTAAGAAAAATAAAAAAGAGAGTTAAACCTACTTGAAGTTTGGAGATCTTTTCGCCTTCTAATATTTTACTTAATGAGTGCAAACTAGACAGTTTTGGGTGGAGCAAAGGCTGAGCAGTTATTCCAAGATGAAAACCAAAAACAGAACTAATTAAATAAAAGTTTCTAATAGATGAAATAAATCATTCACTATATATATATAAATTTTAATGGTAAATACAATATTATAGTTTAATTTTTTTGTAGCACTTTCGATTATGTGGTTGGTAATCCTCGTCAGTTTTAACTGAATTTCATATTTTCAAACTTAATGTTATGTATATTTCCATAGGCTGTGTATGGCCTTATTCGCAACTTGCCTATTAATAACATCATTCTTATATTTATCAATTAATATTACCTCTTTAATTTTCATCTTTATTTTTTTTTTTATTTCTTTCTTCTATTAATATTTTTATTTCATTACTATTAAATGTAAACCTATAATTACATGTTTTTTCATGGTCAAAGAATACTGAAGCTGTATTAAATTGACTATTTACATTATTTTTAATTCGATTATATAATAATTGATGCTCTTTCAATCTTTTTTTCCATAGAGCATCTCGATTCACCGATATATAATTTCTGACATCCACATGAAATTGATAAATTTTATTACTTCTTTGCAATTTAGGAATTATACTCTTAGAATTATTAATCAATCAATTAACATTCGGAGGAACACTAAATAAAATATTATACTTTTCTTTAAATATATTCTTAATTAATTTAGATGGCATGTTATTTATAAATGGCATAGATATCCATTTTTTATTATCTAAAGTAACACTGCAAACTCTCTTCTTATTATTAAATGAATTTTACTGTACGCAAAATTTGGTTTTTATCATAACCAACCTTTAAAAGTTCATTAGCAAAGAGTTCGATATTTAAAATTTTATCACTCTTATATTTATTTTATTTATCATTGGGATGCAAAAACGATTTCAGACTTGCCATTTTATATATCATTGGAACACGTGATTTAAAATGAATATATCCTCTTTCTCCAATAGGTTTAAAAATTAATTTATAATTTAAATCAGTAGCATCTCTAAATATTTGTAAATCCAAAAATTTTATTTTTCCATTTTGTTCATTCTCAATAGTCCATTTTAAATTGTTTAAATTATTCAGATTATATAAAAGAACATCAATAATGTCTTTAGGACCGCAAACAAAAACATCATGACATATCTAGTATAACTTTTAATATCTTCAAAATTATAAGAATTAAATATAATATCTTTATATTTTGACAATCCCATTAGCCATCCTTTATCCATTTTATAAAACCTATCATTATATGTTGAAATAATATTATCACTTATAAATTTTAGTGATTCAATGTTGAAATAATATTATCACTTATAAATTTTAGTGATTCAATAATAAAATTTATTAAATGTTTATATATAGACATATTAATTAATTCAATTTCAATTAAATTTATAAATTCAAGACGATCAATTGATCCATATAATTCCATTACATCCAATGAAGTTAACAGATCATTATCATTTATTTTTATATTTTTGATCATTTATGTAAATTATTACAAGATATGTTGTGTTTTAGAAGATAAACAATTGCATCTTCTTATGAATTTGTTGATATCCATGTTTGTTTTGACAGTTTAATACTTGCCAATTCTCTTAGATAAGGCAGTGAATGGTTTTATCCTCAGTCACCATTTTGTGGAAGAGTTAATTATCCGTACTGGTCAAAAGCGTGTACCCATTCAACAAAACCCAGAACCCAAGCAAAAGTACCTGCAATCCGTCCAAGCACAAGATACATAAGTCAGAGGCAATCGCTACCTATTTGCATGAATTCCCAAGTTTCCAACTAATAAACAACGTTTTTGTTGATATCAATAATATCTTTTCTTTTATTCAGGCCCAGGTGAGGTCACGGTTTACAGGAGACTGAGTAATAGAATATCAATAGACACATGAGAAATTAACACTTAAATAATAATCATTCATTGTGAATGATTGAGGATTAATTTAGCAGCAATTAATAAATTGGATCTGTAATAATAATAATGACATACCTGACCGATTATGTATATCGAATTAAATATTCATAATACATAAATTAATAGAGTAATTCATACTAGAGATTCAGAACAACATAAATAAAAAGCAATCTAAATCAAATCATAGAGATTTATTAAATTATCTAATAATAGATTTTACAATGATTGAAAATTTGTTTATACAACTTATACAACTTTAGATCGTTTGATTTGCAATTGCTGACAATTGATTACATAGTTTAACATATGCAACATAAAATATATAATGTTTGAGTGTGCGGTTGAGTACATACCAGAGATTTATAAGACATTTGTAATTAACGTGACAAGAATAAAATAATATCAAATAAGATAAACAGAGCAAAACTCTCCATACAGTATTGCCACCTGTGCTAAACAGAGTAATCAATGGATGCCAGAAGGCTTGTGCATAAAATCCCCATCTAATGCCTACTCATCCAATATCCCCAGACTAATTTCTGGCTTGTGGCCTTCGTCAGTGAGGAGCTTTGGATCTGAGAGCACTGCATCTAGATCTTAGGATCTAATGCAACCATCTAGCAACCACCTTTTATCTCTACTTAACTATAAAACCATGAGAATGAAATTCAATCTAAGCTCAATAGCTTATATAGTCACATGGGTCTGAACTCAGTTCAGCACCCATACATTTTGGTGTCTTTGGCTCTTTTACAACCATAGCCACCACTATCCTATTAGGCAGAATTGGTGTTAAACCATTAAGCATCACATGATCACATTTCCTATACTAGCACATTAATTGTTGATAAACAGAGCAAAACTCTCCATACAGTATTGCCACCTGTGCTAAACAGAGTAATCAATGGATGCCAGAAGGCTTGTGCATAAAATCCCCATCTAATTTCTACTCATCCAATATCCCCAGGCTAGTTTCTGGCTTGTGGCCTTCGTCAGTGAGGAGCTTTGGATCTGAGAGCACTGCATCTAGATCTTAGAATCTAATGCAACCCTCTAGCAACCACCTTTTATCTCTACTTAACTACAAAACCATGAGAATGAAATTGAAAACACAAGCCTTCTGGCATCCATTGATTACTCTGTTTAGCACAGGTGGCAATACTGTATGGAGAGTTTTGCTCTGTTTATAACAATTAATGTGCTAGTATAGGAAATGTGATCAAATACGAGTTGGTCCTCTTTGATATTTAAATTTAACATAATAAATATATCATTATATACCACAATTAATTTAGAGTTGTATTAGTATAGAATTTTAATTTAATAACTTATGTGGAAGTAAAATCATTCGTTTCCAATAACAATCAATTATTTACTTAATTATTAATGATAAATGAGTACAGATGTTCGATTTCAAAAGAGCGTTTCAGGATATAAAGGAATCTATTTTAATAATAATAATAATGGAGGCGGTGTGACTTTACAAGTACAATAATATAAAGGAATCATTATTATCATGGAACTATGCTTTGCCTAACTGGTACAGATCATATATAAATATATAGGGTATAAAATACGTAGTCCTCTAACTAAACATATTTTATACTACAATAAAGAAATCCCGTGAAGACATGCCAATTCTCTAATTAAGACATATCGTTCACTTACTAAGAATTGTCACATACTAGGTGATCTAGATACACTTCGGTAAGATAGGAAAACCAAGATCCACGAGCCGGGAATTCATCGACTTTCACGTGTGAGTCAACACGTTAAGCTGATTTATTTCAACCTCTTAAGGTAAGCAAAGCAAGAAGATACAGAACCAATAATTGCACTTATAATAATAAAACGCCTATGAGAGATAAAGTATGTGTCATCACTGATCACAACATGTTATTTCCTGATTCAAAAATGGCTCTTTTGCAACAGAATGTCCATAACACAAATGAAATGGGTTTTTAATGAATACATAGCAAAGAGGGATGATTTAAGAACGAAGTTTGCTTCCACAATTTAAAATTCTTTATGGTTCTGAAAACTTTGAGTCAGTCATATATCAAAGAAAACACAGCTTTATCTAATATTATTTAAAATTTGCGGTCATTTGATGATATAACTGCTTACAAGCATTATATATATATAAAAGATCTTAAAATATGACAGAGATTACATAAACTGATAGCTATACATATAGATATAATATACACATTGAGGCTATTTCAGTTAAATAATTAGATATTTTCTGATACGTTTTTAAATAATTTGCAGAGATAATCTTTAAAACTATTCATGAAATATGGTCACATGATGACCACTATTTATTTAAACTAATTAGTAATTAAATGTAGCTTTTAATTGCCATTTTCATATCAGTTCTATTATAAAATCCAAGCAAGCGTTATAATAACTTTTTAAGACATTTATATATGGAAAATATTACAAACAAAAAGGTGAAATTTGTTTAAATAATAAAGAAAATCAAATAAAATATCAAACAATCTAATTTCTAAATAAAGTATTTAATTTATAAGACAATCATTTTTATATAAAAAGGAAGCATTTAAAACATAAAAAAAATGAAAATTTAAAGAAAGAGATTATATATATTCTGTTAAAGTTGTATAAACATTACAAATCTACACTTTGGGATTTTAAAATAAAAGATTGAAAGTTACAGTTTAAAAATGTTGGCTATTTAAATGCCTTTACCTCACTACCAATCAGCAAACAGTCCATTCATCAAAGCAGGTTTGATTAAAGCTAGTTTTCATCTCATTAGAATTTTTGGATACAGTTCGTTAGTACAGGGTTTGATGTTACGGCCTTTCATAGCGTGGTGACGTAACGACTTGCAAACTGATTTGGAAGAACAATCAATTTTTCTTTACCCTGTCATTTTGGAAATTTTCTTTCAAATAGAACAGACCCTCTTCACACAGTAAGCTAAAATAATCCTTTTTTAAAAATGTTTTGGCTATTTATCTAATCTCAAAATTATCTATACGATCCATCTACCTTTGACAACTACCAATTGCAATTTCCCTAGCTGTTTCTCTGTTGTTGGTGTCGATGATGGTTTCCTACTATTGGCTGGCTCATACCAAGATGGCAAATCCAAACTTCCCCTAAAAAAAAAAAAACTAAAAAAAATAAAGGAAACACAAAACATAGCAAAAATAATGAGTCGGGAAAGCGCTAATCTCAATCCATAATATACAGCTCATTTAATTGGATTGGAGATTAATAATACTAAAATTGACAGTTTTGAGTAAATCGTATTTGAGATATTTTTTTTTATACTGATAAATATTTGAGGTATTTTTTTTTACACTGATAAATATAAATGTCACAAAATGAAATAAGTCGTACAAAAATTTAACAAAACTATTTGGACTAATTGTAGCACTTATAATTTACTTTTAAATTTGTAATATTCAAGCTTAGTAATTAACATAAATAAATTTCTTAGAAATTGATTAACAGGTTACGGACAATAATTTAAAATATGATGATAAATGATAACATATTAGATAAATTTTTAAATGAATACAATTTACAAATACATATTATACAACAACAAAGGTTATTTCATGTGCATGTATGTGCACACATGGATGTACATGGTGATACAAATAAAAAATATAATGTTATATTCTGACATAATTATTAGTATACATAGCTGTCTAATACTTGAGACAGACAGGCATGAGACATAGAATAGGTTCAAACCTCATACCAGTGCTGCTACATTTGCTTTAAATGAAATGTAAATATGAATGAGATATTTAAAGCTTAATGAGATATTTAAAGCTTCATATTCATGTACTCTGGAAAACAAATAACAAAAAAAAGTTTCTATACTTCAGGGTCTTAAATATTTTAGCAAGGATAGACTGACCAAAAAAAGATTAATTTCATTGATCTTGTTTATTAACCTTACTTGTTACATTAATTATTATTTTACTAATTTCATTCTTGATATCATGGTGATTTGATACGAATCTTATTAGTATACCAACTTCTTTTAAATTATAGTTTATTAATGTGATCAATTTTGATTACAGCTTCCTTGGTTTATTCCATGAAAAAGGGCCTTCCATTTTAAAAGTAATTTAGACTTCTCCTGGGTCTGGAGGTATTTTGTGATATGGTTTGAGCTCCTTGCATTAAAGTTACCCTTATTCAATCCATTATTGTTTAAGCTAAAAGCATTATTGACACATTTTCTCTGAATCTGATAGGGTCCTTGATAAAGGGGAAAAATTTGCTTAACTTGTTTGTTGGTGACATTGCTGGTTTTGAGTACTCATACTAAAATATAAAAAGGTGTTACAACACTATGCTTTGGTGTAGAATTTTACATTAAAAATTCTCTCCAACCATCTTTGACATAACAGTATCCATTATGACATGTTCACTTTGGCAATCTAGAAATTTTTCTCTATCTTTTAAGACACTATATTTTTCAAAATAGGTCCATGCCCCAAAAAAGATTTTACTTCCTGTGTCCAGTGAGTTTAGCTTCTCATCAATTTTATTCTTATCATAGGTACTAAATAAATGATTATCAGAATTATGAAAATGAGCATTATTGATCCTATCTGAAGATCTGTTCACTCCTTTCATCTTCATATCAGGCTATTCAGCAATATCACAACTGGAAATTTCACATTTGTTGATTTACACAGATATTAACCGATGTCTTAATCAATCTTTCCTCATTACTTCTCCACTGAACATCTTTACCAATATTGTGATAATATAACTCTGACTTATCAATTATAAGTTCAGATGACTCATCCAAAACATCAGACACTGTACTGTCATAGGATTCATAATAGATACAGTCACACCATTAGAAGGTGCTAAACTGGTATCACTTTTATTTGCAGTAGGTTGAAACTGACATTTCATCAGTACTTTATTCATCCTTAGCTAAATCCACTAGAGTAAAACATTGTTACAGTTGTTACTTCATCTCTTTCCGCATTAGGCAGCTTTTTATTGGAGACGGAAGGCAAGATTTTAGGCTTTTACCCTGACATGATCATCATCAATGCTATTCAAGTACTTTATTAAAATTATAATCATAGAGAGGGTCCAAGTGTCTTAAAGATGGCTGCTACCACTTATATACCAGTACACCCCCTCTCCTTCATTTTATTATTTTTAGATTCTTTTTCTTAATTTACTTGCTGTTTCTAAAATTCCATGGAATCCCGCTGTGATTATTTTTTACTTAGGTCAACTTTAGCCTGAGTGACCCACGATAATTTATTCAGTTTTCCCCAATTTAAATCTAATTTTAACTTTAATTAAAACTGGGTCAATTTTCAGCAAGCAGGATTCATTTTTCTGGCATCACTATTACTAGAAAAACAAATCTAAAATTATAGAAAAACATTTTTTTATATATGTAACTCGACCATTTAATTTAGCGATATATGCAGAAATATGTAATTTCAAATAATATTAATTTAATAAATATTTTAAAATAAAAAAATCTTAATGTCTAAAAATTCTGTTAACATTATTCTTCTAGCATATATGTAGTCTTAAGTTACACATACAACTCGTTTTTCATTTAATTATTATTAGAAATATATATATGTGCATTTATAGAGATTTACATATATAAATGCAATTTTCTCTCTATATGTAGATATATATGCATAAATACAAGATTAACATATTTAGGTTTAAATTTAGTCAGGTTTTTATGATAATATTAGCATGATATACGAGACTTTGGAGGTTGTTATATATAAAAGAGTACTACTATAGAATATAGGAGGTGAAACAGTTGGATTGTACAAGCTGATTGTTCCAATATTATATAATAACAAAAATTATTTCATGTGCATGTATATGCACACATGTACGTACATACATGGTAATACAAACAAAAAATATATAATGTTGGATTATGACATGATATATATTAATATACATAGCTGCCTACTGCTTGAGACCATCAGCAATGAGGCATAGAATGGGTTCAAACACCATACTATCGCTTCTACCATTTGCTTTAATGAAATGTAAATATGAATAGGATATTTAGAGCTTCATATCATTAACCTAATTTCTTTTTTTTTTTGGTATTTATCATGCATCCCTTATTTTAACCCTCTTCATATTGCAACCATTCAGCAACACAAACATTAGGACCATTTTATTCACTAAGCCTTTATTTCTTAAACAATCTTCATGAAGTAGTTTATTTACAAGTATCGAACACCTGAATTTCCATGCTTTTATTAATATAATATTTTTATATTAAATCAGACTCATGAAAAATAGGTGCTATTTTCTACCCCTTTTTAATATTCAAAAGAAGAATGAATAACTGTTGCATTGTGAATGAAATTTTCATATACATTAGTGTTTTTAATAGCTCACTTCCACCATAGACATTTATACCATCTCTCATCTTATTCTCCTTTTTTATTCATGCATTTTGTAATCTAGTCTAACCCATTAGATAAACTACATACATCAAATCCCTGAATTTTTATTGTTTATAAATGTTGTTCACATTGGTAAATTATGAATAGTTTTTTGATAAATCATATTAATTCTATTCTTTTAATTTGGAGTATGTCGACATATAGTTGTGAGATGTTGTCCTCACAGAAGCAAGAAAAAAAAAAAGATTAAAAGAAATAAAATTGTTGCTTCAGAGAAAATTAACTACAATGAATTTGCAGAGAAAAAAGACTATAGATTAAATAATAAGAGAACCTGAATTAAAAGTAGAATTGCTGAATACAGTATAAAGAAAGATTAAGTTTTTAAATTATTTGTTAAGATATGGTATATTTTTGTATAATATTTTGAAAGGCAAAATTTCAGAAAGAAGCCTGAAAGACAGCAGGAAAATATATTTTTAAATGTGATCAATGAAATTGAATATTTTTCATATGCTAATATGAACCAAATTGCTGAAAAATAAGAAGAAATTGCCTTTAGAGTTTGCTTATGAAGATAGAAATTCCCAGTATATTATTTATTAAAACCACTCAAATATCAAATCAGATCAATTTGCCATCTCTCCACATTTTCCTATTGAAAGAAAATGTAATCCAAAGTGCCAACATGATTATATTAAGATGCATAGCTACAATGGAAATGCCACCTATAAAATACCTTCTGGAAGTGGATATATCTTCTGCTGAATTGGCGATATCCTTACATTCCAATATCTCATGGGACCTATTCAATCCCACATTTGCTTACCTGCTAAAGCACATTTATGAGATGAAGGTCTCAGATCAAAATCAGAATTCCCTTCCACAAAATGCATATTGGAAGTGATCAATCTTCTGCAGACTTATCCACATAATTGTACATCAATATCTCATGGGCTAAATTTGTCCTCTTTCCACATTTTCCTTTCAAATCAAAATTGGAAATACATGTAAAAGGGTGTGACTGAGATAAACATTAAGACTGAAATCAAATTGCCTCTTCACACAATGCATATTAATAGCATGTTTATCTTCCACAGGTTTATTCATGTCATTGCATTCAGAAATCTCATGAGATTAATTCATTTTTTCACCCATTTGTGTCTTGAAGCAAAGTTGACATCTATGCAGAAGCATATATATGACATTTATGACTAATGTGAGAATGCACCTCCCTGCAAAATATCTTGGAAATGAATTCAATAACTTCTATAATACAATTGCAACATCTTAAGAAACAAAGCCAAAAATGAACACTCAATTACGATTCAAGATTTTGCCTTGTCAACACTAAAAACATAACTTCAGATGAATTTGTCTGAAGGTTTGTAATGATGGTATATAAGAATCTAAAGGTGCGAGTTCAAGTTCTAAGCGAATATTGTCACTGTGCATATAGGCTAGAAACACCTGAAGAGTGGAAAATAATACTACTCAAAATGTTGTATAATTACTAACCTGTATTGTCTATTTATGTGTTATTACTAACAAGTTGTTTGTATTTGAAAAGTTTAAATAAAGTTTAAAATTTTCTATACATCTAATTTAAGACAAACACTCTACCAACTGAGCTATTCTGTCAAAGGCAACAAATAGCAGAAATTTGATATATTTATATATGAGGGTTGGTTCAAATCCTCCTGAGTCCTTTAATTTTTTTTAACAAGTCTAATTATTTTTATTTTTTATTTTTTCCTAAGAGCAAATTAATTAGAGGCTTCCATACATTGTGTATTGCCACACTAGGTTGACTTATAGGATTATTTACCATTGTCATGTGAGCAGCTTCCTTGAATTTTTTTATGCAGTTTTTCCTCTTTATCCAATATCTTTGTATTTTCCCACTTAAGCATGTCGTCATTAGTACATACATGATATGCTATGGTAGACACATCTGTTTTTTCTCTTTTAACCATTAGTTTGTGTTCCTTCAATCATTGTTCAACAGGGTGACAGGTCTCACCAATGTATTTCCACATTCACATGGTATTTCATAGATGCAGTTTTTGTTCTTCAGCAATTCCAGTTTAGGCTTAGTAGAAGTAAGCATTTCTTGAAGTGTGGTATGGCTTTGGAAAGCAGTTCTAATATTATATTGACTGCAGATTCTCTTCAGTTTGTCTGCCATTCCTGGTATATATGGATACACTACCATACCAATAACTGTTTTCTCTTTTGGAGTCTCTTTGTGTTGTCTCTTGAAGGTTTTTCTGATGACTTTTCTTTTTTCAAATCACTGGTTTCTGAACAAACCTCCTTTGCTCTGTTCCATAGTGATAGTATAATTCCTTGTTTAGTGCTTCTTGTATGATTGGATGTATATGCCAAGTATTTGCCAGTGTGTGTTGGTTTCCTATACACTGTTGTTTTTACTTTGCCCTGAGGGAGTCTTGTCACAAGAACATCCAAGAATGCCAATTTTTGTTCTTGTTTTGATTCCATCATGAATTTAATTGTAGGAGATATGTTGTTAATATGCATCCAGAAAGACTGTAATTTTACCTTGCCATGTGGCCATACCGCAAATGTATCATCAACATATCGAAGCCATACTTTAGGTGGACATTCTGCATAACAACAACATACTTTCAATATAACTCAGAATTCTTTCAACAAATCAAGGGATGGCCATGGGATCATCACTGTCACCCTTACTCAGCAACATTTACACAGAAGAACTTGAAACCACAGCCATGAATACAACTCCTGTCCACCTAAAGCATGGCTTCAATATGTTGATGATACATTTATGGTATGGCCACAAGGCAAGGTAATGTCTTTCTGGATGCACAATATCTCCTACGATTAAATTCATGATGGAATCAGAACAAGAAACAAAAATTGGTATTCTTGGATGTTCTTGTGACAAGACTCCCTCAGGTCAAAGTAAAAACAACAGTGTATAGGAAACCAACACACACTGGCAAATACTTGGCATATACATCCAATCATACAAGAAGCACTAAACAAAGAATTGTACTATCACTATGGAACAGAGCAAAGGAGGTTTGTTCAAAAACCAGTGATTTGGAAAAAGAAAAGATTCACATAGAACAAATGCTTATGAAGAATGGTTATCCATCAGCAATCATGAGAAAAACCTTCAAGAGACAACACAAAGAGACTCCAAAAGAGAAAACAGTTTTTGGTATGGTAGTGTATCCATACATACCAGGAATGGTGGACAAACTAAAGAGAATCTGCAGTCAATATAATATTAGAACTGCTTTCCAAAGCCATACCACACTTCGAGGAATGCTTACTTCTACTAAGCCTAAACTGGAATTGCTGAAGAACAAAAACTGCATCTATGAAATACCATGTGAATGTGAAAAAAAATACATTGGTGAGACCTGTCACCCTGTTGAACAATGATTGAAGGAACACAAACTAATGGTTAAAAGAGAAAAAACAGATGTGTCTACCATAGCAGATCATGTATGTACTAATGACCACATGCTTAAGTGGGAAAATAGAAATATATTGGATAAAGAGGAAAACCTGCATAGAAGAAAATTCAAGGAAGCTGCTCACATGAGAATGGTAAATAATCCTATAATTCAACCCAGTGTGGCAATACACAATGTATGGAAGCAACTAATTAATCTTGCTCTTAGGAAAAAATAAAAATAATTAGACTTGTTAAAAAAAAAAATTGAAGGACTCAGAAGGATTTGAACCAACCCTCATATATAAATATATCAAATTTCTACTATATGTTGCCTTTGACAGAATAGCTCAGTTGGTAGAGTGTTTGCCTTAAATTAGATATACAAGAATCTAAAGGTGCGAGTTCAACTTCTAAGCGAATATTGTCACTGTGCATATAGGCCAGCAACACCTGAAGAAGAGTGGAGAATAATACTACTCGAAACATTGTGTAATTACTAACCTGTATTTTCTATTTGTGTGTTATTACTAACAAGTTGTTTGTATTTGAAAAGTTTAAATAAAGTTTAAAATTTTCTATACATTCAACATTCACTCATAAATGATGGAAATAGTCCAACATATAACATCTTACAACTTCAGATGTCTTTCATCTTTCGAATGAAACACCATTTCTGGCAATAAAATCTATCGTAATAATTTTCAAATTAGCTCTGATTAAAGAAATTTATGTATATTTACATAAATATTATTTACTTTGTCAGATTGGAGAATGTTAACATAAATTATTATGCATTATATTTCATGCTAACTAACTTTTACCTGTCTGTCTGATATATAAACAATATTAGGCTTCCATATATTATGTATAATAAATCTAATTTAACTCGTTCTAAAATTTAATGGTGATTTTACAATCTGTGCTTAGGCTTTTTTTTTCTTCTTTTCTTTTTCTCGTTCTTCCACAAGCCACATTTAACATTAGACAGCTTTATTAGTTTATAAAGCTTTTTTTCCTTTAATAGGGATACACTGATATAAGAATTCAGTAAAAAATCATCATCGAATGGTAACTTACATTTATGAGGTTATCTTGTAATATCTACGAATCACCTTGATCAGCAACTACTAACGTGTTTGATGCCCTTTCAATATCCAGAGTATGAGAATTATAATATCAAATATTTTTCAATTAATACACGAATGTATATATAGATGTGTAATTTTGGTTATGGTAATAGAAATGAGAGAGGACATTGACTTGTGGAGTTTGCAGAAAAAGAAAAACTTTATATTATGAATTCAGTTTTTGAAAAAAATGTTAAAAGGAAATGGACATGGAAGCATCCAAATGAAGGTACAGCAGAATTAGATTATATTTTGACTAACAGAAAATACATATTTCAAGATTGTAATGTTCTTAATAAATTTAACACAGGAAGTGATCATCGATTAGTAAGGTGTAAGTTACGTGTTAATGTAAAACTAGAGAGACAAAAATTATGAAGAACAACAATATTTACAGTTGATATTCCTAATTAGCTCTAATTAAAGAAATTTATATATATTTACATAAAAATTATTTACATTGTCAGATTGGAGACTGTTAACATAAACTATTACGCACTATATTTCATGCTAACTAACTTTCACCAGTCTGTCTGATATATAAACAATATTAGGCGTCCATATATTATGTATAATAAATCTAATTTAACGGTGATTCTACAATCTGTGCCCAGTCTTTTTTCCTCCCTTTCTTATTCTCGCTCTTTCACAAGCCACACTTAACATTAGAGAGCTTTATTAGTTTATAAAACCTTCTTTCCTTTGATAGGTGTATACTGATATAAGAAATCCGTAAAAAATGATCATCGAATGGTAATTTATATCTATGAGGTTATTTTCTAATATCTACGAATCACCTTGATCACCAACTACTATCGTGGCTGATGCCCTTTCAATATCCAGTATCTTTCAATTAATAGACGAATGTATATATAGATGTGTGTATGTTTACTATTTATAGTGCAAAAATTTAGTCGAGTCAATGATAAAAAATTTAAAAATTGTTTCTTAAAAAATAACAAACAAAATAATTTGTAGTTTGCTCAAGAAAAAATTATAGGGACTGTTGAATAAATTATAATAATTAAAATCTCTAAATTAATAATTCATGAAATATTTTTCTATATAAATGGCACAAATTTTAGTATTATTCTTCACAATTTGTTTTATAAACGAAGAAGGTAAAGTATTTTCAAAATTTCTTTATATTTTAGTCATTAAGATTGTTTTATGTCTATTTATATGCTTACTTACAGATCTATTTACCAACTTTCTTCAATTCCTTCCACTTTTGTCACTTCTTACTTAATTTCTGACTTGACTTCATACTTATCTGCTTTTTTATCAATCTACTTTTCCATTAAACTATACATCATTCTATAGGTCTATTTGTTAATTTACTTCAATTCCCACTTTTCTCTTTTCATACTTACTTTCTGACTTGACTTCATACTTATTTGTCTTTCTACACATCTAATTTATCCATTTTATCCATATATGACTCTAAAAAACTATTTATCAACTTACACCAATTCATTCTACTTTTCTGTCTTCTTACTTTCTTTTTGACTTGATATTGTACCTACTTGCTTGCCTATCTATTTAATATTGGCATTATCAATGCATCTGGGTGTTCAATCATCATATTTATAAATATGGATGGTTGAAGAATTGGAGGGAACAGTAGATTGAAGCCTGTCCATTAAAATTTGAAGATTTGCTATCTTAATATAGACCAAAGACTAATTATATATATGTAGGAGATATGATCTGGATAACCTGATGAGTGTTGATTCAGCATGGAATTTAAATATTGAAGATCATTTATCTTTTTCACATGTCTGTGATCATGTGTTTTGGTTGTATTAGATAGATTGTATAGCTAAAAGTAGCTTGAAAGTCTTGGGGCAAATTATCTATAATTACATCTAAATTAGGGAATATAAATTATATCTATATTTACGTCTATTACACATTCAATCTGTATTTCACCCATCTCTCCTCTCAGTATTTAAATGGACAAGGTTCTATATACAAGGGATCAGAGGGACTTAAAAAGTTATCATGGAAATGACAATAATATGGGCAGCATCAAAGGAATTGGGCATATTATTATCAGATTTTCAATGGTAGGGATAACTGAAGAGTTGGAGGGTGGAGTAGACTAAAGCCTGTTTTTTAATGTTTGAAGATGGTAGAATATGATAATCTGTAACCAACTGATGAGTGCTGATTCAGCATGAAATACATATATTGGAGATTATTTATCTTTTTCACCTGTGTGTGGGCATGGGTTTCAGGTATATGAGATAGATTGGATAGCTGAAAGGAACTCGAAAGTCTGGGTTCAAACTCCTTATAATTTTACCATTTGTGTATATATGACTCTATAGATCGATTTATCAACTTACATCAATTCTTTCTGCTTTCGGTCTTCGTACTTATTTTTTGACTTTACATTTTACCTACTTGTTTTTCTACCATCTACTATTTCCATTCATCTATATATCATTTTATATAAGTATTTACCTACTTGTGTTTAGCGGTCTGTTTTACAAATAACATATATTTATTCTTCGTTTAAAAATCAGTCTCTAAATACTCTTGAACCATCCTGTGGAACAAAAAAGTATGAATATCGGAAAATGCGCAGTCATCAGTCGCCTAGGTCTTCATAGTATTTTAAGAGATATGTAGAGCCAATTGTTTAATTTGCTTTTAAAAAGATTATTTGCAAAAATATGTTCAAACAGCAGTCATTTGTTATTATTTAATCCTGAAATGAAGTTAGAAATAGTGTAAACTTTCGATTAACCAAACAATGTACAGTAGTTAAAAGAAATTATCCACTTTGCTACAATTTACATATAGTTTTTTACTATTCGTATAGATCATTTTACAATCTGTTAGGATCCAAGTTAATATTTCAATTGTTTATTTATTATTGTCTATTCTAGTAATATATAAAGCTCATTTTCAATTCAGCCTTTAAATACTTTCAATGATAATAATAGTTTTTGTTCTTTCATACAACTTATTTTCCTTTTGATTCATATGGTCATTTCTAATATAAATCCTTTTGAAATTTCTTATTTGTTCTCTTATTCAAATAATTCTGCTTTCAATTCATGGAAGAACTCTTAATATAAATCTCTTCGAAATTTGTTACTGGTTTGAAATCTTTATATTGCAGTTCTGTAAAGAGTGAAAGTTTCATATCCGTAAGTAAGATGTGCTAAAACATATATTCCTTTTCAAACATATATTTTCTTTTAATAGTAAATTACTTCTACCAATCTAAATTCTTTTTTTTTTTTAATTTTATGTTTTTATCTGTAATAATAACGCGATTAATGAATTTATAATTTTTAGTTTAAACTGTAAGTCAATTTCTTAAGCATGTTTATCCCAATATACTTAATTCCCTCTGATAAATCTGGCAACACTTCTTAAAGCTCTGAAGGATTATTTATAAAAGATATCATCTGCAAAATGTAAACAACTTTCTGCAACACTTACTAAAACTCTTAATAGCTGAAATACACAGGCTTATATATACCTGTGTCTATATATGTAATAGACAGGATATGAGCACAGACTTTCACATGACCCACCACTCTCCACACTATCTCATAACACTGATACACCTGAACACACCAATATACGTATTTCATGATTGCTGGGTTAGCATGAAATACGTATATTGGTGATTATTTATCTTTTCGACATATGTGTGTTCAGGTGTATCAGTGTTATGAGATAGTGTGGAGAGTGGTGGGTCATGTGAAAGTCTGTGCTCATATCCTGTCTATTACATAAAACTCTTAAGAATTATTTACAAAACACACATAACATCTGCAAAATATAGACAACTTATTAGATAATCCACGTATATTTTTATTTTCTAGCTTCCTATTTCAATCCAAAAGTTATTTCTTGTAGAGTTAATTTTATCATAGAAAAAAAAATGTTAATAAGAGCTTTGATGATCTTTTTAGTGTCCCCATAAAAACTAACTTCTGCTATTGCTTTTTGATGTATATTTAAATTGATTTTAAAGAAATATGGCATAAACAATGCAAAGTTACCAAATTCTCTATATAATTCTAAATTTTAAATAAATCATTATTTATAAACAGCAATAAATGTAGAAAAATAATTTAGGTGCTCGAGAAGGTTTATGTTGTTGTTTTTTTCTACGTTATATATTTATTGCCTATTGTAAGAATGTTTGTTACATTCGATATTATAACAATTTATTATAAATATGTCTCAATGTAATACAGTTTGTTTTTAAAATTCTAAAATCATTATATAGTATCATCAGATTGCCATATTTTCAAAGTACTCATATTTCAGAAACATCTTAGAAAATATCAAAGATTTTTAATTAGTCTTAACATTCTTTAAGGTCGCTATTCTCTCTCTCTCTCTCTATATATATATATATGTCAAAGTGTTACCGTAAAGTGAACCCGGGCCAGCTGCTTGAAAGGCAGCTATGCTAACCACAAGGCCACCAACGCTTCACTGCTGCTACTCTTAGAATAAATATTATTAACAGAATAAATTAATAGCTGCACATGTATTTCAGTAGTTAAATAAATAGTTTGGTTTATTAACCATCTAATTTACAGATTCCATATTGTACTTTAGTCAATATTATTGTTACTTATTACAATTAATTCAATTAAAAATTGAAGTAAACAGTATAAATAGTTCTTTTTTTTGCGCAGATTTTAATTTTAGGTAGATTTTTAATCATAATTCGGATTGCACTAACTTCTCTCATTTAAAAATGAGAAGCATCGCGATGGAATTATTATAAAATTTTGCTATTTGCAGAGTATTACTAGATTATACATATTTCACATTGATCTTTATCTTACCAGTGATCTTATATTTGATAATCGCTTGAAATGTTTATATGATATATACAAACATTCTTCAAATACGAGAATATAATAAATTTAATTTTATCCAAGCCTTCCAAAAATGTGATTTCTATTATATGTTTAATCACAATGGGAGGAAATGATTGTCAGATTTTAAAACAAATGATTACTACATTGAAGAATGTTAAAAGTTGTTCGCGTTTTAGCACAGTTGCTACAGCAACCGATTTGGTATCGGGAGGTCCCAGGATCGATTTTGGTACTCACAGGTCTGGCGCTCAAACTTTTTATGAATTCCCCAGACATAAAGCCATATGCCTTTTAATAATATCATCTGAAAATTAAAATGTCTGTTCGAACTAGTACTTGCAGTGGGTGCAACTATCTGAATATCTAGTATGGGGATACAGTTTTGAGTAAAAATTTAACATTTATTTACTTTTACTATGATAGTCCATTGCTTTTATTGATTAATACATACGCGCGCACACACATTAAAATGTTTCTAAAATTATTTTATTTTTACTATAAAAGTTTGATTATAGTTTATATTTTTCTTATAGGAAAATGAAATATCTATTCGCTTTATTGGCTATTATTGCTGCTGTCAGCGACCAAGAAGCAAAGGAAGGACGTCTCGGTAATCTCCTCGGCGGTCTCCTTGGTTAAGCTGCGCAAAACATAGTTCTACTATTGTATTAATGCATTTTAATAAAATGAAGTAGATATCTATCTCTAGTATTATGTGTCATTTAAATGTGTGAATTTTACAGGATTTTATTTGTATTTTTATTTTGTTTTAAAGTATTATTCTTATAGTTATAGAAAAACAACTTTATTGGAAAAAATATTTAATACAATTATTAATTAATAACTGAAACACGGGCTTACTATATACCTGTGTCTATATATATAATATATAGGGTGTATGACCACAGACTTTCACACAATCCACCACTCTCCACCCTATCTCATATCACTGATACGTTTGAACACATATATGTCGAAAAGATAAATAATCACCAATATAAGTATTTCATGCTAAACCAGCAATCATCAGTTGGTCCAGATTACCATCTCTACACATATATGGTATAAGTGCTCAGATATATATTATTGGCTATCTTAATATATATCTGAGCATTTATAGCATATACATGTACAGATGGTAATCTGGACCAACTGATGATTGCTGATTTAGCATGAAATACTTATATTTCGACATATACGTGTTCAAGCGTCAGTGTTATGAGATGGAGTGGAGAGTGGTGGGTCGTGTGAAAGTCTGTGCTCATATACCTTATAAAATATTAATTAAATAAAACTTCTAATAGATGAAAAAAAAAATTCCCAATATAAATATATCATTAAAAACCAATCAACACTTAGACAAACCCATAATCCGTAACAATCAATAATTTCTAATTGTTATCAAGACAAACTCCTTTTAACAATAAGGATGGAAAAAAAATATTTCTAATTATTATCTGAGTTCTGCATTCATACCAGATTAATGGTATTCTATTGGTTACTGTCAGTCATTTATATATTGTTTTATTCATTTGTTGAGAAATAAATAGGAAAGTTACAAGAAAGAATTTATTCCAGAAGTTTTCCCTTATTTTATTTAAAAATAAAAATAACTAATGTAACGTCAAATAATTATAATGGTAATAATTATAATTCCAAACAAAACTGCAAAAAAATTTATTTTTATTAAAGATAAAAATAACTAATTAAAGTTAAATAAATATAATAAAAATAATTATAATTCCAAACAAAGTCACAGAGATTAAAAGTTAAAAACAATAAAAACGGGATTTTGTGAAACATGCGATAAAGTCTTTGGACAGATGTAGCATATATGACTTTAAAAAGGACAGAGAAGGATATAAAACCTCTGAGTGGAAAAACGTCACATTTGTTACACTTGTTTATTAGAAGAAGTTGGATACAGGTATCAAGCTGTTAAAGATATTTGCATCACAACTGTTTAATAATAAGTACTTAGCCGTGTAGCCAAGTTCCATATATTTAAATTTCTGGTCCTCATTTGTAGTTATATATGAGATTCTATGTTCTTTTCTACCCCTCTGAAACACTTAGGGCGAAGACATTATAAGATTGGCGCTGGTAAAATTTTTGAACCTAGTGAAGCTTGAAAGAATAGGCCAGATTAGAAAGCCAACCGATATTTTTTGAAACAAGTAATCGTTAGGACAAAGCAGTATTCCAAAATTTAATATTGAAAATGCTGAAGAATGGCCACAGTTTACTATGTAATTGGAAATTTTTTTCAAGTTGAATTGGATAATAGATTAAAAAAAGTGGCCTCACTTTTATGTTTAACCAGTCATAGAAATTGTAAATAAATTATGGTACAGACTTATAACCTATGGAGTACAGTTTGAAGATATAGATAAAAAAAATAATGGACTATTTTAGCCTGAGGCCATCTAGATATGCAGCTAGATTAACTTTTAGAAATAAAAAACCAACCAGGGAGAAAAAAATTAAAGACTATGATGTACTATTAAAACAGTTGGAAAAATCTGTGATTATGGCGAATTTTTAGAAGTTTTGCTGGATCAGTTATTGTGGAGAAGGTATGACGAAATATTGTGACAGACGTTGTTAATGGAAAGTGACTTACCATATGAAGTAGCCATTAGAAAAGGAAGAGTGTATGAAGCAGTAATTGAGGAAGCAGTTTTAGTAACAACTCAGAAGAGACCAGCAAAATGGGAGTTTATAAAATAGATTAAAGGCAGCAGGCGAAGAATGAAAATATTAAGAGAGAGACAATGTTAGCAGTGAAATGTTTTTTTCTGGGGTAAATTTGCCCATGTATCTAAGAATTGAAAATGGAGGAACAAAAACTGTTTTAACTGTGCATTTAAAGTGCATTTAACAGCAGTATGCAAAAAAACCACGACAAACAAAATGTAATCCAGGCACAGATGATATAATCTATAGCGTTAACTATGTATCAACTAAGTGGGAAAGCATTGCTGTGAGAGATAGAACCATTTCGCTAGGACAAAGAGAGATCACTAAACAACAAGAATTGCAATCAAGGAACCAAGAATTAGCTATCATGCTTGAGAAAAAGATGAAATCGGAGCTACAACTCAACTTTCAATTATATGAACTGAAAAGTTATAATTCCAAATTAAAAAATGAACTGGAAGATTTTCAAGGAAGATTGACGGTTTGTAGACAATGAGTAACAGAATTAAAATGTAGGGTAACTATTCTGTGCATTTTTAGTCAACAATATGTAAAGATGACTAAAGAACAATCAAAAATAATGCACAAATTAAAACTGGATATGTATAAATTAAATTAATTAAAAGAAGCACTTGAACAACAAAATTCAGAGCTTAGTAAAAAATTACAAAGCAAACTTGCAGAATGTCAGAGTTTTAAAAAATCGAATGAAGATTTATAATGTAAACTCAAGATGACCAGAAAGTGAAAATGAAATGGACACTTTCAAAGACTTTGTAAAATGGCAATCTTTCGACAGTGAGCTTCCAGACAAAAATTGAAGAGAAAAAAAAACCCAGAGTGTCTCCAAGCCAGAGAAAAAAGCACTCAGAGTGGCTAAGAAAAACAAGTATTTACACAAATTTCAATGTTATATCGATTAATCGGAAAAATCAAGTGTTTCCCCAAGTTGAAAAAAAGAAACCACCCAGACCTGTATGGGATAAATGAAAACCGGACGGAATGGATGGTTATGTGTAACATAAATAAACTCTAACTTCTGGACTGAGGGAAAGAAGTGTTGTATTTATTTGTTGAGGAATAAATAGCAAAGTAATTAATATCCCAGCACTAGTGTTTAGATTTTGTGATTATTGTGTATTCTAACAGATGTGCACTAAGTTGGTGCATCCAAGATTTGTTTAAATAATGGCCCTAAGTGGCAAAGGCTCAATAGCTTGTGTGATCTACAGAAGACCCATTTCCAATCCAGACACAAGGTAGACTGTTGATTTATACTTTTTATTGTTCAAATGCAATCATACGATGGACTGTTGTTTTATTGTGTTCATATATTTTATTGCTGTGAAAGAATATTACGCCTGGTTTAAAGTATTAGTAGGGTGACATATGTTTAAAACAACACCTCCAAGGAATCTGAGAACAACATTTTTCAATTAACAGTGATCACACATCCTGTGAAGGCATTGTTTTAAACATATTATAAATTTAGAATAATATATCACTAGAGAAATACTTCTTATCAGGAAGAATGCCAAAGAATATGAAATTCTTCTCAACAAAATACCAGCTTACACTTTATAATAATTTATAGTTAAAAGTCTCATGCATTTAATCAAAAATAAAATTCTATATAGCAAAACCAGTTAATTTTTATTATACTACATTAATTTAACACTACTTTTGGGTTCAGAGCTCTCTTTTTAATAATTAAATATAAACAACGTTTCACAAATAAGAAATATAAAATTTACATTAGCTAAAACACTTTTTATAATTTTGGAAAATTTAAAGAAAAAGATTATATACTGAAGTATCCATATGCACGTCTATATACATTAGGACACGATGTTAATTAAGTAATCAGAATAGCGAACAGTCTGCAACAACTCTCTTTCTACTTTACGTAATCGCAATTCCCACCCTGTTCTTTTCCAACGAGTGCTCTCCAACGAATAGTCTATTTTGCAACGAATGCCTTGCTCTGCAACGAATGCTTCTACTCTGCAACTAATGCTCTGCTCTGCAACTAATGTTCTTCTCTGCAACTAATGCTTTTCTCTGCTGCGGTCTCATTCAGCTCCACCCGTGAACTACATTTCCACTGGGCGCTGGTCATTAACCGCAAGCACTAACGCGAGATATCTCTGCTGGTGTTAAACCGACGTCTACTCCAATACTGCTACTCAACTACTGCGTGACTGCTGTCTACTGGAGTTTTCCTCTAATTCCTGCCCTGCGAAAATGTTACACCGTCTTCTATTGCTTGCTGACAACTGTAGCAATTAATACACCGTCCAATCAGGTATCGTCTCTTATCCAGAAATATTTGCAATCAGCAAATATCTCTTGGAATAGTCGATCGCCATTATGTCAATGCCTTAATTAAATTCCACAGCTATCAGCGCGCGATCTAAAACAATCTCTCGAATACATTCTAGTTTTTTCTGGAGTGCACAAACATGTCCGCCATTTTATACAAAACACTACGTATACATATATTCTATAAAAGTTGTATAAACATTACAAATCTATACTTAAGGATTTTACAATAAAAGATTGAAAGTTACAGTTTAAAATTATTGGCTATTTAAAAGCGTTTACTTCACTACGAATCGGCAAACGATCCATTCTTCAAAGCATGTTTGATTAAAGTTAGTTTTCATCGCGTTAGAATTTCTGGACACTGTTCGTTAGGACTGGGCTTAATGTTACGGCCTTGCATAGCGTGGTGATGACTTGCCAATAGATTTAGAACGAATAATCTATTTTTCTTTATCCCGACATTTTGGAAATTTTCTTTCAAGTTGAACAGGTACTTTTCACAAAGTAAACTAAAATAATCCTTTTTTTAAGTGTTTTTCGGCTATTTATCTAATCCCAAAATTATCTATACGTTCCATCTAACTTTGACAACTACCAATTGCAATTTCCCTAGCTGGTTCTCTATGCTTGGTGTCGATGATGATTTCCTGCTATTGACTGATTCATACCAAGATGGCAAAGCCAAACTTCACCATGACTATTAAAAAAATAAAGAAATCACAAAACATAGCAAAAATAATGAGACCTGAAAGCCCTAATCTCAATCCACAATATAAAGCTCATTTAATCGGATTAAAGATTAGCAAAGAATTTAATTAGTATCAAAAAAAAACTTTAATCATGAAATTCTTACAATTTTGTTATACTTTATAAATTACAATAATTAATGAGTCTCGCAATTAATAATACTAAAATTGACTGTTTTAAGTAAATCGTATTTGATGTATTTTCTTTTACACTGATAATTATAAATGTCACAAAATGAAATAATTAGTACAAAAATTTAACAAAACTATTTGAACTAGGTCGAGAGGTGGCGACGGGTGCTTTAGAACAGTTGTCCCGGGTTAGCGGATTCGTTTCCCGGCTGATGCTATGACACTTGAGAAAAATAACTATTTGGACTAATTGTAGCATTTATATTTTTCATAATTTATTTTTAAATTTGTAATATTCATGCTTAGTAATTAACATAAATAAATTTCTTACTAATTAATTAACAGGTTAGTTTTACAGGCAATAATATAAAATACGATGGTCAATGATAACATATTAAATAAATTTTTAAATGAATACAATTAACAAATACATATCATACAACAACAAAGATTATTTCATGTGCACATACACATCTGGACATCGTGATACATACAAAAAATCTATTATGTTAGATTATGACATGGTAATTATTAGTATATATAGCTGCCTAATGCTTGAGACAGGCAGCCGTGAGTCGTAGATGTGGTCCAAACCCCATACAAATGCTGCTACCATTTGCTTTAATGAAACGTAAATATGAATAGGATATTTACAGCTTCACATCATTACCCTTATTTGTTGGGGTTTTTTTTGGATCATGCATCCCTTATTTTAACCCCTTTCATATTGCAACCATTCAGCAACACAAACATGAGAAACATTTTTTTACTAAGCATTTATTTCTTTAAACAATCTACCTGTAGGTGTTTATTTAGAAGTATCAAACACCTGAATTTCCATGCTTTTATTAATACAATATTATTATATCAAATCAGCCTCATGAAAAATAGGTGCTAGTTTCCACCCCTTTTTAATGTTCAAAGGAAGAATGAATAATTATTGCATTTTGAATGAAATTTTGATTTACATTAGGGCTATTAATATCTGTTTCGCAATAGACATTACCATCTCTCATCTTACTCTGTTTGTCTATTCATGCATTTTGTAATCTAGTCTAACCCATTAAATAAACCATTAACATCAAATCACTGAATTTTCATTATTTATGAGTGTTGATCACATTGGTAAAATATGAATAGTTTTTTGATAAATCATATTAATTATTTTTTTTAATTTGGAGTATGTTGACATATGGTTGTGAGATGTTGTGCTTAGGGAAGCAAGAAAGAAAAAGATTAAAAGAAATAAAATTGTTGCTTTTCAGAGAAAATTAACTACAATGAATTTGCAGAGAATAAAGAATATAGATTAAATAATAAGAGATCTTGAATTAAAATGAGAATTACTGAATACAATAAAAAGAAAGATTAAGTTTTTAAATCATTTATTAAAATATGGTATAGTTTTTAAAATATTTTGAAACGCAAAATTTCAGAAAGAAGCCTGAAAGGTAGACCAAGAATATTATATTTTTAAATGTGATCAACGAAATTGAATATTTTTCATATACTGATATGAACCAAATTGCTGAAGAATAAGAAGAAATTGCCTTTAGCGGTTGCTGATGAAGATATAAATTCTCAGTATATTTTTTATTAATTCCACTCCAATATTAAATGAGATCAATTTGCCTTCTCTCGGACACTTGCCTATTGAATGAAAATATAATCCAAAGTGCCAACATAATTATATTAAGATGCATAGTTATAATGAGAATGCCACCAATAAAATACTTTCTAGAAGTGGATATATCTTCTGCCAAATTGGCCATATTCTTACATTTCAATATCTTACAGCACCTATTCAATCCCATATTTGCTTACCTGCTTAGCACATTTGATGAAGGCCTCAGACGAAATTCAGAATTCCCTCTACAAAATGCATATCGGACGTGATCCATCATCTGCAGACATCCAGATCATAGCACATCAATATCCCATGGGCTAAAATTGTCTCTCTCCACATTTCTTTTCAAATCAAAATTGGAAATACATGTAAAAAGATATGACTGAGATAAAGATTATGACTGAAATCAAATTGCCTATTCACCCAATGCATATTAGCAGCATGTTCATCTTCTACGGGTTTATCCATGTCATTGCATCTTAAAATCTCATGAGATTAATTCATTTTCACCCATTAGCCTCTTGAAGCAAAGTTGACATCCATGCAGAAGCATATATCTAACATTTATGACTAAAGTGAGAATGCACCTCCATAAAATATATCTTGGAAATGAATTCATTTTCCGACATTTGTTTATATCTTGGCTTAAAATACATGACATTCCTAAAAAGAATCACCAACAAAGAAGTTTTGTAATAACTTCTACAATACAGTTGCAACATCTTAAGTAACAAAGCCAAAAATAAACAATCAATTACGATTCTAGATTTTGCCTCGTCAATACTGAAAGCATAACTTCAGGTGTCTTTCATCCTTCGAATGAAGCTCAATTTCTGTTAATGAAATCTATCATAATAATTTTCAAATTAGCTCTAATTAAAGAAATTTATATATATTTACATAAAAATTATTTACATTGTCAGATTGGAGACTGTTAACATAAACTATTACGCACTATATTTCATGCTAACTAACTTTCACCAGTCTGTCTGATATATAAATAATATTAGGCGTCCATATATTATGTATAATAAATCTAATTTAACGGTGATTCTACAATCTGTGCCCAGTCTTTTTTCCTCCCTTTCTTATTCTCGCTCTTTCACAAGCCACACTTAACATTAGAGAGCTTTATTAGTTTATAAAACCTTCTTTCCTTTGATAGGTGTATACTGATATAAGAAATCCGTAAAAAATGATTATCGAATGGTAATTTATATCTATGAGGTTATTTTCTAATATCTACGAATCACCTTGATCACCAACTACTATCGTGGCTGATGCCCTTTCAATATCCAGTATTTTTCAATTAATAGACGAATGTATATATAGATGTGTGTATGTTTACTATTTATAGTGCAAAAATTTAGTCGAGTCAATGATAAAAAATTTAAAAATTGTTTCTTAAAAAATAACAAACAAAATAATTTGTAGTTTGCTCAAGAAAAAATTATAGTGACTGTTGAATAAATTATAATAATTAAAATCTCTAAATTAATAATTCATGAAATATTTTTCTATATAAATGGCACAAATTTTAGTATTATTCTTCACAATTTGTTTTATAAACGAAGAAGGTAAAGTATTTTCAAAATTTCTTTATATTTTAGTCATTAAGGTTTTTTTTTGTCTATTTATATGCTTACTTACAGATCTATTTACCAACTTTCTTCAATTCCTTCCACTTTTGTCACTTCTTACTTAATTTCTGACTTGACTTCATACTTATCTGCTTTTTTATCAATCTACTTTTTCATTTAACTATACATCATTCTATAGGTCTATTTGTTAATTTACTTCAATTCCCACTTTTCTCTTTTCATACTTACTTTCTGACTTGACTTCATACTTATTTGTCTTTCTACACATCTAATTTATCCATTTTATCCATATATGACTCTAAAAAACTATTTATCAACTTACACCAATTCATTCTACTTTTCTGTCTTCTTACTTTCTTTTTGACTTGATATTGTACCTACTTGCTTGCCTATCTATTTAATATTGGCATTATCAATGCATCTGGGTGTTCAATCATCATATTTATAAATAGGGATGGTTGAAGAATTGGAGGGAACGGTAGATTGAAGCCTGTCCATTAAAATTTGAAGATTTGCTATCTTAATATAGACCAAAGACTAATTATATATTGAAGCAATGGATCTGAAGTCCGATCCATGCTTCACATCTTCCTATAAACTTAATTAATATTGTAGACCTAAATTAAGTTTATAGTTCAATATCAGCAGGGTTTTGCATTAGAGTTAAAAATAGTTATGCTTATTAAATGTGTATTACAGTTAAATATTTTATTTTAAATAAATTTCATTCTATTGATAAAAATTGCTTAACCTATTAGTCAAACATACATATATATACATCTAGCGTATATATATGAGAAATGCAAAATTCTGCTGAAATAAAATGCTTATTCTATTGTAAAATAATAATATATTGTTGTTCAAATTTTATTAAAATATTTAGTATGATTTGATTTTGAGATAAGCCCACCAACATTTCTGAAAGAATGTATATTTTAATTAGTGAGTCGTTCAAGTCTAATTAAAGATGGCATTTTCTTTCTTGCTTTTTAATTAATAGAATTCCAACTTTAAAGTAAGAAAGTTAGAGTAAAAAAATTGAAGTTATTTTTAGAACGTGTTGTTTTAAAACAAAGCAGCAAGGGGGGGCTTATCAAGATCTCAGATCATACAAACAATGGAAGGTAGCTGGCCGAGAAAGTATAAATAGTAGGGAGAACAAAAGAGATAATTATTCAGACTTTTCTTTTTGAAGGAGTCATTTGATTCTGATTTTGCTTGTGAAGGCGATTTATTAAGATTTTTCTTGCTGTTTTATTTCCAAGCGTTCTGGAAAGTGCATTCAGATTTCTCTTGGGAGAAATCCGTCAGATTTTGCTTCACATTTAGCTTGTGCTTCAAAATAAAGATCTACAGCTGTCATTTTCAAACAATGGAGAAGTTGGAACCTGCTCCAGTTAAAACCAACCGTATTTTGAGGAAAATGGATATGCTTGGCTAGGCAAATCATAGCTTTGCCTATGGCCGAGGTTCCTAAATACCATCCAAAATGCCTTAACATCCAATCAATAACCATATGAACTCTATGCCGTGTCTGGAGAACTTTTCATGGAAGCCATACTTCATATTTTCATTGTCCGGACAAACACCTATCGTCGGCCGGATCAAGCCACGGACGCCGTAGGGAACATCACGGAAAAAGGACGGTATCGTATCTACTATATTAAACTATCGCGTATGCTACTTTTGATTCATATTGTTTTATTGTTGTATTGAAATATATGTCCTTGCTATGTAAACCTTTTATGAATTAACCTTAAATATATTTTGAGATCATCTAGCTATATGTAACCTTTTTACCTTCGCTATTCTTCCTTACTAACCATTGTAAATATTTAGTATTTCGTTGCGGTTAAATTTAATAGTTAACTTTTTGTCATTTGAAATCTCTTTCCAATTTTATTTATGTTGTTAATTAAATCCAAGTCAGTTTCTTTTGTGTGCCAACTTGATCTCTTTGATAACACCTCCTTTTGTCCGCCATTAGCTTATCACGTATATTTGATTTAGCTATATATGTTCTAAGTCAATTTTAAACACGATTTTTAGCGCAAAGCCATAAGAAATGCTTTGCGAAAGGTTTTTATTATCCATCGTACTTTATCGAGAAGATCGAGTTGGAATTTTTTTTTAATAAAATTGGGAAGAAAAGAATTTGACCGCAAACCTATTAACTTGTTTTCTTTTTATTGTCTAATTAGTTTGTTGCAGTAATTTAGGGGAATAGCGGAGGCCCATTAAAGCCTTATTCATATTTTAAAGCCATTAATTAAACATTATTTAATCATCAAAACTTGGTTTTCTTAGTTATATTAAATACTTTATTTTTACTTTTCAATGATCCAGGCATGCAAAACGCAAACACCAACACATCCTTTTATGTACTTTACACATTTAGCTTTTAGCTCTTTAGGATTTCTTGTCCATGTCTCTACCGCTGTTGCTAAGCTTTGTGGCCGGTTGAAAAATAATTTATGCATGGCTCAGATGGTGTTGTTTGTTTGTGAACAGGCCTCGAGAACAGGCGAATGGGCAGAGGTCATATGTATTCTTGATTTATATCTCGCGTATGGTTGGCCTTGAGGTACTTTCGCCTAGTATTCGAACTGGGTTAAATCTACACACATCATCTGACTGTCACAATATATGTAGGAGATATGATCTGGATAAACTGATGAGTGTTGATTCAGCATGGAATTTAAATATTGAAGATCATTTATCTTTTTCACATGTCTGTGATCATGTGTTTTGGTTGTATTAGATAGATTGTATAGCTAAAAGTAGCTTGAAAGTCTTGGGGCAAATTATCTATAATTACATCTAAATTAGGGAATATAAATTATATCTATATTTACGTCTATTACACATTCAATCTGTATTTCACCCATCTCTCCTCTCAGTATTTAAATGGACAAGGTTCTATATACAAGGGATCAGAGGGACTTAAAAAGTTATCATGGGAATGACAATAATATGGGCAGAATCAAAGGATTTGGGCATATTATTATCAGATTTTCAATGGTAGGGATAACTGAAGAGTTGGAGGGTGGAGTAGACTAAAGCCTGTTTTTTAATGTTTGAAGAGGGTAGAATATGATAATCTATAACCTGAGTGCTTATTCAGCATGAAATACATATATTGGAGATTCTTTATCTTTTTCACCTGTGTGTGGGCATGGGTTTCAGGTATATGAGATAGATTGGATAGCTGAAAGGAACTCGAAAGTCTGGGTTCAAACTCCTTATAATTTTACCATTTGTGTATATATGACTCTATAGATCGATTTATCAACTTACATCAATTCTTTCTGCTTTCGGTCTTCATACTTATTTTTTGACTTTACATTTTACCTACTTGTTTTTCTACCATCTACTATTTCCATTCATCTATATATCATTTTATATAAGTATTTACCTACTTGTGTTTAGCGGTCTGTTTTACAAATAACATATATTTATTCTTCGTTTAAAAATCAGTCTCTAAATACTCTTGAACCATCCTGTGGAACAAAAAAGTATGAATATCGGAAAATGCGCAGTCATCAGTCGCCTAGGTCTTCATAGTATTTTAAGAGATATGTAGAGCCAATTGTTTAATTTGCTTTTAAAAAGATTATTTGCAAAAATATGTTCAAACAGCAGTCATTTGTTATTATTTAATCCTGAAATGAAGTTAGAAATAGTGTAAACTTTCGATTAACCAAACAATGTACAGTTGTTAAAAGAAATTATCCACTTTGCTACAATTTACATATAGTTTTTTTACTATTCGTATAGATCATTTTACAATCTGTTAGGATCCAAGTTAATATTTCAATTGTTTATTTATTATTGTCTATTCTAGTAATATATAAAGCTCATTTTCAATTCAGCCTTTAAATACTTTCAATGATAATAATAGTTTTTGTTCTTTCATACAACTTATTTTCCTTTTGATTCATATGGTCATTCCTAATATAAATCCTTTTAAAATTTCTTATTTGTTCTCTTATTCAAATAATTCTGCTTTCAATTCATGGAAGAACTCTTAATATAAATCTCTTCGAAATTTGTTACTGGTTTGAAATCTTTATATTGCAGTTCTGTAAAGAGTGAAAGTTTCATATCCGTAAGTAAGATGTGCTAAAACATATATTCCTTTTCAAACATATATTTTCTTTTAATAGTAAATTACTTCTACCAATCTAAATTCTTTTTTTTTTTAATTTTATGTTTTTATCTGTAATAATAACGCGATTAATGAATTTATAATTTTTAGTTTAAACTGTAAGTCAATTTCTTAAGCATGTTTATCCCAATATACTTAATTCCCTCTGATAAATCTGGCAACACTTCTTAAAGCTCTGAAGGATTATTTATAAAAGATATCATCTGCAAAATGTAAACAACTTTCTGCAACACTTACTAAAACTCTTAAGAATTATTTACAAAACACACATAACATCTGCAATATATAGACAACTTATTAGATAATCCACGTATATTTTTATTTTCTAGCTTCCTATTTCAATCCAAAAGTTATTTCTTGTAGAGTTAATTTTATCATAGAAAAAAAAATGTTAATAAGAGCTTTGATGATCTTTTTAGTGTCCCCATAAAAACTAACTTCTGCTATTGCTTTTTGATGTATATTTAAATTGATTTTAAAGAAATGTGGCATAAACAATGCAAAGTTACCAAATTCTCTATATAATTCTAAATTTTAAATAAATCATTATTTATAAACAGCAATAAATGTAGAAAAATAATTTAGGTGCTCGACCAGGTTTACGTTGTTGTTTTTTTCTACGTTATATATTTATTGCCTATTGTAAGAATGTTTGTTACATTCGATATTATAACAATTTATTATAAATATGTCTCAATGTAATACAGTTTGTTTTTAAAATTCTAAAATCATTATATAGTATCATCAGATTGCCATATTTTCAAAGTACTCATATTTCAGAAACATCTTAGAAAATATCAAAGATTTTTAATTAGTCTTAACATTCTTTAAGGTCGCTATTCTCTCTCTCTCTCTATATATATATATATATATATATATGTCAAAGTGTTACCGTAAAGTGAACCCGGGCCAGCTGCTTGAAAGGCAGCTATGCTAACCACAAGGCCACCAACACTGCTGCTACTCTTAGAATAAATATTATTAACAGAATAAATTAATAGCTGCACATGTATTTCAGTAGTTAAATAAATAGTTTGGTTTATTAACCATCTAATTTACAGATTCCATATTGTACTTTAGTCAATATTATTGTTACTTATTACAATTAATTCAATTAAAAATTGAAGTAAACAGTATAAATAGTTCTTTTTTTTGCGCAGATTTTAATTTTAGGTAGATTTTTAATCATAATTCGGATTGCACTAACTTCTCTCATTTAAAAATGAGAAGCATCGCGATGGAATTATTATAAAATTTTGCTATTTGCAGAGTATTACTAGATTATACATATTTCACATTGATCTTTATCTTACCAGTGATCTTATATTTGATAATCGCTTGAAATGTTTATATGATATATACAAACATTCTTTAAATACGAGAATATAATAAATTTAATTTTATCCAAGCCTTCCAAAAATGTGATTTCTATTATATGTTTAAACACAATGGGAGGAAATGATTGTCAGATTTTAAAACAAATGATTACTACATTGAAGAATGTTAAAAGTTGTTCGCGTTTTAGCACAGTTGCTACAGCAACCGATTTGGTATCGGGAGGTCCCAGGATCGATTTTGGTACTCACAGGTCTGGCGCTCAAACTTTTTATGAATTCCCCAGACATAAAGCCATATGCCTTTTAATAATATCATCTGAAAATTAAAATGTCTGTTCGAACTAGTACTTGCAGTGGGTGCAACTGTCTGAATATCTAGTATGGAGATACAGTTTTGAGTAAAAACTGAACATTTATTTAGTTTTACTATGATAGATCCTTACTTTTATTGATTAATCCATCCGTGCACAGACACATTAAAATGTTTCTAAAATATTTTATTTTTTTACTATAAAAGTTTAATTATAGTTTATATTTTTCCTATAGGAAAATGAAATATCTATTCGCTTTATTGGCTATTATTGCTGCTGCCAGCGAGCAAGAAGCAAAGGACGGAGGACTTCTTGGTGGTATCCTCGGCGGTATCCTTGGTTAAGCTACGCAAAACACATTTCTTCTATTGTATTAATGCAATTTAATAAAATGAAGTAGATATCTATCTCTAGTATTATGTGTCATTTAAATGTGTGAATTTTACAGGATTTTATTTGTATTTTTATTTTGTTTTAAAGTATTATTCTTATAGTTATAGAAAAACGATTTTATTGGAAAAAATATTTACTACAATTATTAATTAATAACTGAAACACAGGCTTACTATATACCTGTGTCTATATATATAATATATAGGGTATATGACCACAGACTTTCACACAATCCACGAATCTCCACTCTATCTCATATCACTGATACGCTTGAACACACATATGTCGAAAAGATAAATAATCACCAATATAAGTATTTCATGCTAAACCAGCAATCATCAGTTAGTCCAGATTACCATCTATACACATATATGGTATAAGTGCTCAAATATATATTATTGGCTATCTTAATATATATCAGCATTTATAGCATATACATGTACAGATGGTAATCTGGACCAACTGATGATTGCTGGTTTAGCATGAAATACTTATATTTCGACATATACGTGTTCAAGCGTCAGTGTTATGAGATGGAGTGGAGAGTGGTGGGTCGTGTGAAAGTCTGTGCTCATATACCTTATAAAATATTAATTAAATAAAACTTCTAATAGATGAAAAAAACAATTCCCAATATAAATATATCATTAAAAACCAATCAACACTTAGACAAACCCATAATCCGTAACAATCAATAATTTCTAATTGTTATCAAGACAAACTCCTTTTAACAATAAGGATGGAAAAAAAATATTTCTAATTATTATCTGAGTTCTGCATTCATACCAGATTAATGGTATTCTATTGGTTACTGTCAGTGATTTATATATTGTTGTATTTATTAGTTGAGAAATAAGTAGGAAAGGTACAAGAAACAATTTATTCCAGACGTTTTCTCTTATTTTATTTAAAAATAAAAATAACAAATGTAACGTCAAACAATTATAATGGTAATAATTATAATTCCAAACAAAACTGCAAAAAATTTATTTTTATTAAAGATAAAAATACCTAATTAAAGTTAAATAATTATAATGAAAATAATTATAATTCCAAACAAAGCCACAGAGATTAAAGTTAAAAACAATAAAAACGGGATTTTGTAAAACATGCGATAAGGTATTTGGAGAGATGTAGCATATATGACTTTAAAAAGGACAGAGAAAGATATAAAACCTCTGAGTGGAAAAACGTCACATTTGTTACACTTTTGTTTACCAAAAGAAGTTGGATACAGGTATCAAGCTGTTAAAGATATTTGCATCACAACTGTTTAATAATAAGTACTTAGCTGTGTAGCCAAGTTCCATATATTTAAATTTCTTGTCCTCGTTTGTATTTAAATATGAGATTCTATGTTCTTTTCTACCCCTCTGAAACCCTTAGGGCGAAGACATTATAAGATTGGCGCAGTTAAAATTTTTGAACCTAGTGAAGCTTGAAAGAATAGGCCAGATTAGAAAGCCAACCGATATTTTTTGAAACAAGTAATCGTTAGGACAAAGCAGTATTCCCAAATTTAATATTGAAAATGCTGAAGAATGGCCACTGTATATTATGTAATTGAAAAATTTTTTCAAGTTGAATTGGATAAAAGATTAAAAAAAAAGTGGCTGCACTTTTATGTTTAACCAGTCATAGAAATTGTAAATAAATTATGGTACAGACTTATAACCTATGGAGTACAGTTTGAAGATATAGATAAAAAAAATAATGGACTATTTTAGCCTGAGGCCATCTAGACATGCAGCTAGATTAACTTTTAGAAATAAAAAACCAGCCAGGGAGAAAAAAATTAAAGACTATGATGTACTATTAAAACAGTTGGAAAAATCT
The DNA here is from genome assembly GCA_028023455.1 of Epiperipatus broadwayi. Classification (NCBI taxonomy): domain Eukaryota; kingdom Metazoa; phylum Onychophora; class Udeonychophora; order Euonychophora; family Peripatidae; genus Epiperipatus; species Epiperipatus broadwayi. The sequence goes on along the minus strand of JAQFVV010000025.1, from coordinate 1,614,330 downwards.
GTGATTCTGGCGAATTTTTAGAAGAAGTTTTGCTGGATCAGTTATTGTGGAGAATGTATGACGAAAGATTGTGACAGACGTTGTTAATGGAAAGTGACTTACCATATGAAGTAGCCATTAGAAAAGGAAGAGTGTATGAAGCAGTAATTGAGGAAGCAGTTTTAGTAACAACTCAGAAGAGACCAGCAAAATGGGAGTTTATAAAATAGATTAAAGGCAGCAGGCGAAGAATGAAAATATTAAGAGAGAGACAATGTTAGCAGTGAAATGTTTTTTTCTGGGGTAAATTTGCCCATGTATCTAAGAATTGAAAATAGAGGAACAAAAACTGTTTTAACTGTGCATTTAAAGTGCATTTAACAGCAGTATGCAAAAAAACCACGACAAACAAAATGTAATCCAGGCACAGATGATATAATGTATAGCGTTAACTATGTATCAACTAAGTGGGAAAGCATTGCTGTGAGAGATAGAACCATTTCGCTAGGACAAAGAGAGATCACTAAACAACAAGAATTGCAATCAAGGAACCAAGAATTAGCTATCATGCTTGAGAAAAAGATGAAATCGGAGCTACAACTCAACTTTCAATTATATGAACTGAAAAGTTATAATTCCAAATTAAAAAATGAACTGGAAGATTTTCAAGGAAGATTGACGGTTTGTAGACAATGAGTAACAGAATTAAAATGTAGGGTAACTATTCTGTGCATTTTTAGTCAACAATATGTAAAGATGACTAAAGAACAATCAAAAATAATGCACAAATTAAAACTGGATATGTATAAATTAAATTAATTAAAAGAAGCACTTGAACAACAAAATTCAGAGCTTAGTAAAAAATTACAAAGCAAACTTGCAGAATGTCAGAGTTTTAAAAAATCGAATGAAGATTTATAATGTAAACTCAAGATGACCAGAAAGTGAAAATGAAATGGACACTTTCAAAGACTTTGTAAAATGGCAATCTTTCGACAGTGAGCTTCCAGACAAAAATTGAAGAGAAAAAAAACCCAGAGTGTCTCCAAGCCAGAGAAAAAAGCACTCAGAGTGGCTAAGAAAAACAAGTATTTACACAAATTTCAATGTTATATCGATTAATCGGAAAAATCAAGTGTTTCCCCAAGTTGAAAAAAAGAAACCACCCAGACCTGTATGGGATAAATGAAAACCGGACGGAATGGATGGTTATGTGTAACATAAATAAACTCTAACTTCTGGACTGAGGGAAAGAAGTGTTGTATTTATTTGTTGAGGAATAAATAGCAAAGTAATTAATATCCCAGCACTAGTGTTTAGATTTTGTGATTATTGTGTATTCTAACAGATGTGCACTAAGTTGGTGCATCCAAGATTTGTTTAAATAATGGCCCTAAGTGGCAAAGGCTCAATAGCTTGTGTGATCTACAGAAGACCCATTTCCAATCCAGACACAAGGTAGACTGTTGATTTATACTTTTTATTGTTCAAATGCAATCATACGATGGACTGTTGTTTTATTGTGTTCATATATTTTATTGCTGCGAAAGAATATTACGCCTGGTTTAAAGTATTAGTAGGGTGACATATGTTTAAACAACACCTCCAAGGAATCTGAGAACAACATTTTTCAATTAACAGTGATCACACATCCTGTGAAGGCATTGTTTTAAACATATTATAAATTTAGAATAATATATCACTAGAGAAATACTTCTTATCAGGAAGAATGCCAAAGAATATGAAATTCTTCTCAACAAAATACCAGCTTACACTTTATAATAATTTATAGTTAAAAGTCTCATGCATTTAATCAAAAATAAAATTCTATATAGCAAAACCAGTTAATTTTTATTATACTACATTAATTTAACATTACTTTTGGGTTCAGAGCTCTCTTTTTAATAATTAAATATAAACAACGTTTCACAAATAAGAAATATAAAATTTACATTAGCTAAAACACTTTTTATAATTTTGGAAAATTTAAAGAAAAAGATTATATACTGAAGTATCCATATGCACGTCTATATACATTAGGACACGATGTTAATTAAGTAATCAGAATAGCGAACAGTCTGCAACAACTCTCTTTCTACTTTACGTAATCGCAATTCCCACCCTGTTCTTTTCCAACGAGTGCTCTCCAACGAATAGTCTATTTTGCAACGAATGCCTTGCTCTGCAACGAATGCTTCTACTCTGCAACTAATGCTCTGCTCTGCAACTAATGTTCTTCTCTGCAACTAATGCTTTTCTCTGCTGCGGTCTCATTCAGCTCCACCCGTGAACTACATTTCCACTGGGCGCTGGTCATTAACCGCAAGCACTAACGCGAGATATCTCTGCTGGTGTTAAACCGACGTCTACTCCAATACTGCTACTCAACTACTGCGTGACTGCTGTCTACTGGAGTTTTCCTCTAATTCCTGCCCTGCGAAGATGTTACACCGTCTTCTATTGCTTGCTGACAACTGTAGCAATTAATACACCGTCCAATCAGGTATCGTCTCTTATCCAGAAATATTTGCAATCAGCAAATATCTCTTGGAATAGTCGATCGCCATTATGTCAATGCCTTAATTAAATTCCACAGCTATCAGCGCGCGATCTAAAACAATCTCTCGAATACATTCTAGTTTTTTCTGGAGTGCACAAACATGTCCGCCATTTTATACAAAACACTACGTATACATATATTCTATAAAAGTTGTATAAACATTACAAATCTATACTTAAGGATTTTACAATAAAAGATTGAAAGTTACAGTTTAAAATTATTGGCTATTTAAAAGCGTTTACTTCACTACGAATCGGCAAACGATCCATTCTTCAAAGCATGTTTGATTAAAGTTAGTTTTCATCGCGTTAGAATTTCTGGACACTGTTCGTTAGGACTGGGCTTAATGTTACGGCCTTGCATAGCGTGGTGATGACTTGCCAATAGATTTAGAACGAATAATCTATTTTTCTTTATCCAGACATTTTGGAAATTTTCTTTCAAGTTGAACAGGTACTTTTCACAAAGTAAACTAAAATAATCCTTTTTTTAAGTGTTTTTCGGCTATTTATCTAATCCCAAAATTATCTATACGTTCCATCTAACTTTGACAACTACCAATTGCAATTTCCCTAGCTGGTTCTCTATGCTTGGTGTCGATGATGATTTCCTGCTATTGACTGATTCATACCAAGATGGCAAAGCCAAACTTCACCATGACTATTAAAAAAATAAAGAAATCACAAAACATAGCAAAAATAATGAGACCTGAAAGCCCTAATCTCAATCCACAATATAAAGCTCATTTAATCGGATTAAAGATTAGCAAAGAATTTAATTAGTATCAAAAAAAAACTTTAATCATGAAATTCTTACAATTTTGTTATACTTTATAAATTACAATAATTAATGAGTCTCGCAATTAATAATACTAAAATTGACTGTTTTAAGTAAATCGTATTTGATGTATTTTCTTTTACACTGATAATTATAAATGTCACAAAATGAAATAATTAGTACAAAAATTTAACAAAACTATTTGAACTAGGTCGAGAGGTGGCGACGGGTGCTTTAGAACAGTTGTCCCGGGTTAGCGGATTCGTTTCCCGGCTGATGCTATGACACTTGAGAAAAATAACTATTTGGACTAATTGTAGCATTTATATTTTTCATAATTTATTTTTAAATTTGTAATATTCATGCTTAGTAATTAACATAAATAAATTTCTTACTAATTAATTAACAGGTTAGTTTTACAGGCAATAATATAAAATACGATGGTCAATGATAACATATTAAATAAATTTTTAAATGAATACAATTAACAAATACATATCATACAACAACAAAGATTATTTCATGTGCACATACACATCTGGACATCGTGATACATACAAAAAATCTATTATGTTAGATTATGACATGGTAATTATTAGTATATATAGCTGCCTAATGCTTGAGACAGGCAGCCGTGAGTCGTAGATGTGGTCCAAACCCCATACAAATGCTGCTACCATTTGCTTTAATGAAACGTAAATATGAATAGGATATTTACAGCTTCACATCATTACCCTTATTTGTTGGGGTTTTTTTTGGATCATGCATCCCTTATTTTAACCCCTTTCATATTGCAACCATTCAGCAACACAAACATGAGAAACATTTTTTTACTAAGCATTTATTTCTTTAAACAATCTACCTGTAGGTGTTTATTTAGAAGTATCAAACACCTGAATTTCCATGCTTTTATTAATACAATATTATTATATCAAATCAGCCTCATGAAAAATAGGTGCTAGTTTCCACCCCTTTTAATGTTCAAAGGAAGAATGAATAATTATTGCATTTTGAATGAAATTTTGATTTACATTAGGGCTATTAATATCTGTTTCGCAATAGACATTACCATCTCTCATCTTACTCTGTTTGTCTATTCATGCATTTTGTAATCTAGTCTAACCCATTAAATAAACCATTAACATCAAATCACTGAATTTTCATTATTTATGAGTGTTGATCACATTGGTAAAATATGAATAGTTTTTTGATAAATCATATTAATTATTTTTTTTAATTTGGAGTATGTTGACATATGGTTGTGAGATGTTGTGCTTAGGGAAGCAAGAAAGAAAAAGATTAAAAGAAATAAAATTGTTGCTTTTCAGAGAAAATTAACTACAATGAATTTGCAGAGAATAAAGAATATAGATTAAATAATAAGAGATCTTGAATTAAAATGAGAATTACTGAATACAATAAAAAAAAAAGATTAAGTTTTTAAATCATTTATTAAAATATGGTATAGTTTTTAAAATATTTTGAAACGCAAAATTTCAGAAAGAAGCCTGAAAGGTAGACCAAGAATATTATATTTTTAAATGTGATCAACGAAATTGAATATTTTTCATATACTGATATGAACCAAATTGCTGAAGAATAAGAAGAAATTGCCTTTAGCGGTTGCTGATGAAGATATAAATTCTCAGTATATTTTTTATTAATTCCACTCCAATATTAAATGAGATCAATTTGCCTTCTCTCGGACACTTGCCTATTGAATGAAAATATAATCAGATCGGAAGAGCACACGTTTGGATTATATTTTCATGCATAGTTATAATGAGAATGCCACCAATAAAATACTTTCTAGAAGTGGATATATCTTCTGCCAAATTGGCCATATTCTTACATTTCAATATCTTACAGCACCTATTCAATCCCATATTTGCTTACCTGCTTAAGCACATTTGATGAAGGCCTCAGACGAAATTCAGAATTCCCTCTACAAAATGCATATCGGACGTGATCCATCATCTGCAGACATCCAGATCATAGCACATCAATATCCCATGGGCTAAAATTGTCTCTCTCCACATTTCTTTTCAAATCAAAATTGGAAATACATGTAAAAAGATATGACTGAGATAAAGATTATGACTGAAATCAAATTGCCTATTCACCCAATGCATATTAGCAGCATGTTCATCTTCTACGGGTTTATCCATGTCATTGCATCTTAAAATCTCATGAGATTAATTCATTTCACCCATTAGCCTCTTGAAGCAAAGTTGACATCTATGCAAAGCATATATCTAACATTTATGACTAAAGTGAGAATGCACCTCCATAAAATATATCTTGGAAATGAATTCATTTTCCGACATTTGTTTATATCTTGGCTTAAAATACATGACATTCCTAAAAAGAATCACCAACAAAGAAGTTTTGTAAT